>NIVC01001967.1:0-217417 GCA_002269645.1 Macrostomum lignano
CTACATTTATAGTTGAAAACTACCAAAATTTACCACAAAGTATAAACTACATTTGTTCTCTTAATTTTATCAAACTAAATTACATGTAAATAATCTTTTTATCTATATAAATTTTGTCTTAGATATTTTGTCTAATAGCTTTTTTGTATGTTCTTAGAGGCCTATTTTACAATGCAACACATTTACCTATACTTCTGATTTAGAGTTCAGATGATTGCTTAAAAAGTATATATTATCCAACAAATTATTTTATATGACTGTGCTCTTGGTAAATGGTGGTAGTAACTTTAACTACCTTAAAAAGATTAATTTAAGCCTTGTAATGAAGTAGGCAATAGCTACTGCGTGCAGACTTGAAATTGTATTTGTAGAGAGCAAAAAGTTCTTAAAACAAGTGTCTGCATACAAACAGGTTAAAAAGGCCAACGCGCTAGTTAGTCAGTCAACCCCAACCGCCACACCCATCGTAGCTCAGGCTGGGTGGGCAAACCCCACCCTTAATCTCCAGGGTTGGTGATGCATAGATGCGGCGTGATGTGCAGGTGGTGCAAAGGCCTAAATGGCCATCTTCATGTGCACTTGCACTTGTCTGCCACAGTAATCTAATAAGTATTGCTACAAATTTCAAAATGATTGAATTATATTTTTCTGTTGATAACAAAGTGTACATCTATACAAATTGAATTGATTTTATAATGCGAATATCAGCTGGCAAGATAATTAAAGGCTTGGCCTGTGTAAGCATGCTATGGTTTTCGCTGTCACTATGGTATAGCATATCGCAAAAAAATCAACAGTCAGCTTCAATGGACGATGCTAGCTCATCTGAGCTGGAGTCGTTGAATTCTGGTATAAAGCGTCTTCTAGTGCCCAGAGTGAGTGGTCTGCACTACCATCCACTTGTTGGCGGGTCTGGCAATGCCAGCGGCAGGTCCGCTGCTAACTCAGACTGGTCCTATGGAGATCCAATGCAAGAGAAGCGACAACTCAGGGAATGGCGCTCATCTGAAAAGCACTATTGCTCACATAATTTGCTCACTGTCCCGCCGGTTTTGCCCGCCTGAAAGGTGGAGTTATTGTCGATTCTAGCAAAGGCGCTGGTCGAAAAGGTGGCGAAGAGATCTCTGAGGTGAATCTCATTTTTTAATATTTCAAAACCATTACAATCTACATGTTTTTTTGTTCTTGTTAAATCAAGGTAAAAGTGCTTATTCTACTACTGAAAAAGTAGCTGAATTATTAATCTCTAAAAAATAAATACATAATTTGATTATATACACCTGTCCTATTAGGCTGATTTGCAACCGACAACTCAGCCACAGGTATTCAGTAGTAAAGCTGTTCAGTCCAAGATCTGAGGGGTCTGGGTCGCCACACACACCCTCAACTACCCCAGCTAATGCTGGCACCCATTTTTAAGCTGGGTGAACTGAAGCAATGCAGAGTAAAGTGTCTTGTTCAAGGACACAAATTGCTCCGAGTGGGTTGAGAATCCTTTCAGTCGGGAGTCCGACGCTCTAATCACTAGGCTAAAACCCTAAAAATTAGTTTCAAGCTACTTAGTAACAGTAGTTTGTAAGTATATTCTTACCGAGATTTATTTAAATCGTTTACAAAAATCATGCGAAATTCAGTTTTTATTATACCGCTTCTCAACAGGTGCTCAACCAGTCCGAGAACTCAGAATACTGGACCCTCAAACCGGGCGCATTCCGCGTCGTCTGTCCAGAGAAACAGCCTGGCATTCAGCTAAAAGATTTTGTTGGCGCATTCCAAAATCCGAAATCGCATCTGAATCTGGTTTACCTGCCCGGCAGCACTACAATTAGCGAGTCTGAACTGCATCAGCTGCAATCCGATACCCAAACTAAATCTCAACTGGCAGGGCCTGTGCTAGCCATTACCCGATACGAATATGCTAATCTGTATCACACTATGACGGACTTCTATAATGCATTTGTTGCCTGCGTCTATTATGGTATTGATCCGGCTAATGCTACAGTGCTCATTGTTGATGGCCATCCTAAAGGCTCGTTGGACGGTATCTGGTCCACTTTGTTTGGTCGGGTTGTACGAATTGGCGAGCTCAAGTCTTTACAGGTTGGTTTTTACCTGCTCGTGTAGATATATTAATAGATTTGAGATCAGTAATGAGTGGCTGTTTCCATGGATTTGAGATCAGCAATGAGTGGCTGTTTCCATGGATTTGAGATCCGCAATGAGTGGCTGTTTCCATAGATTTGAGGTCAGCAATGAGTGGCTGTTTCCATAGATTTGAGATCAGCAATAAGTGGCTGTTTCCATAGATTTGAGATCAGCAATGAGTGGCTGTTTCCATGGATTTGAGATGGATTTGAGATCAGCTATAAGTGGCTGTTTCCATGGATTTGAGATCAGCAATAAGTGGCTGTTTCCATAGATTTGAGATCAGCAATGAGTGGCTGTTTCCATAGATTTGAGATCAGCAATAAGTGGCTGTTTCCATAGATTTGAGATCAGCAATGAGTGGCTGTTTCCATGGATTTGAGATGGATTTGAGATCAGCTATAAGTGGCTGTTTCCATGGATTTGAGATCAGCAATAAGTGGCTGTTTTCATGGATTTGACATCAGCAATGAGTGGCTGTTTCCATGGATTTGAGATCAGCAATGAGTGGCTGTTTCCATGGATTTGAGATCAATGAGTGGCTGTTTCCATGGATTTGAGATCAGCAATAAGTGGCTGTTTCCATGGATTTGACATCAGCAATGAGTGGCTGTTTCCATGGATTTGAGATCAGCAATGAGTGGCTGTTTCCATGGATTTGAGATTGTTGTAAAAATAACAATTAAGAAAGAGCAAGGTGCTCGGGCCAGTGGCCTCCTGACTGATTTATATTTGCTGTCTAGCTGGGCAGTCTACAAGTACGTAGCCGCCCTCACAAGTGCGTACATAGGAAAAGACTGACGGAGAGGGTGGTTATAGGCTAATAATAAAAATCGATAATAGAGTTAACCACTCCACTAGCATGCATGCACCAAAGAACGCGACAGAGATCAATGAGTGGCTGTTTCCATGGATTTAGATGGATTTGTTTCATATCTTATTAAAGTTTGAGTTATTAGCCCTCATAAGCATAAACCTCACAAGTGGCCTGATTCCACCGCAGGTTGTGGACGACCTGATCTGGGTGATGATGAGTTACGACGCGCCGCTGCACCAGCACAACCGGCCGAGTTTGCCGCTGCACGAGCCGTTCCGAAGATTCTTCCTGTCCCGCCACGGATTGCCGTTTGCCGACACTGTTGGGGCGCGGCGGCGTCTTCGCTGGCTGGCCGCAACTGCACCGGCCTGCGCCTGTTGTTTGTCTGGCGCCGCAACTACGTGGCGCATCCGAGGAATCCGCACGGCAGCGTTGTACGAAAAATCGCTAACGAGGAGCAGCTGCTGGCTGAGGCTCAGACCGCGTTTTCTAAATTGCATTTGCGCGTGTCCAGCGCGGCACTGGAGAATATGGACTTTAGACAGCAGCTGAAACTTATTTCTGGCGTTCAGGTGCGAATCTATTGTCTGATTCATGCGAAGAGCGGAGAGGCAGATTCAAGACCTGAGGAAGAAGAGCGGAGAGGCAGATTCAAGACCTGAGTGAGAAGAGCGGAGAGGCAGATTCAAGTCCTGAGTGAGAAGAGCGGAGAGGCAGATTCAAGGACTGAGTGAGAAGAGCGGAGAGGCAGATTCAAGGACTGAGTGAGAAGAGCGGAGAGGCAGATTCAAGGACTGAGTGAGAAGAGCGGAGAGGCAGATTCAAGTCTTGAGTGAGAAGAGCGGAGAGGCAGATTCAAGTCTTGAGTGAGAAGAGCGGAGAGGCAGATTTAAGTCTTGAGTGAGGAGAGCGGAGAGGCAGATTTAAGTCTTGAGGGAGAAGAGCGGAGAGGCAGATTCAAGGGCCAACTGGGAAGTCAATAGCAAAGCCTCACCAATAAACCGCCTTCAGATTCTGGCCGGCATGCACGGAGCGGCGCTGTCGCATACGCTGTTTCTACGCCGGGCTCGGCTCTGATGGAGCTGTACCCGAACTACTGGAGCCCGGGCAACATTCACTTCCGAGCCATGGCTCGCTGGCGCGGCTTGGCCTACGATCGCTGGGTGAATTCTGACCCGGCTAACGAGCTGCGGATCATAAAACTCGTGTGCCACAAGGCGTTGTAACCCGCCTACTAAACAATTTGCTTCTCCAGATGGGCTGCTCAATCTAGCAGGTGTTGCTCATCGCAATCCGGAAAGCCCGTCTTATGCTGCAGAGCCACGAAATAGTGTATAGAAAACAACTAATAGATCGATAAATTAAAAATACACGATCGATTTATAACTACTTTACGGAGCATTTTCTTTATACTTTACTTATAGTAAAAGTAGTAGAATATTACACGTATAAAATTAATTGCAAAATAAACTCATATATAATCTACTATGAAGTAGTAAGAGGTTGTGGCCTAGCGGTTAGAGCGTCGGACTCACGACTGAAAGGTTGGGGGTTCGAATCTCGACCCACTCGGAGCAATTTGTTCTTGAGAAAGACACTTGACTCTGCATTGCATTGTGTGTGTGTCGACCGGGGGGGGGGGTCCCAGTCCTTGGACTGAACAGCCATACGCAGCCTTCAGATGCGCCGCGCAATAGCTGGGACTGCTGAGCTGTCGGTTGCACATCTCCCCGTCAGGGCAGGTGCTTTCAAAATGTTCAAAACATCTACTATTACTAGAAATTTCTAGTCAGTTAGTGTTTAAATATGCGAGTACTACTACAAATATACCTGCTTTCATATTTTGACCCAGCTATTTTCACTTAGTGGCTCAGATCAGTCAATTCAAAAAGGAATCCTTTGCTTTCTATAATTCTTTTTAAAGCCAAACTTTTATCTTGTGAATATACAAGAAGAATTATTGAATGAATAAGTTTACTTTTATGAATTATTTTGCTTATAATATTTAATTTTAGGCTTATTATTACAAATGATTTTTATCTACTAATTATCACACAAGTTATTCTATGTATGAAGTATTTCCTGTATTTTGACCCTGTTAATTAATAGTACAAGACCTTAAGTAAGGTATGGTATTAATCGTTATAATAAGTAGATAAACACAGCTTGTGAGAGAAGATTTTGCTTCTCTTATGCCATTGGTGCAAGGAAAATGGTCGACAAAAATTGAATAGTCTCATTTGCTATTTTTGTTTCAACTGAAATTCGCTGAACAATTTTTTTCCTCACAGATTTCTCAAGTCGCTAATCTCTCTAATGCTGATTGTTGCCGAGTCAAAAATTATTGTTGGTAAATTTAATAATTAAATATTTTTCAATTATTCTCTTGTGCCTTATAAAATGGTTCATTTCTTCTATTTAAGCTTAATTCAAGGCTAAAATTGTTTTTCAGTGTTCTCTTCAATTTATTTTCTGTACTCTAATATAATATCCATAAGGAATGCCAGACACTTCTAGTTTTGAGTGGCATTGACATTGTACAGTATGGTATGCAAAACTGCTTTTAAAAGCTTAGCAAATGTTCTTTTCCATGAATATTCAGTGGAACACTCACAAAACACAAAATAACAAACAAAATCTCCAGTATATCAATATCAGTACATATGCCCCATAAACTATAAATATTTAACATAATAAGCAAAGAACTTAATTCTCTGCAACTCTCCCTCTGCAAAGCTTCCACTTGCTCTGGCACCAAACTATCTTGACACCAAACTGTCTGGCTTCCTCCGTAAGAAAAGTATATTTTTGTATATTATCTTGCTCATGCTTTAAATCTACTCTCGTAACGAGGCTTACTGGTGTTATGCCGTGGCTTTCGCCTGAGATAGAACAAGGATTTCCCTGGGTGGTCGGGTAGGTCTTGTTATCCCACCGCTGCCACCAGTGTAATGGCTGTGCCTACTGCTTCCTCTGTCTGTCCTCGCTATCTAGCACGGCCGGTAGCTGGCCTGAGTGGTCTAGCACTATGGTCCGAAATAACCCCTCTTAGTCTCCACTGAGTACAGTTAGATAATAACCGAGTATTGGTAGTTGGGTTGCTGCCACCTTGTAGGTCTACAGGTGATATCCTCGACAGGTTACCCCTAGGTAGGCCTACTGATAAGTAGAAAATAAATAAGACAAACAAGTCAGTTAAACGTTTATTAATGTGAGTAACGGTCACAGGCCGATCCTAAAATATCGTTTAATAGCTCAACTGGTGTCGCAGTAACAAGTCCCAACCCTATTAGGTGTCACTGATGTTGCCCAACAGCGTAGGTTGTAGGCCACGAGACCAGGTCCAGACGGTGTCGAAGGTCTGGCGAGCTGATGACACAAAGACCTGCGGCAATCTTAATGAGCAAATGGCAGCTGCAACAAGGATTTGTTAGCAGGTTATCCCTAGGAAAAGCGTCTAGCGATCTGCCTAAGCTAGTTCGTCTAGGAAAAGCATCTAGGAATACTAGCCTTTGCTCGAAGCCAAGCAGGCGGTCTCCGAGAGGATGGTCTCTTTGGGCCTTCACCTACTCTGTATTTATACTAAATTCGGGGGTCTCAGGGCCAATGGGAAGCTCAGAGGCAGTTCCGTGGCAGATCCCATGGCAGTTCCGTGACTACCCGGAGCCAGGAGCGATCTTGGAGATGTCCATAAGACATCTGCCTCATCATGCAGCCTCCGCATGGCCTGCTGGTACACTGCTTGCATGTTGCGGCATGCAAGGAGTGCACCAAGACCCCACGAGAGCCTACCCCGGGCGGAGAGCTATGCTCTCACTCCCGCTGACTAAAAGCCTGTACTAAAGGAGAAATATCCCACTGACTAATGTTTCTATTTTTAGCCCATTGCAGACTGCGCCAGGGGGAGAGGGGGAGAGATTTCTCTCCCTGTCCCGCGACAGCTGCACACCTGAGCCTGCACAAGGAAGAAGGGGAAAGGACAGCCCTATGCCCAGCTCCCACTGCTGCAGCCCAAGCACTAACTGACTAAAGGGGGATCCCAGGAGCAGCCTATGCTAGCTACGCTGGATCACCACACCCACCCCACCTGAAAAAGAAGAAGCGACACCAGGAGGTTCTTCATCAAGTAAGGTAAGTCAATGTATTTAATAAGTCATGTAGGTATCAATTAGAGAAAGGCCATAGGCCAATACACAGAAGCTGATAGTTATACTGAAAGGCCTGAGCCAATACGCCTGTGAGGCCATATGCCCCACAATGAGCTACTGTAGACGAGCGTCTCCATTAATGGGCCGGCCTCGCCGTATTCAGCAGAGCGAGGGCCTCGGCTGATAGGGCCGGCATGCGGCCGAGATCTTGAGCTGCTCTGCGTACTGCGGCCTCCAACGCCACGGCGTAATGCCGATATGGCATGAGCAAAGAGCGCGTTCTCGTGAAGGCTTCGTTGATGAGGGCGCGCCGCTCATCCTCGCCATAGCCTTTAGTGCAATGGTTTGCGGTGTGGACCAGGCCGTTACTTCTCCGGTATACGCGGCTTTCAGCAGAATGGCCGCGATCATCTGCTTGATAGGCTCCCTGGCCGGCTGCGACTGGCTGCTACAGGCCGTCCCGCCACTGCTGGCCGGTGCCACCTTGCTAGGAGGGGAGCGGCTTCGCCCTCCCAGCCTTTCCAAGGCCGTCGGCCGTCCAGCGGGCTGCCAGTTGGCCGCGCGCTGCCGGGAGCGACTCCTCGATGGTCCTGCCGCTGCCCGGCCTCTGGCCGGGGCTTCTCCAACAGGGCCGTCTTCCTAGGGGTTGGCTCTGTTTGAGGCCCGGCCACAGCCTGGACGTTCGTGTCGACTCGCAATAATGTACGGCGGGTAATGCCGATGGGCGCTGTAACCGGCGGGCCAGACGGTATTGGCGTTGGCTGGGTCTTCACCCGCCCTTCATCGGGACGCGGTGATGATGACTCGATCGGCTCGAAAGAGTCGTTCGAAGCTGACAGAGAGAGCTGCTGCTCTAGAGGCATCTCGTCCTCGCTCATGATGGTGCTGGAATGCGGAAAGAAGCGCCTTATTGAAGAGGCGAGCGCATCCCTGATCCTAGCAACATAAGATTTAGCTCTAGGATTCATTATTAGTCTATCTGGGGCTCGGCGGTCTCTCCGCGGGCGCTCAGCAACAGGCTGAGGGTCCGGGGGCACCGCTTCGGGCTGTTCTATGTCCCTAGGTGTTTCAGGTTGCTCATGAACAGCTACCCCATTTTTATTCATTTCAGGTTCGGCGACTTCTGGGATCGCTGCTAGTGCTGCGGCCGGACGCAGAAAGTAGCGCGGAGCCCAGTCGTTATTATCGTCATCGAGCTCGTCAACGTCATCGGCGACTTCGCCGGTATTCTGAGAGGCAGTGGTTTCTATGGCAACGCGAGGCTTACGCGGCGGCCCAGCACGGTGCTCAGCTGCCCGGCCAGCTGGCTCTGGATAGTCAGCTTGCGGAACCGGTAGCATATTGCGACGGTGCACCACCAACTCCTCTCGACGAGCCCTAGGATTCCGGAGGCGAGGTCTGATCTTGTAGACAACTTCTCCTTTGCGCTCTACTACTTCATACACAGCCTTGCGCGGTCTGTGAAATTTCTGCGCTTCCCAAGACTGATCTAAGACTGGATTGTTCAAGAAGACTAGGTCACCCGGTGAGAGCTGCTTGGCCTTCGGGCGATTCTCATAATGTTCATCGCGAAGTTCTTGATGCAGCTTCACACGGTCCTGGGCTAACTTATTAGCTTCCTCTAGTCTCTTCTGGAAGTCTTGGACGTACGTTGGCAAGTCCGGATATTCAGGTGGGACCCGAAGCTCATTATCAATGGGCATCCGGAATTCTCTTCCAAAGACCAAGAAGTAGGGCGTAAACCCTGTAACCGGGTGAACGCTAGATCGCAGAGCGATCATGCATGCTGGGAGGAAGGTATCCCAATCTTGGTGATTCTTCTCCAGCAAGCACGTGAGTACACTCTTGATTGTCTTGTTGAGATTTTCCACCTGGCCATTCGAACTAGGATTATACGGCGTTGTAGTCGTGTGCCTAATGCCGTACAGCTCACAAAACTTCTTAAAGTCCTTTCCAGTGAAATTCGTTCCTTGGTCGGTGTGCAGCCACGCTGGTACACCGTACTCCGGAAACAATCTTTCCTGAAGAATCTTGACTACGGTCTTGGTCTTCTGGTTCCGCATAGGGAACGCAAAAGGGTATTTTGAAGTAGCATCGCATAGCGTCAGAATATAGCGGTGGCCAGCTCGCGAAGGCTGCGAGATTGGGCCGACAACGTCGCAGTGTAGCCGCCCCATCACTTCACAGACTGGGAAGCTCTGCACAGGCACGGCTTCGCGACGGCGAGTCTTGCTCTCCAGGCAAACTCGACATCGGGCCACGTAGGCCTTAACCGCTTTGCTCAAAGACGGCCTCCAAAACCTTTGTCTAACCCGAAGATAGGTCTTAGTTTCGCCAAGGTGTCCACTCAAGGGAGCATCATGGAGCTCTTTGAACACCTGGTCATCTAGACTCTTCGGCAGCACAATGCGCGGTGGACGGTCTGCTATGTCTTCATCGTAGACGAGCAGGTTGTCTACTAGCCGCAACATCTCAAAGTAGCCTAGTAGGTTGCGCGTATCCCTACTAAGACGTAGTCGGGCGTCAAAGGACGGCTTGGGCGAACTAGTCGCTAAAAGATTTCTGACGAACTCAATGTCCGGGTCCTTCTGCTGCTCGAGGAGCAGTTGGTCTCGCTTCAGAGGTTCGGACAGAAAATCACTAAGCAGAACACGACAGCGTGGAGGAACATCCTCACTAACGCTACGGTTCGCTGATTCCGTTATTGAAGCAGATAATGGCCTTGCTGCGTCGTCGGTCCGGATTCCTGCGGTCAGGTCACCTGAGACACGAGGGCGAACAGCTTCTATGGCCGTAGGTGCGGTAGTGTGGCGTCCAACTGGGGCAAAGTCCACAGCTAAACCAGCAACCTTGGCTGCCCATTCTGAGCGGCGGTCCACTGAGGGACAACATGTCGCATCAGTCTGGCAGACAGCCTCGGACGCTCCAGCCGAACAACGGTTCACTGAGGAACAACATGTTGAGTCGGCAGAAACGGCCGCAATAACGGGTGTCGGACATCGGTCCACTGAGGGACAACATGATGAGCCGGCGACGGCAATACGAGATCCTGCGAGGCAGAACTGCTGGATGTTACTTGGTCGGCGTCTTCGACTAATCCGAGGGCTGAGGGTACAGTGGCCTCATTTTCTGTCTGGTTGGGTGTCCGTGCTCCAGGACGACAGTCATCGAACTCCGGACCGTCCGGCTTTCTTGATAAGCTGTCTGCGTTCTGGTGCAAACTTCCCTTCCGATGAATGACAGCAAAGTCGAATTCACTTAGCCGTTCGACCCAACGACCCAAGATCCCTTCGGCTTCAGTCTGGCGAATGAGCCAAAGAAGAGCCCTGTGGTCTGTTCTAACCTCAAATCTCTTGCCGATTAAGTAGTAACGAAAGTGCCTCATCGAGTCAACAACGGCCAAAAGCTCACGCTTGGTGTTGTTGTACCTCGTTTCAGGCTCGCGCAATTTCCGACTAAAATAGGCAACAGGCCGCTCCGCACCATCGGATTGGCGCTGGCCTAAACAGGCGCCGATTCGGAAACCTGAGGCATCACAATCCAGGACGAAGACTGTGTCTGGGTCTGTGTTGTACTCTGGGTACGCGAGGACCTCAGTAGAGCACAGCTTCTTCTTGAGCTCATCGAAAGCTTTCGAGTGTTGCTCTGTCCATAGCCCCTTGAACCCAACAAGGTTCTTCCGAGTCAATTGATGCAACGGGGCAGCAATTTCGGCGTAATTCTTAACGAATTTGGCATAGTAGTTACAGAGACCTAGAAAGCTCTGCAGCTGCTTGACTGTCTGAGGACGCGGCCAGTCTAGTATCTGCTGTACCTTGTCTTCATTAGTCCTAATGCCTCGTCTATCGACTACATGTCCGAGATAGTGCAACTCTGTCTTAAACAGATGGCATTTGCGTGGCTTTAGCTTAAGATTGGCTTCAATGAGCCGCCTGAACATTTCGCGAAGATGTTCGAGGTGCTCCTCGAAGGCAATACTATGAATGACAATGTCATCCATGTATCCTAAGCGAACTTAGTGATACCGTCTAGCAGCATATTGATGCATCGCTGGAAGGCTCCAGGGCTATCGCGAAGCCCCATAGGCAAGACGTTGAACTCAAACTGACCTCGATTGATCACTGAGAAGGCTGTGCGAAAACGATCCTCTTCACGCAACGGGATCTGATAAAATCCTTGAGCAAGATCCAAGCTGCTGAACCATTGAGATCCACGGAGACATGCAAACGTCTCCTGGATAGATGGCAACGGATACGGGCGATATTCGCATCTCTCATTCAGCTCGCGATAGTCATGGACTATGCGGACAGATTTGTCCTTCTTAGGCACTACTAAGATAGGAGAGCTGTAGCTTGAATAAGATGGCCTGATCAAGCCCTTCTCTAGCATCTCATCTAGCAGCTGATTGACCTGATCTTGTAGGTGCGGGGGAACCCTGCGAGCTGGGATCCTAACTGGAGTCTCGTCCCGCATGACGATCTGATGGGTCACCAGGTGAGTCAGACCGTGATCAAGAGTGTGCGTGGAGAACGCATTACGCGACTCTCTGATCAGCTCTCGAACCTGGGACTTCTGGTCCTCCGTGATCGAATCGCCTATCTCTATCTCATTGATCCAATCGTCACTGGCTGAATTGATGTTATCGTCTAGGTGCAACTTGCGCACAGGTGTTGCTTTCAGTTCTGGATAGTACTCGAGGTCTTGCGTCGGAGCGGTGTGGCAAGGCCCACCAAGGCTCCTTTGGCTATATTAACTGGAAAGTTGTTAGGATTAACAACTTCCATGCAGCCTTTGCCTTCATGCATCGTTACCAATGCTGCAGATGCGCGGACCTGGGAAAGCCCAGCGCGGAGTCCAGATCTGAGTGGTTCAACCACTGCTGGCACTCCATAATTCGATTCTTTGCCACGTGCCAGTTGCACAGATATGAGGCCAGAACTTCGAGCAGGAATCTGATGTTTTCCGGCAACATAGACTCTGCACGAGGTTGGCTCACGGCGCGTATAGCGCACGGGTACACAAGTACCAGTAGTGAGGGTAAGCATTCCTGTCTGGAACTCCAAGGTCCGACAGTGCTTCCTCATAAAATCAATGCCTAGGAGATTCTCCTGATCGCCGCTTACAATGTAGAATTCAGCTTCAGCTGAGAAATCTCCGAAGACAACATCAAGCATAACCTTACCGGTTAGCTGTAATTCAGAACCATCATAGGTTAGAATACGATCAGAATAAGTAGGCGTAACTACGCATGCATGTGCAGTACTGCGCGATAACAATCGCCAAGTAGAAAGGCCCATCAGGTTCAGTCTGCTCCCGCTGTCGAGAAGCAAGGGAACCTGTTGGCCGAAAATAAGCGCAGTTACATAAGGATCAGCACCAGAGTTATATACATTATTTACAAAGAAGAGTCTACGGTATCGCCAGACTCTCCAGACTGCTTTAGTGCGACTTCGGGGGTTGGCCCTGGAGAGGGTCCTGGTTGGCAACCCCCGCCCGGACGTTTCCCGGCTTCTGAGCCTTGAACTTAGGACAGTCAGGCCTCTTGTGGCCTGGTTTACCGCACTCGTGGCACACAATGCCTTGCAGCCTATCTCTGACAGGTGCGGCTGGCGTCTGCTTGAGAAGCTGCTCAAGCATCTGCTGCTGCTTCTGCAGAACCTCATTCTGATGCCTGATTAGATTCTTAAGCTCATCGTCCTGTCGGGGAACCGTAACTTTGTCCCCACCAAGGCTGCGACAGGGTGCGTCTTTGCTGCGGGCAGCAAGCTCACGTGCTGTCTCGATGCGCTTGAAGGCGAACTTGGCGTCCTGTAGAGTCTCTGGACGACCCCAGTACAGCCGTTCTCTCGCCTCAATTGTAGTTCTGACACCTTTCAGGAACTGATCAACAAGTTCTGATTCGAGCTGAGCTGGCAAGAGATAAGGATAAGCGAGTTCTCCGAGTTCGCGGAGAGCATCTGCAAACTCGTCAATGTCCTCGTTCTTGCGCTGAGTTCGGCAGCGGAAATCTTCTCGGAATTCCTGTGAGCCGCCTCTCTTTGAGAATCTCTCAATCAGCGCTTCCTTAAACTCTTCGTACTCCAGATGGTCTGGCAAGTTCAGGCGCAGGACCGAAGCATACGCCGTGTGCACGTCAAGGTTGGCGAGCAACTCCGCCTTCCTGTGGCAGGCACGAATGTCTTCGGTATCGCAGCGAAGATCGAAGGCTTTGATCCACGTGCGGATGTCTTGGGATGGCGTGTATTTAGCCATCTTGACATGCTGCCTGACTTGGCCTATACCAAGCTGGCGCTCCAGTGCATCAGCGAGACGATCAAGACGTTCGCCTAGTACCGGTTCCTCAGCTCCTGCTCCAGCACCATCGTCAGGTGGTGCCATTGAAGCACGACTGCTGGCAATAGACATTGCTATGATTACTAAGTGAGACTAAGACGTAGGTGGACGAAGGATTGACGTGGTCGTTTTACCGGATCCCACCGCTGCCACCAGTGTTATGCCGTGGCTTTCGCCTGAGATAGAACAAGGATTTCCCTGGGTGGTCGGGTAGGTCTTGTTATCCCACCGCTGCCACCAGTGTTATGCCGTGGCTTTCGCCTGAGATAGAACAAGGATTTCCCTGGGTGGTCGGGTAGGTCTTGTTATCCCACCGCTGCCACCAGTGTAATGGCTGTGCCTACTGCTTCCTCTGTCTGTCCTCGCTATCTAGCACGGCCGGTAGCTGGCCTGAGTGGTCTAGCACTATGGTCCGAAATAACCCCTCTTAGTCTCCACTGAGTACAGTTAGATAATAACCGAGTATTGGTAGTTGGGTTGCTGCCACCTTGTAGGTCTACAGGTGATATCCTCGACAGGTTACCCCTAGGTAGGCCTACTGATAAGTAGAAAATAAATAAGACAAACAAGTCAGTTAAACGTTTATTAATGTGAGTAACGGTCACAGGCCGATCCTAAAATATCGTTTAATAGCTCAACTGGTGTCGCAGTAACAAGTCCCAACCCTATTAGGTGTCACTGATGTTGCCCAACAGCGTAGGTTGTAGGCCACGAGACCAGGTCCAGACGGTGTCGAAGGTCTGGCGAGCTGATGACACAAAGACCTGCGGCAATCTTAATGAGCAAATGGCAGCTGCAACAAGGATTTGTTAGCAGGTTATCCCTAGGAAAAGCGTCTAGCGATCTGCCTAAGCTAGTTCGTCTAGGAAAAGCATCTAGGAATACTAGCCTTTGCTCGAAGCCAAGCAGGCGGTCTCCGAGAGGATGGTCTCTTTGGGCCTTCACCTACTCCGTATTTATACTAAATTTCGGGGGTCTCAGGGCCAATGGGAAGCTCAGAGGCAGTTCCGTGGCAGATCCCATGGCAGTTCCGTGAACTACCCGGAGCCAGGAGCGATCTTGGAGATGTCCATAAGACATCTGCCTCATCATGCAGCCTCCGCATGGCCTGCTGGTACACTGCTTGCATGTTGCGGCATGCAAGGAGTGCACCAAGACCCCACGAGAGCCTACCCCGGGCGGAGAGCTATGCTCTCACTCCCGCTGACTAAAAGCCTGTACTAAAGGAGAAATATCCCACTGACTAATGTTTCTATTTTTAGCCCATTGCAGACTGCGCCAGGGGGAGAGGGGGAGAGATTTCTCTCCCTGTCCCGCGACAGCTGCACACCTGAGCCTGCACAAGGAAGAAGGGGAAAGGACAGCCCTATGCCCAGCTCCCACTGCTGCAGCCCAAGCACTAACTGACTAAAGGGGGATCCCAGGAGCAGCCTATGCTAGCTACGCTGGATCACCACACTGGGGTAACTGCTGAGATGTCGAGGCTTACTGGGGGAACTGCTAAGATGTCGAGGCTTACTGGGGGAACTGCTGAGATGTCGAGGCTTACTGGGGGAACTGCTGAGATGTCGAGGCTTACTGGGGGAACTGCTGAGATGTCGAGGCTTACTGGGGGAACTGCTGAGATGTCGAGGCTTACTGGGGGAACTGCTGAGATGTCGAGGCTTACTGGGGGAACTGCTGAGATGTCGAGGCTTACTGGGGGAACTGCTAAGATGTCGAGGCTTACTGGGGGAACTGCTGAGATGTCGAGGCTTACTGGGGGAATTGCGTAGATATCAAGGCTTACTGGAGGCGTGGGGGGATTGCTGAGATGTTACGGCTTCCTGGGGGGGGGTAGTTGCTGAGATATCAAGGCTTACTTGGAGGAACTGCTGAGATGTCGAGGCTTACTGGAGGAATTGCCTAGATATCAAGGCTTACGGGTGCGATTGTTGAGATATCAAGGCATACGGGGGAATTGCTTAGGTGTTAAAGCAAACGGGATTCACAACAAAATATTTGTTCCTTGCTTATGGGGCGCCCCGAAGGGGGCACTAGATTGCTACATGTAGTTTGTAGTTATGTCAATAATAATTAAAATTTTAAGCCTTGACAAATTTTTGTGCAACATAATATTACAATAAAATCGTTATTATAAAAATTATGCAGTTTATTATTATTATTTATTAGGAAAAAACAATTTATAGATTATGCAGTCTGTTAAGAAAAAGGAATAAGTGTACAATGTAGCGAGTACGTTGCTCTAAAATAATTATTTATAACCAAGTCAGTAAAACATGACTAATACTACGAGCTAATATTAGTGATTGATAGCGAAGTCTTTTATTACGCGTTCACACACAATAAGAAACAGTAGAACAAAAAAAGTTAGGAATATAGAAAAAAATAACGCATCATTTAAGCATCGTGCACTAGGAAATTTCAATAAAAAGTTCACCTCTAATTAGAAAAAATATAGTAAAACCGTTTTGGAGATCCAAAAATTATCAAATTGACTAGTGCTGTGCAAGCGATAAGTTGAGAGTTAAGTAAATGGAAACGGTCGTTTGCATTGCGTCTTCTTTATTTAGTATAGTCTACTAAAAGTAATAAATAACTTTTTTTCTAAAAAATCTGTCTGTAAAACTTCTAAGACAGCTGCTATCACTATAGTCAATAGAATAGAATAATAGAATATAGTGTAGAACAGAATTAATGACAACGCAAAAGAAATACGGTGAATAAACTATAGATGTACCTATCTAGTTAATAATGAAATTGATTTTACATGCACGAGTACGCTTATAAAACAGCTATTAGCAGTGTATATAATTGGTGTGCTTACTACTAAAAGTAAAAATTCAAAACAATAGTGCCATACAGAGAATGCAATTTAAAAGATCGAATTGAATTGGTAACGTTTTTAATTGGGTATTAGTATAATACTACATGTATAAAGTTGTGGTAAAACAATCGTTAAAAAAGAGGTAAACAGACAGCAAAGTTAAGCTCCAGGCTGCAACAAGCACGCAGTGTAGACAACTGTTGTCTCATTTAAGCACCAAGCGGTTCACTGAGCCGTCCATATTGCCAACGTAGATTTTCGATGCCAGCTGAATGAACAGGCCGGTCTCGATCACGCCTGGATTGATTTAACGGGCAGACATAATCAGTAAACTAATTATTTGTTGTCGCAGGAGTTTTTTTATTAGAGGCAGGGGGGTTGTGTGCACCCTGGCGCACTTTAAGCATCATAGGCACACAACCGGCGAGAGGCATTAATGCCCATTCCGCCGACTCCCCTGAACAGGCATACAAGCGCGCGGATACGTACGCAGGCACACACTCACACAGGAGTGTACAGCGGCCCTAACTTTATATTATCGTTAGGCATGTACACTTCACTGCGCCTTTGGGGGGTTGGCTCTCAAGGCCGTTAATTGCACGAGCAGAGCCAAGCCGAGATTCCAATTCAGCCCCAAATTAATGTGACTGCACTTGGAATCGAGCCTGGGTCGCTGGCACACCAGAGCAGCTGCGCTACCGCTGGGCTACGCCCCCCCCCCCTGTAATTGTAGGTGTAGTTCCATTTTAAATGTTTACGAGCGTACTAGCAGCAAATTCTAGACTTGTCTAGATAATAAAACGAAGGCAATGTTACCAATATCATTCTTTATATTGTTGTTGATCTAGTCTAGGTCAGTTATATACGAGATATTTAAGCTTTGTACATGAACAAAGCTGTTTAACGTAGATCCTAATCGGGGTTTATTGCTGTCTTTAATAAACTAATGAAGCCATATATGCGCAACAGTCGGCCAAGTCGGCCGATCCGGCCGACTGATTTGGCAGCCAACCAAGGAAGTCGCAAAAATGCCAACCCTAATAAATACCCAAGTAGTAGTACTAAGTAGCTGACGAGGCATTTCGGCCTTATAAGACAGTCATAGTTACTCCCGCCGTTTACCTAAAGTTGCGTTAATTTTGCTTTAGGGTTTTTTTACATGTAAGTCGCATTTTTGGCCAAAAACTACGTCGCATTTTTGTTAAAACTAAGTCGCACGGCCGACTGAATTTTGGAAGTTGCACATGTATGAATGAAGCTAATATGATAGGAAATCACCTGGCATCTGATGCAGCTGGAAATCCACTTCTTCCCAATTGTGCTGCTGATCGAAGTGCCAGTCGAGTATAAAATTGCCGTTATCAGTGACAACGGGACCCTGAAAATATTAATGTTTTTTGGGAGTCGGCTTTTCGATTGGCGTTGGCAACTAGTTTTACTAATAGCTAAAACTTAAAACGGAAAATTATGCGAACATTGATATGATGCAAAATTCTGACGACAGCCCCATAAAATGCTGATGACAGCCCCATAGAATACTGATGACAGCTTCTATGTCACCAGCTCACCAGCTTTCCCAGAGACTCCCTCAGCAGGGCACTGCCACCGAACTGGCACTCGACCCGGCGTTTAACCAGCGACCAGGCCATAGGCACAACCTCGAGCGGGATGCCGCCCTTCCACTTGTGCCCAAACTGGACGCTATACTTGCTCTCGTCGCACACAATCACCAAAGTGTGAGCGGCGGTGTCAACTATTTTCTCTTGCAACAGGCAGCCGCCGCCGCCTTTGATCAGGTTTAGCTCGGAGTCCACCTCGTCTGCGCTGTCCACCGACCAGTCCAGCTCTTCGTCGCAGTGCTCCAGCTCGAATAGGCGGAGTCCACGCTCGAGAATTAGCTGCTTCGCCTTTGGCGCATGTGGGAGTTTCGGTTCAGTAGCGTGAACGAATGCGTAAGTTGTTTTATAAGAAAGCAAAAGCAGTTGAAGCTACATTAGCTACGAGCGCTAGCCAGCCGCCAATGAAGTTGTACATGAAAGAGATTTTGTGGAGAGAAGGGAGAGAAGAGAAGGGAAAGGAGAGAAGGGAGGGGAGAGAAACGAAGGGAGAGAAGGAAGAGGAGAGAAGCGAGAGGAGAGAAGAGAAGGGAGAGAAGAGAGGAAAGATGAGAGAAGCGAGAGGAGAGAAGGAAGAGGAGAGAAGGGAGAGGAAAGAAGGGAAAGGAGCGAAGGGAGAGCAGAGAAACGAAGGGAGAGAAGGAAGAGGAGAGAAGCGAGAGGAGAGAAGGGAGAGAAGAGAGGAAAGAGGAGAGAAGCGAGAGGAGAGAAGGGAGAAGAGAGAAGCGAGAGGAGAGAAGGGAGAGAAGAGAGGAAAGAGGAGAGAAGCGAGAGGAGAGAAGGGAGAAGAGAGAAGGGAGAGGGGAGAAGGGAGAGGGGAGAGAAAGAAGAGAAGGAAGAGGAGAAAAAAGAGAGGAGAAAATGGAGGGGAGAGAAAGGAGGGGATAGAAGTTCGAGAAGAGAAGGGAGAGAAGAGAGGGGGAGGAGAGAGGGGGAGGAGAGAGGGGGAGGAGAGAAGGAGGAGGAGAGAAGTTCGAGAAGAGAGGGGAGGGAAGGGAGAGGAGAGAAGGAAGAGGAAAGAAGGGAGAAGAGAGAAGAGGGAGGGAAGAAGGGAGAGGGCCGAGAAGGGAGGGGAGAGAAAGTAGAGAAGGAAGAGGAGAAAAAAGAGAGGAGAAAATGGAGGAGAGAGAAAAGAGAGGAGAGAAGGGAGAGAAGAGAAGGGAGAGAAGAGAGGAAAGAGGAGATCGAAGGGAGGGGAGAGAAGGGAGAGGAGAGTTGAAAAGAGACAAACATTGAGCTGGTTGGATTGCTACTGTGACGTTTTAAAGGACCCGAGGGCCGGATTATAAAGGCTTGGCGGTCCGGAGTTTGACGACCCCTGACGAATCGTGGTTGGTAATAAAGGCAGACGTACCTGATAAGAAGTAGGAATGCAGCGCACCGACCAGCCCCTCTGCCGGATTAGTTCGGCTGAAATTGACGTTTAGAAGACTTTATGCAAGTTTTAGCATTAAGAAACAGGCGAAGAGAGCGAGTCTGATGGTTTACTGGCTAGATGGGGTCCTGCACAGCTATTGATTTCCCAACATAAGCAATTCCGCTAACACGAGCTAGAACTCAATCATATCCAAGCATGTACTTGCAAGTCTTCGCTGAGAGAAGGAAAACCATAAACACATCGCAGGAACTAGAAAAGTAGCCTTAAGAAACCCTATGGGCAAATATGGAGATTAAGAGAGATGGGGAGAGTGAGAGGCTGACTCGCTCAAATGGTTACTATTGGCTTGACTTATTTATTGTAGTTCGAATATTGCGTTCGAGTAGAAAGTGCAGATCGAGCTCTTCTTTGCTTTGCTTCCCTATGCCCCCCCCGGGACTATTTTTGATTGGTTTTCTGTAAAGTTATCAAGTTATCAACGAGAACTAATTTATAAGAAGACAACACAACTACTGCCAGTTTTTCAGAATTTGCTGTTTTTTTAAAAGCACACGAACAGCAAAATCAAATTTATGTACATTTTTTCTATACTTTTGATGTCCATAAAGTCCATTAAGCTGATAATAGTGTGAATTCAATCAGCCAATGGCTCGGGGGATTTCATATCTCCAATCCAACACTTGATACAATTTAATTAGGGTTAGGGTTTAGGGTTAAGCTTGTCTCAACTTTGCTCTAAAAATGTGGCAAAACTGCTAGGGCAGATTCACCTTTTAGGTCTAAATATGGGGATAAAAAGCTTCTTTTTCTCAGTAGAAACTCTTACCAATCCTGTCAATAACATGAACCATTGTTTGTCCAGATCCAACTCCTATTGTCTGGCAGTTCTGAAAAATCATTCCAATTGAAAAATCAATGAACTAATGAGACTGGAACACAGTTACAAATTATTCATTATCATGACAGACTGTTTGCAGATAACATTTTTATTTACCAGAAGATGCTCCTCAACTGCAGCATAAGCAGCCTGTTTCCTAGCAATATCTTTCTTATTATCAACAGAGTTGTGCACCGAATTCATTTTTACTGGCCTGGTTAGCAGTTGATTGTCATTACACTAGAACTAGCTGAAAGATGTTAAGTTATAGGAAAATCATTTTAACATAAAAAAGTTTTAGACAATATGAATATCAAGATAATTAAATTTGTTAAGGCTTAATGCCCAAGGCTCAAAATGGATCGATTTAAAAACAGTTCAGCAATAATTTGCCTGAAGAAAAGCTTAATTCTGAAACTTTTAGGATAAAAATAAAGAACTATAGTCTAATGACTACTGTTTTAATTTGCTGAGTCATCGAATGAGAGATAGAAACTTAAAGGTAATTTAAGTTTAAGCATACCATTTATGTATGTAAAAACAATTTACCTAAATGTTTCATTGAGATTTTGTTCTTATTATTAAAATAAAAAGCTGTATTAACGAAAAAATCTAGTTTTCAGAACAATCTACAGAATGTAGAAGTTTATATTTTAGAGATCCTATAAATTTAGGCTATACCCATTTATTTAGCCATTAATTAACGCGGATTGTAGTTTGTAGGTTTGCTCTTTCTATTGTAGAATTTTCTTTAATTGATTATTGAATAAGAGCAAGGCGGTGGTTCATTTAGTTATTTACCAACGGAACTTAGATCAAAGAGAAAACAAGGGGAGAGTGAGTGGTTTGTCTCACTGCCGCCGCCGTGTATTTATAGCTTTTTTATTGTCTTCCGGAAATTTCTAGAAAGATTTAGCTAATTTTAACAAAGCGAAATAACCCTTTAATTATATACATTACGTAAATATAATTAGAACATTAATACTTAAGTGATAATTAATTATTTACTATTTATATGCGTATGTTATAGATTAGCTGCTAACTCAAAGAGGTTTCTGGAAATAGTTTTTGACTTTTAGAAATCTGAAGAAATTTCGGGAAAGTTATTAAAGTACGCTACACTATCTAGGCCTACTTCTAGTCTTCTACTAGCCGATAATTAACCAAGTTATTAGCTATTTTTTTAAACTTTAAACTTTAATCTTTAAGGTCTCGAGAGTGGAATCAAAACAATATAAAAGATCTTTATTTTCGAAAGATGCTGAAATTTGACCAATTACGTACAAAAAAATATCGAAAGCGCAAACTGTTCGAGCAATGAAAATAAGCGTTTAAAAATGTGCACCACGGTTTTTAAAATGCATAACATTTTTCTAAAAAAAACGCATTTAATATTCTAATAGAAAACACGTGACAAAAAATTAACATATAAACTTGTATGTGTAGACATAACTTTTGACTGCAGTAAGTTTTGTTTTGTTAAGTAAAATTTTCAAAGATTTAAAGCTTAGGACCGATGCGATGCCAATTAAAAATTATAAATTCACGAAGAACTAACTTATTGCTAGTCTGATAAAATAGCAATAAGCAAGACAGTTGGGTAAAACATAGAACATTTATGGACATGGAGAACAAAAATATCAATCTTGGGATTTGACAGAATACAGGATTTTGTGACCCCTACTAATTATGATTGTTTTAAATACTTAAATGCTTTACATGTTTTGAATACCTAAAACTTTTTTAGAAAAAGAATATTGTGACATTGTCAGTTTAAATAGCCTTGCCAAGGGCTGTTTTGATATATAGTACCAATATATAATATTGTTAGTTTTGTTCTCTCATGACTCACATCTGCTTAAAGTAGTGCCCAAAGAATTTTAATCAGCTGCATACATTTGTAAAGCCTTTATACAGTGTATGATTGATAATTTCTGTTTTTCTTAGCTAGCCAATAGAAAAGCTGCGCATTAATTATACTAAGTTCTCATATGCCTACCTACCCCCCTAGCCCACTCTTTATCATTTCTGTCTAGCCGTGCACTCAGGCCTCCCTCAGGGTTATTCTTGGGATCCTGGCTATGCATCCCCACTTGTAGACCTTTGCCACCTGGCACTCTTGTTTGGTTGCCTTCTTTTCCTGCCTAGGTTTATTTTTATGCATAGAGTGTGCATATACACCTTAAATTTTAAATTTGCACCCTGAAATTGAAATGTAAATGTGGTTTAAATGTGGTCTCATAACCTATTTTTCAATTAAAGCCTCATTCGCAATGCCTTAAAATAAGAAAAAAGAGAAATTGCACTTTAATTAAGACTTAAAATCACACTATGAAAGTGAGCATAGGGTGCAATTTTGTACCTTGTCTTTGGCAAAAAAGAAAACCCTGCTTCTTGCCTCATTCTACCACAGCCCTAGGCCAGGCCTCTGTCATTCTTAGTCATGCCACTTCTACTAAGCTATCTAACTCATTTTTGTCAATGTTATATAGCTGCCAGTGCATCGTTACAAATCCAACTTGTATTTTGATTTGTCTCTGTTGACAATAGGCCTAAACAATAAACTAAGTCTGCAGCCATTAATTGCATTAACTGATATAATTGACAAGTGCTAAAAAAGTAAAAACTGCTTCAAAATTGCCTTTGCCATATTCATTTGCCTTTGCTGGTTATTCTTGAGGCCACCACATTATTATGTCACAAATACTTTAAAATAAGTATATTAAAACACTATTTATAAAATTTCCAAAGGGTTATTTACCTTAGTTAAAAGTCAATTTTAACTAGGCCTAAAACTGGCAAAAAAATTAAATTTAACAAATGGGTCTACATTTCTATATTTTAGTATGAGTCTAGATTCCATATTATACAAATGGCATATATGCACAACCTTAAGAATTACCCCACTTTTTCTATTAGCAATATGCAAATATAAGTTGTTATAAGTATAAGTTACTGAGAGCAGTCATATGACTAGGCATTTACTATTCTAAATCTATGCAATAGCAACTTGCATTTAATGTTTATTGCCAATAAAACTGCTAGCTGAAGCCCTAGGTTATGCCTAAGCATGTAATTAAGATCAGTTATTCTTTTTCTTTAATTGATAATCTTTATTGACTATTATCATATAATATATCTATTTTATTTATATTTTTATAATAATTTAGTATAAAGTTCTGCAATAATTAGGCCTATGCCACCTAGATGTATCTAGATATACAGCCATAGGCCTAGGCTTAGCTATTAGAATAAATGATAAATATAAAAGTTTTAGGCAAACTAATTGGATATACATAGTTATGGAAGCAATTTTTTTAATATATCTAATAATATAACAAGGGGCATCCTAAAAGTCTGTTTAGTCACTAAATAAAAATGCAACAATGCAACAGGAAAGTTTAAAAACTTCATAGGCATTCAAAATAACTTCCATTGGCCACAATCATACATAGCCAGCATTCTGGTAGTTTCTTGACTCCGTCAGTAGCACCAGAATCACATAGGTATTGAAGGACTTGAACAATGATGCTGAAGAGTTCATCTAGGCAGTAGTAGTAGTGGCCTCATAGTTGATTTTTTAGCTTTGGAAAGAGATCAAAGTCACAAAAGAATAACCAACAATCAATTTTGAGGGTACCCTTTACTAGCTGAATGTTGGCATCTGATCAAGACTCCCTTGGCTATCCTGATTGCTGGCCATCCTTGATATCGAATTGCCTATCTTTGAAGTATGCATACCAATTGTACATAGATCGCTCAGTAAAGGCACAGTCTTTGAATGCTTAAATAAGTTGCTGGTGAACTTGTGCAGCTTTGTTCTTTGCAAAAAATTGGTTTTGATGCACAAGCATTGCTCAATATTGTTAACATCCTCTATCAGTTAATCAGATTGGCCAAGTTTAAAATCACTAGACTAGTTAATTTATTATAACACTTTAAATATTCAATAAATATTAAGCTCAAAATTTTATAAAGTTAGAGGGGGTTGCTCTAGCAATACCATAAGCAATTGACCATAAGCAATTGAGCTCTTTACTCATTGTTTATGTTAAAAATGGCATATACTAAATGGACTTTCGGGATGCCCCTTATATAGAGGCAGATCTAGAAGATTTTTAGGAAGGGGGAGGCAAGCTATACTAAGTACTATAACGCAATGTTGGAAAATAGAACTTATATATAGTTATAGTTATAAACAAAAAAGTATAGGCAAATTTTTTTGGCCATGGCTTAGGGTGGCATGCATGGTCATGGCCCCCTAGATCTGCCCTTGGAATATTAGCCACTTAATAACTAGGGTTTAAAAGTCCATTAGAGCCCTGATGTCATGGTTAATTGGAAATAAAACACAGGAAATGAATAAATTTTGCCATTTTCAATGCTTTTATAAATGAGCTCTCAAGTCTTTAAGTTAGGGGAAATTATTAGAAATTAATTAGCTATGGATATATGGATATAGATAGGCTATGATGAAAATTAAATATGGCTACAGAAATAGATGAAAAAAGTTTGGTTACAGCAAAAATCTATAATTCAAATTTTCATTAAAATTATTGATAATTGTTTAATATTATTGTAACTCTTTTGATATTAAGACATATCAGAGATGTTGATGTTTTATTTGATTTTAAATTTTTTGTATGACTAAAATTTTCATGAACAAGCAGAGATGCCCCGCGAAATCAAGGAGATCAAGGACTTCCTGCTTACTGCAAGGCGAAAAGATGCCAAATCTGTGAAGATCAAGACAAATAAGGGCAACATCAAGTTCAAGGTGCGCTGCTCCAGATTCCTCTACACTCTGGTCATCACTGATAAGGACAAGGCTGACAAGCTCAAGCAGAGCCTGCCCCCTGGTCTGGCTATCAAGGAGCTGAAATAGAATGCACTGAATCACTTATCAGCATCGATTTTTCTGGATGCCATTTGTGCTGACAAGTGTATTGAATCATATATAAATTCATATATATGTTTGCTGATTGCTGACTAAGTAAAGCGCTGGATCTGTGTGGCGTCTATTCGATGGATCAATTTCTTGTTTTTTTCTCTTTTAATTGCTTTTGCTAGATCTCTACTCATACATTGTTTAGAATAGAGGTTTTAAAATCCAAAATCCAGATACTAATCCCTTTATCCATAAGTATCCCTAAGTATACTAAGATATCCATAAGTATCCCTTGACTACAGTAAATATACTGTAGTCAAGAAGATAAAATAGACTAGTCAGGTAGATAAAATAGACTGTAGTCAGGTAGATAAAATAGACTGTAGTCAGGTAGATAAAATAGACTGTAGTCAGGTAGATAAAATAGACTGTAGTCAGGTAGATAAAGTAGACTGTAGTCAGGTAGATAAAGTAGACTGTAGTCAGGTAGATAAAATAGACTGTAGTCAGGTAGATAAAATAGACTGTAGTCAGGTAGATAAAGTAGACTGTAGTCAGGTAGATAAAATAGACTGTAGTCAGGTAGATAAAATAGACTGTAGTCAGGTAGATAAAGTAGACTGTAGTCAAGAAGATAAAATAGACTAGTCAGGTAGATAAAATAGACTGTAGTCAGGTAGATAAAATAGACTGTAGTCAGGTAGATAAAGTAGACTGTAGTCAGGTAGATAAAGTAGACTGTAGTCAGGTAGATAAAATAGACTGTAGTCAGGTAGATAAAATAGACTGTAGTCAGGTAGATAAAGTAGACTGTAGTCAGGTAGATAAAATAGACTGTAGTCAGGTAGATAAAATAGACTGTAGTCAGGTAGATAAAGTAGACTGTAGTCAGGTAGATAAAATAGACTGTAGTCAGGTAGATAAAGTAGACTGTAGTCAGGTAGATAAAATAGACTGTAGTCAGGTAGATAAAATAGACTGTAGTCAGGTAGATAAAATAGACTGTAGTCAGGTAGATAAAGTAGACTGTAGTCAGGTAGATAAAGTAGACTGTAGTCAGGTAGATAAAGTAGACTGTAGTCAGGTGGATAAAATAGACTGTAGTCAGGTAGATAAAGTAGACTGTAGTCAGGTAGATAAAATAGACTGTAGTCAGGTAGATAAAATAGACTGTAGTCAGGTAGATAAAGTAGACTGTAGTCAGGTAGATAAAATAGACTGTAGTCAGGTAGATAAAGTAGACTGTAGTCAGGTAGATAAAATAGACTGTAGTCAGGTAGATAAATAGACTGTAGTCAGGTAGATAAAATAGACTGTAGTCAGGTAGATAAAGTAGACTGTAGTCAGGTAGATAAAATAGACTGTAGTCAGGTAGATAAAGTAGACTGTAGTCAGGTAGATAAAGTAGACTGTAGTCAGGTAGATAAAGTAGACTGTAGTCAGGTGGATAAAATAGACTGTAGTCAGGTAGATAAAGTAGACTGTAGTCAGGTAGATAAAATAGACTGTAGTCAGGTAGATAAAATAGACTGTAGTCAGGTAGATAAAGTAGACTGTAGTCAGGTAGATAAAATAGACTGTAGTCAGGTAGATAAAGTAGACTGTAGTCAGGTAGATAAAATAGACTGTAGTCAGGTAGATAAATAGACTGTAGTCAGGTAGATAAAAATAGACTAGTCAGGTAGATAAAGGTAGTTTCTTGAAGGGCCAACCCCCAAGGCACAGAGTGTGCATGCCCGATGGCATAACCATACACTGTAACTAGACACAAAAAATACTACTCAATATTTCTGCCGCCGCTGTCGCAACAATGCCATTCTCTTCATTAAAGAAAGGTAGCAAAAGCGATCGACGACACTACAAAGAGCGCCAACAGCTGGGCAGACGGGCCCATCTTGGCCAGTTAGAGAAGCACAAAGACTACATAGTTCGGGCTAAAGACTATCAGAAAAAGTCGGCAACATTAAAGTCGTTGCGTCAGCGGGCCAGAGACAAAAATCCGGATGAGTTTTATTTTCACATGACTCGCTCTCAGCTGGTTGACGGTCAGCACTCTGAGACTGCGGCCCGTGTGGCAGCTGGTTAGCAAACTATTGCAATTTCTATTTTATGTTTGCTATTTATGGCGAATTTACAGGCAAGGAAAGTTAAAATCGTCTGGGGTGCCGTAGCCTACTGGTCCAGCGCGGCGCTCTCATCTGCCAGCGGCCCAGGCTCGATTCCACATTAATTTGGGGCTAAATTGGAATCTCGGCTTAGCTCTGCTCGTGTAATTAACACCCAGCTTGAGGGCCAACCTCCAAGGCGCAGTGAAGTGTACATGCCTAACAATAAATAAAGTTAGGGCCGCTGTGCACTCCTGTGTGAATGTGTGCCTGTGCATAAGACTTTGTACTGCGCACGTATCCGCGCCCTTGTGTGCCTGCTCAGGGGAGTCGGCGGAATGGGGGCAGTAATGCCTCTCACCGGTTATGTAACAATGTCGCTTAAAGTACGCCAGGGTGCACACAGCCCCTGCCTATCTCTACTAAGGGTGGAGGTTTCGAACTTGGGAAATTTCGAGCTTATGAAGTTTCCAGCTTGTGAAGTTTCGAGCTTATGAAGTTTTAAGCGTATGAAGTTTCGAGCTTATGAAGTTTCGAGCTTATTAAGCTTCGAGCTTATTAAGTTTCGAGCTTATTAAGCTTCGAGCTTATTAAGTTTCGAGCTTATGAAGTTTCGAGCTTATTGAGCTTTGAGCTTATTAAGCTTCGAGCTTATTAAGTTTCGAGCTTATTAAGCTTCGAGCTTATTAAGTTTCGAGCTTATAAAGTTTCGAGCTTATTGAGCTTTGAGCTTATGAAGTTTCGAGCTTATTAATTTTCGAGCTTATTAAGCTTCGAGCTTATTAAGTTTCGAGCTTATGAAGTTTCGAGCTTATTGAGCTTCGAGCTTATGAAGTTTCGAGCTTATTAAGTTTCGAGCTTATTAAGCTTCGAGCTTATGAAGTTTCGAGCTTATTAAGCTTCGAGCTTATTAAGTTTCGAGCTTATTAAGCTTCGAGCTTATTAAGTTTCGAGCTTATGAAGTTTCGAGCTTATTGAGCTTTGAGCTTATTAAGCTTCGAGCTTATTAAGTTTCGAGCTTATTAAGCTTCGAGCTTATTAAGTTTCGAGCTTATAAAGTTTCGAGCTTATTGAGCTTTGAGCTTATGAAGTTTCGAGCTTATTAATTTTCGAGCTTATTAAGCTTCGAGCTTATTAAGTTTCGAGCTTATGAAGTTTCGAGCTTATTGAGCTTCGAGCTTATGAAGTTTCGAGCTTATTAAGTTTCGAGCTTATTAAGCTTCGAGCTTATGAAGTTTCGAGCTTATTAAGCTTCGAGCTTATGAAGTTTCGAGCTTATTAAGCTTCGAGCTTATTAAGTTTTGAGCTTGTTAAGTTTCGAGCTTATTAAGCTTCGAGCTTATGAAGTTTCGAGCTTATTAAGCTTCGAGCTTATGAAGTTTCGAGCTTATTAAGCTTCGAGCTTATGAAGTTTCGAGCTTATTAAGCTTCGAGCTTATTAAGTTTTGAGCATGAAGTTTTAAGCTTTTGATCTTTCGAGCTTGTGAAAGCGACTGTTAACAATGAGAATTCAATTGAACAAAAACTGAACAATTAGTCAATTATCCTTAGATAAAAGGCTAAGTTATTAAATCTCTTCATGAATGCACTTTTACAGATCGGCAGCCGCCAACAGCGGACAACAAACGCATGCGCCAGATGCTACTAGAGGACTCCAATTATTTGCGTCACAAGTTGCAAATTGAACGAGCACAGCTGGCTAAATTAGAGGCCAGTCTAGCATTTGTCGGAACCGATAGCGGCAGTAAGAGCAGCCGGACAGTGTTTAGTAAAACCGATTTTAGACGTCTCAGTCGTTGTGAGTCGAGCAATGATAAAGAATTAGGTAATGATGGAGCCTGGTCTGCTCACCTGTCCAGCCTACCTGAGCAGGAAATCGCCCGCCTAGCCAAAGAGCGATCGCGCACGCTTAAAGCCGTTCGCCAGCGAGTAGCTCGAGTTGCCGCCCTGTCCTCCGCGCTGGCCGCGCTTGAAGCCAAACGAAATTTGGCCGCCGAAATTGGCCGGCCTCGCAAACTGATGGCCGAGGCGAGTGGCGACTCGCCGGCTGTGTGGAAATTCGCGTTCAAACGGAAACGATGAAGTGAATAACTGCGGTACAGCTGAAGTAAAAGTACACTCGCAAATCGTGCAAAAGTTTGAATTTCAAAGTATTTTCACAGACTTGATTTGCTGTTTTGCACAGCGCTGAATGGGAAAACAAGCCTTCACATATTTTCCAAGAAAGGAAATTTTCCACTTGCTAAAAATTCATTCTAACCTTCGCTAGTTGTATGTAGTCTTTAATTTGGCATTCACTTTATAATTGATCTGTGCGAGTATCTCTTTGCCTGGTTTAATTCTGTTGCTTAATTATACCAAATGATATCTGGTGAGTCTGAAATACAGACCTAATGGTTTAAGTGTCCGTTAATCTTTTTTAAACGTAACTAGCATATTAGTAGTCTCCAGTGTGTTCTAGTAGACAAAGTAGACACCAGTTAGGTAGTTAAAGTAGACTTAGTCAGGTAGATAAAATAGACTAGTCCGGTAGGTAAAGTAGATTCTATTCAGGTAGATAAAATAGACTAATCAGGTAGATAAAGTAGATTCTATTCAGGTAGATAAAATAGACTAATCAGGTAGGTAAAGTAGATTCTAGTCAGGTAGATAAAATAGACTAATCAGGTAGATAAAGTAGATTCTAGTCAGGTAGATATAATAGACTAGTCAGGTAGATAAAGTAGACTAGTCAGGTAGATAAAGTAGACTGTAGTCAGGTAGATAAAAATAGACTGTAGTCAGGTAGATAAAGTAGACTCTAGTCAGGTAGATAAGGACAGTAGACTGTAGTCAGGTAGATAAGGACAGTAGACTGTAGTCAGGTAGATAAAGTAGATTCTAGTCAGGCAGATAACGTAGACTGTAGTCAGGTAGATAAAAATAGACTCTAGTCAGGTAGATAAAATAGGGTCGTTTCACAAACCCTAATTTTCACAACGTCGAAACCAGAACCTTTCATAAGACCTATATTTCATAAACCCTAATTTTCACAACGTCGAAAATAAGCAATGCAGCAGATTTCACAAGACCTAAATTTCACAAGCCCTAAATTTCATAACACCTAAAAGGCATGCACAGAATTTCAAAAGCCCTAAATTTCACTATCTCTAATTTTCACAAACCCTAAATATCACAACGTCGAAAATTAAATTTGCTTCTATTTTCAGAAGCTCTAAATTTCACAACGCCTAAAAACACTATGGAGATCCAATCTTTCACAAGACCTAAATTTCACAACGTCTAAAAGCACGTCTGAAAGATTGTATCTCCATAGTGTTTTTAGGCGTTGTGAAATTTAGGTCTTGTGAAAGATTTATCTCCATAGTGTTTTTAGGCGTTGTGAAATTTAGGTCTTGTGAAAGATTTATCTCCATAGTGTTTTTAGGCGTTGTGAAATTTAGGTCTTGTGAAATATTTATCTCCATAGTGTTTTTAGGCGTTGTGAAATTTAGGTCTTGTGAAAGATTTATCTCCATAGTGTTTTTAGGCGTTGTGAAATTTAGGTCTTGTGAAAGATTTATCTCCATAGTGTTTTTAGGCGTTGTGAAATTTAGGTCTTGTGAAAGATTTATCTCCATAGTGTTTTTAGGCGTTGTGAAATTTAGGTCTTGTGAAAGATTTATCTCCATAGTGTTTTTAGGCGTTGTGAAATTTAGAGCTTCTGAAATACTGTGCACAACTTTTCGACGATGTGAAAATTAGGGTTTATGAAATTTAGAGCTTATGAAAGTTTGTGTCTTGCGACGTTGTGAAATTTAGGGCTTGTGAAAGCGACCCGATAAAATAGACTGTAGTCGGTAGATAAAGTAGACTACAGTCAGGTAGATAAAGTAGACTGTATTCAGGCCAGGTAGATAAAGTAGACTCTAGTCAGGTAGATAGCCTTGGCAGATAGACAATAACATGGTAGCTCTTGTACATACTATGAAAGGCAGGTCAAGAATCCCAGACTCAGAATGAATACCTGTCAGTCATTTCCGCTTTCAGTCTTCCCTGAGACAGCAGATCCAATGCAGCCACTGGGACACAGTGGACGGTGGCACTGGCTCCCCACCAGATGACTATAACTATGCCGTTGATTATTTTGCACCTGGCAACGATTCGTCAGCTGACAGAGGTAGCGGCTCTCGGTGTTGCATTCGCTATTGCTGGAAATTTTCCAATCGGCAGCTTGAGTCAGTTTGTACTTTTGTTGGCGTGGGCACTCAGCTGCTATTTGTAAGTAATTATCTTGTTCGATTGTAGTTAATCGGCACCTCATTAATATTAGTAGTATCACTAACCTACACAGACGGCGCTGGCCTCGGTTCACTTCTGGCTGCCTCAAGTCTGTCCAAACATTGTACAGTCGCTGCAACGCATACCGACAGACAATGCCACACAGCAGCAGCAGGAGAAACAGCAGCAACAGTTGTGCAGTAATTCCTGCTTATTAGCCTACTCAAGTGTAGTGCAGTGTCTGCAACTGACTGTACTGTTTGCGGCTGATCGCTGCTATGTCTGGTACTGCAATCGAAAATTAACTGACGGCTATTTGAACCTGTTTCTAGCCTGCGCACCTATTGTTCGCCTACCTTTCTATCTGTTTGCATTCTGTAAGATATTATTTTCTATGTTTTGCTTTGAATTCCCGTAACTCCTAAAAATTTGTTTACGTAAAGTAGCTGGTACAACTTGAGTTAATGCAGTTTGGGTAAAATGGACTTAATTAACCCTAACTCTAATAAAGTGCCGTTTGAGTAAAGTGCAGTTTAGATAAAGTGCAACTCCAATAAAGTAGTTTAGGTAAAGTGCAACTCCAATGAAGTTGAGTCTGGATAAAGTGCAACTCCCATAAGTGCAGTTTAGATAAAGTGCAGCTAAAGTAAAGTGCAACTATAATAAAGTCCAGCTTAAGTGCAGTGCAGTTTAGATAAAGTGCAACTCTAATAAAGTTCAGTTTAGATAAAGTGCAACTCCAAAAAATTGCAGCTTGGGTAAAGTTCAATTCCAATAAAGTTCAGTCTGGATAAAGTACAACTTCAGTGAAGTGCAGCTTGGGTAGAGTGCAACTCCAATAAAGTGCAGTTTTTATTGACAAACAATGGCAATAAACAGGCCGATAACTGAAATCTAATCAATCGCCAACTCCCACAGCCTCCTCCATCATCGTCGCCGCCTTGATGGTCGCCCAGTCCGCAGCTGACGGCCCTATCGTTGTCGAGGCTGCCGTGTCGTACCCGCCATCCGCTCAGACGGCTGCGGCTGCCGTAGCGTTCGGCTTGCAGACGGCGGCTTGTCTGGCTACCGGCCTGTTTGTTGTAGCCCGCCTGCGCGCCTGGGGCCGCCGCTCCGCGGTCCGCCAACCAGACGCCGAGCTGAGCAGCGGCGACGACTACAGAGCTGCTGACGACGACGAGGATAACGATGAAAAAAATAACGGCGCCAATGAGGAGGCTGTAACCGGTTCACTCAGATCCCGTCTGATTGTGTCTTCGCTATCGCCTGCTCGCATTCGAGGCCGCAACTGTTGTTGCTACTGTTACCATGGCAACAGAAATTATAATAACAAAAATAGTTGCAAGCGCCGCGAACGAGTCGCTGCCAGGCAGTCGCTGCTGATTTTCTATCTGATGGAGCGGAATGCCAGACTGTCGGCTGGACTGCTCAGGCTTGAGGAGGCTGCGGCTGCTGCTGCCGGACTGTCAGGCAGGCGGCGAACTCGGCACTGAGGCTTAGTAGCCAACCTTGCAGCTTTTTTGCGTTTTTCTATCTAAATTTCTTTTCTAAGTTAGCATTCTCATCCTGTTTGAGGCTCTCAAATCCAGTGAGTGCGCAAAGCGAGCAAGAGAGGGAAGGTGTGGCGCCCTTCTTTATCTTGCTGAAAGCAGAGCGTTCGATGTTTGTGTACATCGAGTTTAAATAATTATTGTTGTTCATTTTAAATATGCTTATAAGGCCGCGCAAACCCCAGAGGAACTGGAATTTTTAATGCCAAATTAATTTTAGGTGACACTGCGCAGAATAACTACTGAAAACAGAGTCGAAGTTCTACATTTTCACAACTTTTAGTTTGTGCTCTAGATAATAAATCTAGTATCTGACCTATGCTTATCTACCTGAAAATCTATATTCATTCTTGGATATCTTTCCTTAAAATTGAATATTTCTTGTTCTCGTAGGGCCGGGGCTAATGTAATACATAAATATCTATTAATTTTGCTGTAAGTAATTCTTTTAAGCTTAGCTATTGTATTTTATCCAGCTGATTATATATTATTCAGTTTTATCTTAACGAAGCACAAGTGCTTTCATTGTTGTATGCCCCGGATCTCTGGCTGCATGCAGCTGCCAAAATAATTACCCGTCTGTAAATTCACCCCTCTCCCATTGTGCATTTCCTGCGACTTTCTGTCTCCTCAATTTATTCCTGTTATTTCTCGCGGTCAAACGCTCGTTTTCTAAAGGACGATATATTCGTTTAATATTAACGAAAATAAAATACTGCACATGGTTATTTATATATTTTGCCATTTTACACGCTGCTATAAATCCTGTCCTGATGGTGAAAAATGTTTTGGCGTTTTTAACTTTTAATAAGAAAAAACAATTTTTAAAACAAAGCACATAATTTCAACTGGAATAGTTAATTATTATATTAACAACAAACGTCACCATTGTGCTGCAGTCTTTAAATTGGTATATTTAGAAAGAATTAATTACAAGCATTGTATTATTAAAAAGGTTACAGTAGCACCACCATATTAGAAAATGCAGTTACCGCGTTAAACAATTAGCTCTCCCTGGGTGTACTGCTTAAGCAGTACGGCCGGTCGAATGCCTGTGGCGTGGTGCATAGCGTACAGAGTGCGCAGCACGCGGAACGACCTGGCGTCTCTATAGGGAGTCTGCGTTAGCGGGTCAAAGTAGCGAGCGGGCTGGTTGCTGATGGGACAGAACGGATTCCGCATTGGCGGCCGGCGGTTCAGAGACAGGCCGGCAGCCAGCGTCTCCTGGTGCGTGAAGGACACGAAGTTTCTGGTGCACCTACGGTTTGGTGCATTGTCAGGCTCTAGTACCAGGGTTGGCTTCGGAGCGGTGTCTCCCGTGTCTGTGTTCACCTCAGTGACCTGCGAGGGATTAAATAAAGCTGATGGTTAAGCTTTACAACTTAAATGGAGGTCGGAGTGCACAAAAACAAAGCTCAAATAAACACCTGATAGCCCAAATAGTTTTTAACAAGCCATAAAGGACCATCGCTAACGTTAACTTCTGCATTAAAAAATCAAGGATCTGTTGTTTTAAAACAGTATTCTGCAGTTCGAGCTGTTGTTTCAGTTATCTTAGAGACTTAGACAATGATCCACAAAATGCGTGATCTCTACAAGTGTTCCAACCAAGTTTGTCAAGACAGACGTTATTGAAATCTACCTTAACCTAGCAAGACGGAAGCTGTCAAAATACCCACGAACATACTCCTACTATACCGCTTTTGAGCGCCCATTATTTCACACTTCTAAAATTGATTTGATTGGACGAGAGATGGGGGGACGGGGTGGGTGAACTGATCGGTCACTTGGGCAGTGAGTATGATGTACATTGGTGTACATCAGCGAGGGACAGTTGAACCGACAATCAGATAAGATAATAGGCGAGCCTATAACTTAGTCATAAAATTAATAAAAGCTTAATAATTTTAATAATAAGCTTAAAGCTTAAGCTTAATAAAATCACAGCAGTATGCCTGCTGCTATCGATTGGAAAAATCTGCCGGTGGAAAAGAAGTGTGCCTCTGACTAACCACATGGTAATAGTGACAGGGAGCAGATGCAAAAGTTTACCTTCGGGAGTCATCTGGTATTCATGATTTTTCTCTCATGAAATTAGAGAACTTTACATTCTTAACTCACGCATACTCACCTCAACTGGCACAACATCCTCGTCGAGCAGCCGGGTAGTATAAGAGTCAAATCGAACAGTTGGGCCCCTAGCAACCGGTTGCCTGGACCGGGCCTTCTTTTTCTCCACCTCGAGCCGTTGGTAGCGCGCCAGCGAGCGCAAGTTGACCTGCTCAGTCAGCTGCGCCTCTGCCAGCAGCTCCTCCTGTGTCAGGCGGCGCACAGCGTTGGCCGCATTCGAAGCGGCAGATCTTCGCCTGCCCGGGCCTTGGCCGGCCGTAGACGACGTCGACTGGCGAGGCCGTCGGCCAGCCGTGGCAGCGGCGGCGGTGGCGGCGACGGATGCCACGGCGGCGGCGCGGGCCTCGCGAGACCGACGTTCACGAGCGGCGGTGGCTGTCAGTTTCAGCCCAGCAGCAGCGGCGGCAGCTCCTCGACGGGTGGCTCGCGTTGAGTTCGCGTCTGACGAAGCAGCGGCGGCGGCGGCGTTGGCTGCTGCCGATTTGCGGCCGCGCTTCGCCGGCGGCGGCCCGGCAGCAGCAGCCGGCCGGACCGGCTCCTTGTAGGCCTTCGTCACCAGCCGGCGTCGCTGACCGCCGCGCCGACGCGTCGACTCCTCGTCATCGTCGCCGTCGCTGCCTTCGTCGTCATCGCCTTCCCCGCCGCCGCCGCCGCCGCCAGCTCCGCCCTCGCCGATGTCGAAGTCGGAGTCAACCTGGTCGGACTCAGAGCTCTCCTCCTCGTAGTCGGCGTCGCTGGCAGTCTCGGCGAAGCCGCCATAAACAGTTTCGTAGAAATCGTCGCCACCCCCGCCGCTGCTGCCACCTCCGGCTTCGTCGCCATGCGGAGTGGCACGACGCAGTTGCTGGTGCACGCTGGCCCCGCCGCCGTCCAGCTCGTTCAACAGGCGAGCCATCCGGCTGCCCGCTTTGGCCCGGCGTTCTCGGGTTGCGGCCAGCGTCGGCGGGGGAGTCGCCGCCCCGTCGCTGTCAGAGTCGTCGTCGTCGCCACCGCTGTTGTCGCTGTCCTCATCGGCCTCTCCCGATTCCTCATCTGCTTCTGCTTTGCTGTCATCGCTGTCACCAGAGTTGGCATTGGCCGAGCCGGGCTCGTCACCTTCCTGCTGATCTTCGCTGGGCACTGGGGACTCAGCTGCATCGGCCTCACCAATATCAGCTCCCGGTTTGCTTTGATTTCGCGGCATTGTTGCGTTCTTATGCAAATATCTGAAAACGAATAAGAAATACACCGATTAATACTACTGTTATGACACAACCGAAAGTAGGCAAGTTGAGAGTTTCGTTTCTCAAATTTAAATATAGAAAATAAAAAAAATAAATGCAACCCCGCTTTCCAGATACCAACAGAATTTGCGAACAGTAGTGCATATTGTACTTTTTACCATAAACCTTGCGCAGTGTAGGTTCAAGATTTCACACAATCAAATGCATGCGACTTGCTAAAATTGTCCATTGAAATAGAAAAAGTTTACAGAATTTAAAAAAGGGAAGGATGAATTAGTGATTAATTAGTGATTTTTCAGAGGCCGCCATTCTTAGCTAGCCAATCCTGTATAAGAGCAATGTTAGCCTCCAGATCGTCGGGTCCATTGCTCTGCAGCTCGTGCACAATCTCAGGCTTGTAGGACTCGCGAGCTTCCTCTAGGAGTGTCTGCAATGGTGTTGAAGTTGAAGTTGGGCAAGCAAATATCCACAAGCAAAGTCCGATGAAAACGGTACCTAAGGTCTGAAAGAGTCACTGAGTCACTTGCGTTGTCCCAGAGTCGTCGCAGGTAACACAGGTAAAATAGGAAGCAAGTGATCCTAGACGACTCAAAAATGACGTGACGTCACGCCCGTATAAAACGAAACGGTCACAAAGTACGGTAACATTGATCGGTAACATGTGACCCTGAACAAAACGGTCACAAAATACGGTAACAGTGAACGGTAACATAGTTACCCTTAACAAAACGGTCACCAAGTACGGTAACATTGATCGGTAACATGTGACCCTGAACAAAACGGTCACAAAATACGGTAACTATGAACAGTAACCTTGTTACCCAGAACTAAACAGTCACAAATACGGTAAAAAATGGTAACTGGTGACCGTAACGGTAAAAAAACACGGTAACAGCCCTCTTTTTGTGACCGTTTCGTTTTATACGGGACGACACAATTCGCCACAAGTCGTTAAAGAGTCGTATAAGAGTTCATTTGAGGCGTTTTTTTCTGCAACTCTGAAACGACTTTGGGGATGTAGAGTCGTGTGGCGACTTTCCTAGTGTTTTCTTTAGCTCATCTGCATTCGTCTCTGTTTACTCTGTTTTCTTTGATTTTGGCCTGACGAAGAGCCAGAAGCTCGAAACCGGTAGCCTATTTTCTAAAAAATATTTTAACACGCCGTGACCTCTCTTCTCTCTTTGTCTATCTCTCTGTCCAGTTCATTCTTATTATTTTTTACTTTCTCTCCCTCGCCGCCTTCTGATAGGCTCTTAAATTTGGCCTGTTTACAACTCTTATTTAGCATTCGTAGTCTATCTTAACTTTCTCTGAAAGTCGTAACTGAGACATGCCAGTCGCTGTAGAATCACTGAGTTGCGTCTAAAGCGCATCTGCATCACTTTATGAATTAGAATTGCATCCCGCATTTTTGACAGCTCTATTTAGCTTTCTTAAGATTCTGCAACTCAACTGATGCGCTCGTGACTCAAAACCTCTTAGTCACATTACAGTCGTTTGAATTGTTAAAAAAGTCACAAGAGTCACCCAAGTGACCCTGCTATGACTCTAGCGATTCTGGTCACGGTAACATTTTCAACGGGAAGACTCAACAAGCAAGACACGAATCGCCAATCGTACACCAACCTATTTAACAAAAAACTTTAATAATAACAACTCTAACCTGGAAAATCTCGCACTGCACATTCTGCTGCACCTTCGCCTCGGCATAGTTCCTCGCCTTCAGTCGCTGATAGAGCAGCGAGTTCTCTGTCCGCAGTACAAACACAGCCTGGAACCAGCGCTCGGGGAACAGCTCGGCGCTGTGATAATCAACAAGGCAGCCACCGTCAGCTAGTCGCTCTTCCAGGTCGTCTAGCAGCCGGTCCTCGTCTAGAAAGTGGCACTGCGTGGCCTCATCCCAGCCGTCGAAGTAATCATTAGCCTTGGCCACTTCGCCAACGCATACGTGCGTGACACTGGGCAGCCGGTTAGCCAGCTCCTGGCACAGGGTGGATTTACCTGTGCCAGGTGTGCCGGTGACCAGAATATTGGGCCGTTTTCCGCTCATAGTTTACCTGCGACGATGTTTAAAGAGTTAACAATAATAATTCAAATTCTATAGGTTTTTCTTGTAAGGATTTGAACTGTGAAAACGGCATCTCAGGCCAAGAAGCGTCCCAGTCACCTGCATCGCCCCAGGGTCGTTTGAGATTCGTTGCAGCTAACACAGGTAAAATAGGAAATAGGTAACTCTAGACGACTTTAAAACAACGAGATGTCACGGTACAAGTAGTCATTAAATTCGTCAAAGAGTCGCCTAAGAGTCAATTTGAAGCGATTGTACTGTCTGCGACTTTAGAGCGATTCAGAGTTGCGTTGCATCTAAAGCCCATTCTGCGTCACTTAATGAATTAGAATCGCACTTGGTATCTCTAGCAACTCTATTTAGTCTACGTGAGTTACTAGAAAGTTAGGCACGTTAACATGACTCCTGGACGAGATTCTACAACTTGCATGATGCGCTCGTGCACAACAGTCGCCTCTCTGTCGCATTGCAGTCGTTTGAGTCGTTAAAAAGTCACAAGAGTCGCTTGGAGAGTCGCTAGAGTCACTAGTGGGTTGTTAGCAATGATGTTTTTAACATGACAGTGCTTTAGGCACAAACCAAAAACACTCGGCCCCTAAACAAGTAATATTCGACAACACAATTACCTGCTAACAGCCACAACCTGATCGTTGATCTCGTCAAGCACAGCCAAGTCGCTACCAATAGCCTCAGTCTGCAGTGCCAAATTAGATGTCACCAGGGCCACTCTGTTCAGCGTAGCAGAGGTTTGCAGCACTGTAGTCTCTAACGCCGCTGTACTTTTAGCGCTCTGCAACAGAAGTTCGGAGGAACGCGAGTTCTTTAACAAACTGCGCGTCAAGGAGTTCAACTCCTCTAGAAATGTCTGCGTTCGTTGGCAAAGCCGATCTTTTGCTTCGCGATTGAATGTGTCGCTGGGTTTGGATTGTTGCTGCTGCTTTTGTTGTTGTTTCTGGTTGCTAGGCGACGACTGCTGGGCAGTTGATGAGCCCGACATGCATGCAACATTGTTGCCAGTGTCAAACATTTCAGCTGCTTGTGTTCAATTGAGGTTAATCAAAGTGATGCTTTAAAATGCTTGATTTGGGATATCTAAGCTGATTGACCTGGGAGAGTGGAGATCCCAGCTGAACTGATCTGAGAGATCCTAGCTAAACTGATTTGGGAGAGTGGAGATCCCAGCTGACTGACCTGGGAGAGTGGAGATCCCAGCTGACTGATCTGGGAGAGTGGAGATCCCAGCTGACTGACCTAGGAGAGTGGAGATCCCAGCTGACTGATCTGGGAGAGTGGAGATCCCAGCTGACTGATCTGGGAGAGTGGAGATCCCAGCTGACTGATCTGAGAGAGTGGAGATCCCAGCTGACTGATCTGGGAGAGTGGAGATCCCAGCTGACTGACCTAGGAGAGTGGAGATCCCAGCTGACTGATCTGGGAGAGTGGAGATCCCAGCTGACTGACCTAGGAGAGTGGAGATCCCAGCTGACTGATCTGAGAGAGTGGAGACCCCAGCTGACTGACCTGGGAGATTGGAGATCCCAGCTGACTGATCTAGGAGAGTGGAGATCCCAGCTGACTGATCTAGGAGATTGGAGATCCCAGCTGACTGACATAGGAGAGTGGAGATCCCAGCTGACTGATCTAGGAGATTGGAGATCCCAGCTGACTGACATAGGAGAGTGGAGATCCCAGCTGACTGATCTAGGAGATTGGAGATCCCAGCTGACTGACATAGGAGAGTGAAGATCCCAGCTGACTGACCTGAATGAATTCAGTTCATCTGAATAAACTGAATGAAAAAAACACTTGCCCAATAAAACAAAAGTGTACACAAACTCAGGAATGTCTAGTATATTTAGTATTTAAATATTAAAGCAAACGCATTTTAATTTAAATTTAGCTAACTTAGACGCGACTTGCGCAAAAAATACAATTAATTAATACACATTAATTGTCTGTGATGTAAGGAATGTCGTTTATGAAAAAACTAATACGCACATCTACTGGCTGCTCATAACATTTTGGAAGGACGGAATATTTGAACTTGCTTAGGGAAATTTCGTCAAATAAAATTGTGCTATAATGAAGAATAATTTTACACAGCCAATTAATTTTACTGACGATTATGAAATGAGCTGATGTTTTATTTTATAGCTTGTGGATCACACTTGTGGACCTGAGAATCTACTGTAAACTTCAGCATAGTAATCGTATAAACTTACAGAAGTATTTTATAAACTTTGTGACACTTCTTTAGGTATCTTCTGGAAGAACTGCACTTTATTATGGAAGTACTACTTGTACTAAACCAGTACTTCAGAGAACCTTTCATAAAAGTACACTGTGTACTTTAAAAAAGTACACTGTGTACTGTATAAAAGCACATTATGTACTTTAAAAAATACAGGGTGTACTTTTTGAAAGTACTGTATGTACTTTAGTAAAGCACTATATGTAATTTATTGAAAAACCGCAAGTACATCATAGAACTTCATACCATAGGAGTGCTGTATATACTTTAAAAAGTATAGTTTGTTAAAAGTACTCATTACCTAGTCAAATTACACGCAAATGTGGTGATGTACACAGGCAATTTCACAGCGCAGCTGGAGAGTTGATATACAAGTAACTACACAAAAGTTCAATAAAAAAGAGAAAATTCTGAGTCAATTTTGTATCATATCAAACGATACGGAATTATAAACATCTTGCGCTCTGCGCCGTACACAGTACGGTCTTGTTTATGCAATAATTCGGTTGGCATGAATAAATCGGAAAACAAAATATTACTTATAGTACTAATAATACGCCCAATCTAAATGTGTTGAATGAGTTTGGACAGCGACCACTTTCAGATTATTCAGTTTAATGCTGTTACGTAATTTGGCTTCATTTCTAAGAATCAATCCTGATTTCTAACACATTCATTTCGGGGCCTGTGTGCAGTGTGCGCTTTATACACGTACAATAGGTTGCTGTACACCCTGCGTGAGCGCGTGTATGACTGTTCAAAGGTCAGCGGAATGGACAGGACTGCCTTCCCGCTAGCTGGTTATGAGACGATATCGCTTAGCGCCCAACAGCCCATCCGCAATTATTGCTATCACTATTAACAGACTCTGCTAAATGAGGCTTTTTATAATAACTAACTAAAAACAGATGATGATAAACTCAGGTCACGAATAGTGCAGCGCATACGGCTGGCTCGGCTTCAGCTCATCCTGATCCTCGAATTCGAAATCGGGAGCGCGAGGCTCGATCCTCGGCCGCGATGCCGCCACCCGACCGGACCCGACGCGCTTGGACTGCATAGCGGCACGGTCTTTCGCAGCATCGCCACCTCGTCGCGCTGGGCTAACAGGCGTTCCAGATCTGCCGACATTCGATTCTTGGCCTCAGCTAGCCGGTTCCGATCGACCGCTAGCGACTCAAGTCGGGCCTCCGCCTCAGACAGCTGCTGCCTGTACAGGATTTGAATTTGGCTGCTTTTAGTAGAAGTTATTACTACTAGTGTGTTAGGGTTAGCATAGAAACTGTGCCAGGCGTCTTCAGTTTGATAGACACTCCAGCGGATGCTGGTCGTTCGATCTTCTTTTGACTGGACTGCCCGTTGAAAGCGTTATTGTGACCAGAAGAGTCTCTAGCGACTGTTAGGCGACTCTTTTGACTTTTTAACGACTCAAACGTTAATGCTGTAACTGTAATGACTGACTGTTGAGTCACCGAGGGCATCACTGAGTTGCAGAATCGTAAACGAACCGCTAAAAAATGTCCAAGAGTCATTCTGCTAGCGCTTAACTTTCTGCTGACTCTCAAGTAGACTAAATAGAGTTGTTATAAATGCGAAATGTGATTCAAATTCATAAACTGATGCAAATGCACTTTAGACGCAACTCAGTGATTCTACAGCGTCTCTGGCACGCCTCAGATACGACTCTACGGCCCCAGAGTCGTAGACACTAAACGACTCGAATAGTCTCTTGGGCGACTTTTTGACAACTTTTTGGTGACTTTTACCGCGACATCTTGTTGGCTTAGAGTCGACTATACTGAAACGACTCTGGGGGGGCGCAAGTGATTCTGGGGCGCTTCTTGGCCTGGGGTACCATTTTCATTGGGCTGATCTAAGAGCTGAGCTGAGTTCCAGCTGAGTTGGTTACAGATTCGTGAGTGGTGCCTTAAAGAGTGGTACTAACCGAAGCCAATTCAGCTTAACTTGAAGTCTATCTAAGCGAATGCGATTAATTCCCACTACTAATCTCTATGATTATTAATTAATAATCTACTTTTTTACTCTGCTAAACGAGCAAGTACAGCTTGTACTTTGATTTTTGTTTGCTCAAAATCTTTGTGTCATGGATTCAAGGTATTAGGTAATCAAAATCTCCTTTACCTAGTCTTCTCCAATTCGGCATCGCGAGCCCGAATCGAGTCAACCAAATAGCCGTAGGGCTGCTCAGCATCCGACAGCGTGGCCTCTAGCCGTTCAAATTCGCGCTTGTATCTGGCAGCCTCGCTGCGCTGCTTCTCCAGAGCGGTGTTGAGCTCAACTGACTGCCGCTCCAGCTGCAGCACTCGCTTGGCCAGCTCTACGGATTGCCGGAGTCGCCGTCTGGCTGTAGTTGGCATGGCAACGCCTGCGGCGATAATCTGCGGTGGATACAAACAATTTGGACAGGCTATTACTTCTATTTAGCGGAATTCCAGTGACGGTGGAATCCCAGTCACAGGGGAATCCTAATCAAGGGGAATCCCAATCAAGGGGAATCGCAATCAAGGGGAATCCCAGTCACAGGGGAATCCTAATCAAGGGGAATCCCAATCAAGGGGAATCGCAATCAAGGGGGAATCCCAGTCACAGGGGAATCCCAGTCACAGGGGAATCCCAGTCACAGGGGAATCCCAATCAAGGGGAATCTCAGTCACAGGGGAATCCTGTCACAGGGGAATCCCAATCAAGGGGAATCCCAGTCACAGGGGAATCCCAGTCACAGGGGAATCCCAGTCACAGGGGAATCCCAGTCACAGGGGAATCCCAGACACAGTAAACAGACCCGCTCAGCATAACAAATAACTCAAACCTGGTCCGGACTGCAGCCATCATCGCCAGGCTTGCCAATCTCGGCTGCTTGCAGCACAGCCTGATCCAGCTCTCGTTCAGCCGACTCGTACGCTTCCAGACTAGCTGTCAGCTGATCTATTTTAGCCTGCTGATCCAGCTGGTGCCGCCTGGAGGCCTGCTCTAGCTTAGCGAATTCCTGCTCAGCTGATTGTAGCTTGGCTCGCAGCCGCTCCTGCTCCAGTGCAGCCTCTTCTAGCTTGGCGTTGGCTTCTTTTAGTAGCAGAGTAGCTCGATCCTGAATGTTTCGGTTGCGAGAATAACATTGTTATACTTTTAAGGTGGTCTTTTATCGCTGACGCCGCTATTTTTTCCTGAACCCCCTTCCTTTGACCTGACCAACAGGTTCAATTGCTGACTCGCCTGTTCAAACTCGCGCACTCGCAGCTCTGCTGTGAGCTCTGTAGTGCGCTTGTCGGCGGCGGCCGCTGCACGAGCCAGCTGCTCCCTGGCATCCCGGAGACGGTTTTCGGCATCGTCTAGGCGGGCCACGGCCGACTCGCGCTCCAGCACGGCCTGGTCTCGCTGTTCTCTCATTGCCTTCACCTGTGCGGAGGTAACAATTTGGAGGTTTAAAATCCACTCAAATTATTATCCCTTGTGTGTAATCTGGGATTATTCCCAATCAGAATCTACTCATATCAGTGATCACCTGTGTGTAATCTGGGATTAATCCCAATCAGAATCTACTCATATCAGTGATCACCTGTGTGCAATCTGGGATTAATCCCAATCAGAATCTACTCATATCAGTGATCACCTGTGTGCAAATGTTGGATTATTCACAATCAGAATCTACTCATATCAGTGATCACCTGTGTGTAATCTGGGACTAGTCCCAATCAGAATCTACTCATATCAGTGATCACCTGTGTGCAATCTGGGATTATTCACAATCAGAATCTACTCATATCAGTGATCACCTGTGTGCAATCTGGGATTATTCACAATCAGAATCTACTCATATCAGTGATCAGCTGTGTGCAATCTGGGATTAATTCCAATCAGAATCTACTCATATCAGTGATCAGCTGTGTGCAATCTGGGATTAATCCCAATCAGAATCTACTCATATCAGTGATCAGCTGTGTGCAATCTGGGATTAATTCCAATCAGAATCTACTCATATCAGTGATCAGCTGTGTGCAATCTGGGATTAATCCCAATCAGAATCTACTCATATCAGTGATCAGCTGTGTGCAATCTGGGATTAATCCCAATCAGAATCTACTCATATCAGTGATCAGCTGTGTGCAATCTGGGATTATTCACAATCAGAATCTACTCATATCAGTGATCAGCTGTGTGCAATCTGGGATTAATTCCAATCAGAATCTACTCATATCAGTGATCAGCTGTGTGCAATCTGGGATTAATCCCAATCAGAATCTACTCATATCAGTGATCAGCTGTGTGCAATCTGGGATTAATCCCAATCAGAATCTACTCATACTATCCTCAGTAACACCTTAAGCCCCACCTGCGCCTCCTGCATGTCCAGAGTCTGCCGCCTCAGGCGGTCCAGCTCAGCTTCGCCCCCAGTCCTCAGCCTATCCAACTCGCTGTGCAGTCGGAGTTCGAATTCGCCGCGAAGTCGATCCCGTTCTGCTAGGCTTCGCTCGATGGCGGCCTCTCTAGCGGCCCGGGCGTCGTCCAGCTGTTTCTGAAGGCCGGCGCAGCGATCCTCGGCATGGGCCGCCCGGCTGGACAGCTCGCCGATCTACGGATGGGTGGCAGTGGCAATACATCTTGCTATATAATAAACTGAATACCATCCCGAAAAAAAGATACCCTATAAGCCAAGAAGCGCCCTGCAGGTACCACAGGTAAAATAGGAAAAAAGTGACTTAGGAAAAGAGGAAATAGGAAAATAGGAAAAGAAGAGATGTCACCTACTATTTCTACTATAAGTAGCCTGTTCAGACACAATCTACTAAATAAGCTACGCAATACAAAAAACCTTGATAACCAACCTGATTACTAAGATAAGTAGTATCCTGTCTCAACAGTTGAACGGTCTGCTGCGAACTGGCCAAATCCCTGGCTAGCTGATCTCGTTCCTTAGCAACCGAGGCCACCTGCTGTTCCAACGCTGACAGAGCGGATTGCAGCTGCTCGCACTGACTGCTAAGCCGGTCGCGATCGTGTTTCACCTCGTCGAAATGGGCCACCTTGTAATTGCCTGAATGCACCTGGGAGCGCACATCGGCTAGCTCTGATACTGCCTGCAAAAATTAGGGATTTGAGTGTAACTTTTGTGGCTCTGGCACGAGCGCGCATTGACAGAGATGCGCACCGGCACAAGCGCGTATTGGCGCTCATGTCTCAAGAAAACGCACTCATTTAGCTAGGGTCACGTCAAATTCAGCCAATCAGAAGGAATATATTTATTCTGAGCGATTATACAGAACAAATACTGCAGATTGCATACAATACCTTCTGGTAAGACTCCTGCAGGGCCTGATGCAGGCGCCGTTCTCCAGCCAGGCAGTCGCGCAGTTTGTCAGCCTCATCGTACAGCCTGTCCCGCTCCTCGGTGGCCACTTTGGCTCGCTCGCCAGTTTCTTCAAGCTGTTGACGAAGCGGCTGCAGCTGCTGGTGCAGTCGAAGGCAGACCAGGTCGCGTACGCTCAGCTCGTCCTCTTGAAGCGACTGCAGATGACGGGCTCGGTCATCCGGGATGCTGAGACTGCCCTGAATTAATGGAAACCGGCAGGTCCAGAGGTAGCTAGATATGCTTGCCAGAGATTGGATAGTTGGGAGTTGGGATTGGAGTCCCGATCCTGTCTAACCGATCCTAGGTATTTCGGGACTTTAGGGGCGGGATCTCAGGATGTTGGGATCGAGATCCTGGAATTCAGGGGTTGGGATCCCGGGACTTTAGGGTCGGGATCTCGTATTTTGGGATCGGGATCCTGGGATTTCGGGGTTGGGATCCCGGGATTTTGGGGTCGGGATCTCGTATTTTGGGATCGGGATCTCAGGATTTTGGGATCGGGATCTCAGGATTTTGGAATCAGGATCCCGGAATTTTGGAGTTGGGATCCCGGGATTTTGGAGTTGGGATCCCGGGATTTTGGTGTTGGGATCCCAGGATTTTGTGATCGGGATCTTAGGATTTTGGGGTCGGGATCTCGGGATTTTGGGATCGGGATCCCGGGATCGTGGGATTATTTTGGAATCAAGATACTGGGATTTCGGGATCAGGATCCCGGAATTGCGGAGTTGGGATCCTAGGATTTTGGGAATGGGATACCGGGATTTTGGGATCGAAATCCTGGGATTTTGGGGTTCGGATCCTAGGATTTTGGGATCGGGATCTTAGGATACCTGTAAGCTCCGCTTAAGATCTCCAGTATAGCCAACAAGCTGAGCATTGGCCTCCTCCAGCCGTCTCTGTCTGGCCAGCGCCTCCTCCAAAGCGCGCCGGCTGCGGTCCTCTCGACGCCTTGTGTCGGCCCTGGCCTCCGCCAACTCGTGCTCAAGCTGCTGGCGTAGCTGAGCGCATTCTCGTTCAGCCGAGCCCAGCCGATCAACTAAGTCCTCTTCGCGCGAATTCCACTGCTCCTGACGGCTCTCTAATTCGGCAGTCCTCTGAGACAGTTGAATCTTGGCTAGCTGCAGTTCGTGCATCAGAGTTCGCCGGTCCAGAGGACCTTGCGGCGCCGATGAACCGGCACGTTTCGGCGAACTGTTGGCACTGTCAGATTGCTCGCGATCAGCCGAGGACACGGTGAAGTCTGTTGAATCGGCAGGGTCGCCACCAGCTGATGCCATTGTGAAGCTTCTTGGAGTGCAAATCTCTGAAATACATATACAGATGCTGTTTCTGCAGCTTTGAATTTGTCTAGCTTCCTGTAACTATACGGCAAATGAGTCTGTTGAGCACCTCTGCCCCCTCCCCGATCCTTCCATTGAGCACCTCCGCCTCCTCCCCGATCCTTCCATTGAGCACCTCCGCCCCCTCCCCGATCCTTCCATTGAGCACCTCCGCCTCCTCCCCGATCCTTCCATTGAGCACCTCCGCCCCCTCCCCGATCCTTCCGTTGAGCACCTCTGCCCCCTCCCCGATCCTTCCATTGAGCACCTCTGCCCCCTCCCCGATCCTTCCATTGAGCACCTCTGCCCCCTCCCCGATCCTTCCATTGAGCACCTCTGCCCCCTCCCCGATCCTTCCATTGAGCACCTCTGCCCCCTCCCCGATCCTTCCATTGAGCACCTCCGCCCCCTCCCCGATCCTTCCGTTGAGCACCTCTGCCCCCTCCCCGATCCTTCCATTGAGCACCTCCGCCCCCTCCCCGATCCTTCCGTTGAGCACCTCTGCCCCCTCCCCGATCCTTCCATTGAGCACCTCCGCCCCCTCCCCGATCCTTCCGTTGAGCACCTCTGCCCCCTCCCCGATCCTTCCATTGAGCACCTCCGCCCCCTCCCCGATCCTTCCATTGAGCACTTCTGCCCCCTCCCCGATCCTTCCGTTGAGCACCTCCGCCTCCTCCCCGATCCTTCCATTGAGCACTTCTGCCCCCTCCCCGATCCATCCATTGAGCATCGCTGCCGCCCTCACATTTTCAATGGGATTCATGTTTGAAACTCGACTACCCAACTAAATAATTAAAGTTACAGGTAAACAAAAAATTCCAAGAAAACCTAGATTAAAAAAATTCTAAACTATACAAAATTGTTTTACAGTGCTTTTCATTTATTTGAAAATGCCGATTAACAAAACTCCACGCCTAGGTATTGGAAAGCAACAAAAATGCCAAAATTAACTATATACACTACTACTAAGGCAGCGCTAGCGTTCAGCAGAGGAGGCAGCGCCAGATCTGTGACAGGCGACTCCGCTGTTAGCTAAAAGTACAGCCGGATTAACGGCCAGCAATTTCAACTCTTCCGGCTCGGCCGTGTGAAGACGCGGCTTCTTCTTAGACGGTTGCTGCTTCTGCTCCTTCCGCTGCTCAGAAGCTGGCTGCGGCTGCACCAGACTGTCAAGAGTCCGAGCTGAAAGCAGCGCTGGGGGAGAACCCGGTCGTACAGCAGACCGGAGACCATCCCCTGAAGCCGGCTCTGTCGCGCTCCGGAATCGAAGTCGCTGCTCACATAGAGCATCCAGTCGTTCTTGCATTCGACGCCTGAACAGCTCAGGCGGGTTTAAGCTGCGATAATCTGTTACCATGGCAACCGTGTCCGTGACTTCTTTGCCAATTACATTAGTATCAGTTGCAGAGCGTTTTGCAGTTGGTTGAAGATAATCAATCTGGGCTGCTTGGCGAATTTTATCATCTACTTCGGCATCGCCGTCACTTTCACTGCTGCTGGAACTGCTAGTACTTTTCCTTTGAGACTTTTGTTCTTTGTGTAGCATGGTTCCTTTATTGCAGTTTTAATGCATGTGAGTGTCTTGTTCAAAGCAGAATTCTGAAATATGACATTGCATATTTCCTTGTTAATAAACTAACATTAGAAAAAATGAAAAATATGTAGGACAAATGAAAAGTTAATAGCTTATAAACTTTTTGATGTAGCTATTTGTATAAATCCCAAATATTTTGACAATAGATCCCAAAAAGGCACATTTCATCTCATTAAAACATGGATATAACACTTTTGGGTAATAACTGAATAGTGTTGAGATTTTGAAAAAAAACTGCATAAGATTGTGAATAATTATTACTCAAAGGCATTCATCTTGACTTAAGCACCTACTACAATTATTTTTTAAATCAGTTTAAAGGTTTTGCAATGTTAGCTTAATAAGTACATTAAACTAATAACTATAACACATTACTCAAGCTTAACTTTAAGTAAAAAAGCCCATTATTCAAAATGTATTATTACTCAACTAGAGCTTGAGTTAGGCCTAAACAAAAAATCTAAGCTTTTTGTGATTCAAGTAAATATAGTTATTAAATATAGTTAAGCCTAAATATAGGCCTACTTGGATCCTTGATTCAAAAAAGAACAAAGCAAAAATTTCACTTATGGCTTATTTAGGCCTAGCTTGGCATATAAAATAAAAAGATTATTAAAATGAAACTTTTATTACACAACTATAGGATAGGCTTTATAAAAAATATACAGAGTAACATTGAATATAATTATTATATATGCTAATTGAAAGAAATGATAAACTTTACTACTTAGCAGATCAAGTACAATGTGCATTGCTGCATTGCAATTAGTGATGGATCCTTTTTTAAATGTCTCACAAATGTTTCAAATAGGAAATAAGAATAAGAAAGAATTATAGAATAATAATAAGAATAATAAAGAATTAAGTTCAATTCTAAGTTCAATTCAATTCAGATACTAGATACATATACTATAATTCTAGTAGAACAGCACGCTTGATAATGAGATTCTGGTAGAACAGTACATATACTATAAGCCCAAGACAGATTGAATCTTGTTAGTAAATTAATGCATAGCACCAATATAATTGTCAATTACTAACTAGATGACAAGGCATTTTTGCAACTGAAAGGTATCATAAGTACTCTTGCCATTTACCTTTTACTTTTTGTCTACATTTGGAAACATATTTAAATTTGAATATTTGGATTTGGAATTTTTTTGTACATTTGGATTCAGTTTTGGAAACTTGCAAAAATCTATATTTGGTCTATCACTAGGGCCTAATTGTAATCATTTATCTTATGATAAAAAAATGATTTTTTATTTTTAAGCTATTGTCTTTATACTATAAAGACAATTATATTTATATTTATATAATTATATTTATATTTAATTATATTTAAAATATCTTTTATCTGGGGGGACATGTCCCCTAGCTGTCCACCCGCCGGTGGCGACGCCCCTGGTTGGCAAACTCTGGCCTCCGGCCTCTGCCTCTCCGTCACTAAGGTCTTTTGAAACTTCTCTTTCACTTCTCTCCCACACTCTTCTCTTCTGTCTCCTCTCTCCTCTCTCTTTTTCTTGTTCTTGTTTTCTTGTTTTTACGGACAGCTGTAAAAATTAGTATTTGGGCTATATCTACGGCTCAGCCATAAAAATAGACAAATTCGTTATACTTACAGCTCAGCCGTAATAATAACAACTTTTGACATTTCTATGGCCAGCCGTAAAAATTAGTATTTGGGCTATATCTATGGCTCAGCCGTAAAAATAACCACTGCCTACATGAAAATTGTAATGCAAATTAACAATTTCACGTAAAATAAAGGAGATTTGTATAGTCTAGAAAGTCAGTGATATATTTTTTGCTTCTTTTAAATTAACAGTGAATAAAATTAGTATAAATTATCGCTAAAAATGTCAATTTTGCATTACTTTATTTGTAGGTATAATTTAAGTTTGTTTAAAATGAAAATATGCGTAACATTTTAAAAAGGTTTTTCGTACAAAGGCCTTTCTTAGAAAACTCTACTCGTGAAGAGTGGCGCACAGATGGCACACAGACAGGCGCACAAATGGCACATAGACAGCGCACAAATTGTCCCAAAAAAATTATTCCGGTGCACACTGTGCTACCTTCCTGACTATGGATTGACTATATAGTGATCCTGAGTTGGTATTAATAGTATGGGTTTTCCATATAGGTCCTAAATATTTAGAGTCTAGACATAGGCCCTAGGGCCTATTCAAAACAATTATATAGGCTAGGCCTAGTACTGGCACTAGGCCTATGGGTATGGCTATAGTATAATATAATGGTTAGGCTTAAACAATAAACTGGGCCTATAAAGATAAATATATTGATTTTTATCTGCAGTTACATTATATAATATATGCAGTCTAGTTAATCTGTCTAGTTAATGTCTAGTTGTCTAGTTAATAGAATAGTCTTAATCAGGCCTAAGTCTTGACTCTAAATATACATCATGTATAGAAACAGAAACCCATCCACAAAAACTAAATTAACCAGGCTTTTGATAGAGCCAAAAGGCAGAATGTCAGAAACTCACTGTCATGACTTGGCTTGCCGATCATGCCCCCTTGACTTGACAGTCACTCCCGACAGGAGGCCTAGTATAATAGTAGGGCTTACAGTCGACAAAGTATAAGATTACAGTATGAACATTGAAACTCTGGTATGGACTAATTATTTTGTTGTTCAATTTTCGTTGAACTATGCTTCAGCATGTTAAATATATACTTTGAATCTTGATACTCAATTGCCAATTTTATACATACGAGCAATCCTAGCATAGGCCTACTGAACATCACTACAACATTACTCAACTCAAGCAAGCAAGTTAGAGAAATTTTAATCCCCTTGACTTGTGTTTTAAAATTTTGGCTTATTAGAAACGTTGAAGAAATCGTATATTAAAACGCTGCTTAGGCCCTATTAACTTTAAAAATCCACAAAAAACAATTTAAAGGCGAAACTGATAGTTTAACGCGTATTTAGCCTTCATTTTTTTAATCAGTGTAAATCTATTTGTTAAGCTTAGCAAAAGTCGATCAAGCAAGCATACGTAACCGGTCGAATGCGTAAACGGGCGGCCTTTTTGCTGATTAACAGTAGAAATACCAAGCCATTTTTCCGCTGTCAAACTACCAAGGGATGGGGGAATTTTCTGACCTATTTTTTGCTGCGCTGGAATGGCGCAACGAATTAGGCACACGCCCACGAAATTTAAGAACACTGCATGGCTAACTTTTTGTTTCCTACTCAAACAAGAATAAATTGCAAGTCGCTAGCCTCCGAACCGTCGAGATTCAACGATTCTGCCAGAAGGTCGGAAGCGCTAGTGTATTCAACACCACTGTTGCGCCTGCAATCAATTTACTGCACGCCTCAGTGCAGTCTTGCCAAGGCTTCCAAATTTCATCAGCACCTTCGATCACATCTGTCTGCATCCTATAGCTCTCTGACTTCGTTGGTCACTTGCCTTCACCCAGGAGGAGCTTCTGGACCTTCAACTAAGCATGCGTTTACAGGGAATCCTTTGCTATACATTATAATATGTAGTCTCTCAAGCATTCCGGCATCCTCAGCGAAGTCGTCGGCATCTCCAAATCAGATTGCGCCAGGCGACTATTACACTCTGATGCGAATTTCTCTATTATTTCGTTGATCAAGCCTTGACAGTAGGCAATTGCCTCAACTGCTGGACATCCTTGGGATTTCCCTTAAGGGGGGGGCTTGTTGGGTATATAGTTTTACTGTTCATTGCGTTTGTGTTAAAAAATTAAGAAAATTAGCTTTCAACTTCTTAATAATCTAACTGATATACCAGAGAGGATAAAACATAGTTCTTACATTACATGGACATTCATGTTTACTTATGTGTCACCGAGCAAAAAAGATGCAGCAGTTATGCGCGGACAGTGACTAGGTTTTACATTCGACCCCCTTCGACCCCCTTGCAAGTCCGTGTGTGGCTTCTGACTGACTGACTGACTGACTGACTGACTGACTGACTGACTGACTGACTGACTGACTGACTGACTGACTGACTGACTGACTGACTGACTGACTGACTGACTGACTGACTGACTGACTGACTGACTGATGACTGACAAACAACTTACATATGTATGCATGTACATTGAATTTTTAATGCATACACGATGGAACCATATGTTCATGTACGTCAAATAGCTTGACATCTTGACAGAATCTTGATGGAATATGCGTCAGCGTCTTTTCTGAGAAAATCAGAGAAAAAAAGCCAAAACATTTGGAAAAAAAGAAATTTAGACAAAGCGTGTATTAATTTTTTTCAAAACTAAGGCGCATGACTTATACGGCCAAAATATAGCCAAAAACCTAGACGGTTTTCATGTGATTAATTCTATTTTGGAAGATACGAATGTTTAAAAGCGATAGTGCGCATGCGCATAATAAACTTACTGTAAAACAATAAAAATCGATTAGAAGTAGACTATCGGTATTATTAAACGTATGTTGCATGCATAATCGGCTAATTAAATATTTTGTATTTAAAAAATCGAATAATTAAATAATTATCAGTTCAGAAGAAATTCAATGTTTGTAAGAGCTATAATAATAAAATGATGATATAAACAGTTTCTTCAATATATTGATTTTCCGAAACATCACCTGTAGCTCGTACTACCTAATTAGATTATTGCAAGCCTTAGTAGCGTGGCTGACTGGAGTGGAGCATGCAAAAAATCAGTTAAATAAATGAGCACAATATCGATCTGTAAAAGTTGAATAGGCTTCCAAATACAAAAACTTGCACGAAAAAAGTTTTTATAAGCAATAATAATTTGACAAGAAAATATTCAATAAAGTTTCTTGACATAAAAGTACATTTAAGACAGAATAACTCGTATTGCGATCTTCCCATTGAAGATACGAGCATGGAAAACGGCAGTAGAAGGACGCGCTTAAACAAACTCAATTTTCTTAGAAATGTCGAGCTGGAAGGCGTTAGAGAGCGTGTTTACGAGTACAGATTTTTCTAGCGCTGATTTTTGACCATCTAGCGGGGTCACAAATGATACGATAAATATACGACGGTCGTATTACCGCGGTCGCCGGCTTTTTTCTAAGAAAATCGAGCTGTAGCGATGCGTGTCCTTCTACATTAATTGTCCATAAATACGAGCGTATATTATTGCGTTTAAGTTTCGAATTAGCACCAAAAATAGAATAATAAACACAAAAACTAATTAATATATTATTGCACCAATACATCAAAAGACAAAATAAAACATTGAGTGTAAACGGCTTATTTGACAGGGAAGACTGAAAAGGCAAATTATAGCAGTATCGAGAGAGTGGACACAAAACCGTGTAAAAGTTATTCATATGTGACAAAACGCTTTAAACCTATTGGGGACATTTGAAGGCCGAACTGTAATACTTGAAACAGCGATGAATAAATTAGCCGAAAGTCAAACTTACTTAATTATCTAAACAAGATAACCAAATTTTAGGGTCTAATCATCAAGTCGTCACTACGAGTATCTAATCCTCTCTCCAAACCCCCATTCCGCTGTCATCAAGGTTGGTTTTAAGCTACAAAAAATTGCGTTTCTAAGCTAATCTAAGCATAAAAATTGAAGTTTTCCATATTTTAAAGTTCAATAGATTTGAACTGTGTGCATCCTCTGACTACCTGTGGTCCTAGACTCGATCTTCCAGCTCACATAGCAATCTGATTCATCAGGTTCTGCATGATCTGCTCCTTCGTCAGCGGCTGATCAGGCAGCATCCGATCCGAGGCGGTGCGCACCTCCACGTCGAATTCGTCCACGTCTGGCAGGCGTATCTGGGCCAGACCGCCCGCTGCGCTGGCCGCACCGAAGACGTCCGTGCCTCGGCGAGTCCGCCGTCTGCCAGCCGCGCCGCCCAGGACGCGTGGCGGTCCCGACTGCGCCGCACCGCCGCCGTCGTCTCTGCCAGCAAGCAGGCGAACTCGCAGCGCCAGCAGGTCCAACACGCGGGCCTCCAGCGAGCCCAACGAGCGCAGAAGGCTGTCTTTCGGCGACCTGACAGCGAAGCCGCCCCCACCAGAGGGATCGGAGACGCCGACCAGTTGAGCCAGCGAGGCCAGGCACTCGTACAGCTGACTGATCAGGCAGGTGACTGTTTGAAGCCGCTCGGATCGCCGCAGGCGGTCGGCCTTGACCTCGGCAACCTGGCTGGCCAGCTCGGTGAGCAGCTGGGACCGGTCCGCGGCGCTGTCGCTGTCTCGCTGACGGGCGTCGCGGATGTCAGCCGACAGCTGGTCTACTTCGCGTCGCAACTCCTCGACTTTGGACTGGAAAAACACAAAACGAGACAAATCGATTGGATTTCGGTTGGTGTTATCCTACTTTGAGTAGTATAAATTTTTCAATGGCGTGTCTACGTGCCTAATTTTTCTAAGAAAAGGTTTTCTTTTAAAGTGCATTCTATTCTTTCAAACTAGAAAACTGTTCAACTTGAAATTTTATCACATTTCGACAAATGCATGCGGCTCATGATAAGTCGAGAAATTGATTTATGGCAGAACAGGTATTACTATAATAAAATACGATAAAACAAACGTAGACACTTGTAATAAACAAATAATAAGACGGATAACAATTTAAACGAATGAGTTAACTGGTAAAATATCGCATTCAAAAATAGTTCAGGTTATAAAAATCTAATAAAACAGGTAATAGAAATTTGATAACCCAGGTAATAACATTTTGATAAAACAGGGGAAATATTTATAACACAGGTGGTAATAAAAATATGATAAACCAGGTAATAGAAATTAAAAAACACAGGCAATAAAAAGCTGATAACACAGGATGCTTGCTATCGGGGGATGCTTGCTATCTGGGGGATGCTTGCAGTCTGGGGGAATGCTTGCTATTTGGGGATGCTTGCTATCAGGCAATAAAAAGCTTATGACAGGGGATGCTTGCTATCAGGCAATAAAAAGCTGATAACACAGGCAATAAAATGCTGATAACACAGGCAATAAAATGCTGATAACACAGGCAATAAAATGCTGATAACACAGGCAATAAAATGCTGATAACACAGGCAATAAAAAGCTGATAACACAGGCAATAAAAAGCTGATAACACAGGCAATAAAAAGCTGATAACACAGGTACAAAATTCTCACCTGCGCGGTAGTGCAGAAGCGGAACAGTGAGAAATTCTCGTCTTCTGCGTGCAGAAAGCAGCGCACCATGCCGTCTAAGTCGGCCGCTCCGTAGTGCCGGCGCATGAGGTCGAACGAGCGGCGCAGCGACTCGTCGTCGGCCTCGCGCGATCGGCGCTCGTCAGCCTGGCGCCGCTGAAGCTCCTCACGTAGGTGCCGCAGCTCTGGGTCCGTTTCGCGATGCTGCAGCTTGGCGCGCATGAAGCTGCCGATGTGATCGTGCAGATCGATTTCGCGATAGAGAAGCTTGACCTGTTAGTGAGTGACGGTTTGATTGCAATTATTGACTGATTAAATTGGTTGGTTGGTCGATCCAGTCATTCATTCAGTCATTGGTTCATTCATTCATTAATTTAGTCATTCATTCAGTCATTCATTCAGTCATTCATTCAGTCATTCATTCAGTCATTCATTCAGTCATTCATTCAGTCATTCATTCATTTAGTCATTCATTCATTCATTCATTAATTCATTAATTCAGTCATTCGTTCAGTCATTCATTCATTTATTCAGCCATTCATTCAGTCATTCGTTCAGTCATTCATTCATTTATTCAGCCATTCATTCAGTCATTCATTCATTCATTTATTCAGCCATTCATTCAGTCATTCATTCAGTCATTCGTTCAGTCATCTATTCATTCATTCATTCATTTAGTCATTCATTCAGTCATTCATTCATTCGGTCATACATTCAGACAGATAGACAGACAGACACACATACAGAAAGACAGACAGAAGGACAGACAGACAGAAGGACAGACAGACAGAAGGACAGACAGACAGACAGACAGACAGACAGACAGACAGACAGACAGACAGACAGACAGACAGACACTAAGACAGACAGACAGACACTAAGACAGACAGACAGACAGACAGACAGACAGACAGACAGACAGACAGACAGACAGACAGACAGACAGACAGACAGACAGACAGACAGACAGACAGACAGACAGACAGACAGACAGACAGACAGACAGACAGACAGACAGACAGACACTAAGACAGACAGACAGACAGACAGACAGACAGACAGACAGACAGACAGACAGACAGACAGACAGACAGACAGACAGACAGACAGACAGACAGACAGACAGACAGACAGACAGACAGACAGACAGACAGACAGACAGATAAGACAGACAGACAGACAGACAGACAGACAGACAGACAGACAGACAGACAGACACTAAGACAGACAGACAGACAGACAGACAGACAGACAGACACTAAGACAGACAGACAGACAGACAGACAGACAGACAGACAGACAGACAGGCTCACCCTGAGCGCATGCTCAGCCGCAGTCGCATTCTCCCGTTCCTGCAGCTCCCTGACGCGGCGCCGTGAGTCCTCGCTATCCCTGTAGGCCTCGGTGGCCGACTCTGTGAGGCCCGCTCTACGTCGTTGAATCCGCTGAAGCTCCGCCTGAAGGCGTTCGCGCACGCTGAGAAACTTCTGCCGATCGGCGCGCAGATGATCGAGCGACTCGCGCATTTTCGCGTTCTCCCACACCATAGTTTGGTATTTGACGCAGCGGCTTTCCAGTTTCTTCTCGTATAAGACGATCGTTTCCTGAGTGCAGTGTGCAGCATTGTGCTTCAATAAATTTACCAGTATATTCAGCTCCGGCTTTTTTATAAGTGTCAGGCACAAAGAATTAGAAATAAATTCAAGGCTCTAATATTCAATATAAGAAAACGCGGCACAAATACAGAATATGATGCTCTTTGAGTTGCTGAGATGCCATGCATGTAGCTCAATGGGGAGTTGCTGGGATGCCATGGCTCAATGGGGAGTTGCTGAGATGCCAAGGCTGTGGGGAGTTGCTGAGATGCCAAGGCTGTGGGGAGTTGCTGAGATGCCAAGGCTGTGGGGAGTTGCTGAGATGCCAAGGCTGTGGGGAGTTGCTGAGATGCCAAGGCTGTGGGGAGTTGCTGAGATGCCAAGGCTCAATGGGGAGTTGCTGAGATGCCAAGGCTCAATGCAGGGGAGTTGCTGAGATGCCATGGCTCAATGGGGAGTTGCTGGGATCCCAAGGCTCAATGGGGAGTTGCTGGGATCCCAAGGCTCAATGGGGAGTTGCTGAGATCCCAAGGCTCAATGGGGAGTTGCTGAGATGCCAAGGCTCAATGCAGGGGAGTTGCTGAGATGCCACGGCTCAATGGGGAGTTGCTGAGATGCCAACTGTCTCGAGAGGGAGTTGCTGAGATGCCAAGGCTGTGGGGAGTTTCTGAGATGCCATGGCTCAATGAGGAGTTGCTGGGATGCCAAGGCTCAAGGGGGATGCTGATATTCAAGGCTTGATCTCAGGTATAATGCTTGCTCTCTAAAAAACTAAACAACAGTTGAACCTACAAAGCTACATGTAATTACAGGGAGAGACGTTGAAAGAAACTATTTTCATCACTTCCTTTGTTGCTTCCCAAGACACATAGCCCAGATAACTTTCCTAAAATAAAATTTGCATTTATGGGCAACTATAAATAATGAAATTATAGCCAGTCAAAAAATTGATCGATATTTCGGATGGAAAAGCCAAGATTCTCACCTGTAGCGACCGCTCCGCCCCAGCAGCGGCTCCGGTACCGCCTCGAGCGACTCGAGTCTGTCGAACTCGCTTTCGAGCCTCTCGAATCTTTGCGTCCAGCTGCATGTGAGCCTCGCGCACGCTGCGCACCTCCGCCTCCAGAGCTTCGAGTTCGCCGACCAGCTCCCGCAGACGCGATGTCTCTGCCTGACGCTCGCGCTTCGCCGAACGACTCCGCGCCGCCGCGAGGTTGCGTCGCAGTTCGCCGTTCTCCTCCTCCAGCCTGCGCAGATCGGCGCGCTGCTGCCTGGCAACTTCGGCCGCCTCCAGCGAGTGCAGACGCCGGTCGGATTCGAGAATCTTCAGCTGCCTCTGCAGCGTCTGGTACTCCGAGAGCAGCTCGCTGGATACGTACTCGTCTCCATACAGCACGTGCTGCGTCTGCTGCCGCTTCTGATTTTCGACTCCCGGCATTTTGTCCTCTTGGTGCTTGGCATAAAAGTTTTTTGAGAAATTGAACCAAACAGCTAAAAAATAAACATTGACAACTTAAAAAAAGCATGAAGTATTGGTAGTTCAAAATTGTGGATATTTAAAATACAAAAAGACATATATAAACTATGGTATTAATTCACACAATCTATTTCTATTACTAAACTTTCTATTTGATATCACTTCTGTTTTGCAATATGCACTCAAAAACCCCAGTAGTATACAAAATAATAAAAATACTATACAATAAAAAGTCATTTAATTAAATCTCATTTATCAGATTCTATTGTAACGCCTCTCTTTGAATGTTTTAAATGTTTACTTTATTATTTATGAAAAAGATACAATAATAAATAGATAGCATAAGAGTTGCAGTAATAATAGCACCTAACCGCTAGTCAGTGGTAAGAGATTAAATTTGCTGATAGATGCTTTTCTATATAGTACTTTATACATAAATTTATTATACTTAACAATTTGAAGTCATAAAAATAATTCATCACTTTATTTTAACTTTATTATTACATTATAATTATTACCAGATAGAATCTGTTTCATAAATATTTAATCAAATGGACTCCAGCTATCTTTCATACTGGTCCTGTTCTGCAAATGTCTTCAAAATTATTATACTGGATACAGACATACAAACAAACTAATCTTAGACATTTGGTATAGCTGGATTTTACATAGCATCATATTTTATTCATGTTGAAAGTTGGACTGATGGGTTTTAGCTGTCGAATAAACAAAAAACAAACAAATCATTGTCCAGTTTTCTTGGCTTAAATTTTTATGTTATCTTTTATAAATGATATTTATATTACTATAAAGCTTGAATAAGTTTACCCGAAATCGGGATTTTATAACAGGTTAAATTTATAGTAAGCTGAACCTAACAACAAGATTTATTTAATTTTACAATTAAAGAAGTTGTTAAACAAAATTACATAACTCTCTTCTCATTTATAGTGATATAAGTTTAAACAGCTATCATTTTGCAATACTTTAGACATTTAATTTTGTTAAAACACTGGAATACCGGAGTTGCTATTCAGTCAGTGCTGGTTGCTAACCTGCAAAAGGCAGAGTAGGAAGGAAAATCAAATTAAGCTTTAACGAGGCTTCAGAAACAGCTAAAATATCTATAGGAGACTACTCAAGGAACATATAAGGATTGGATGAAAAATGTAACATGAGCAAGACGAGACGCTCACACGTCTCGGAAATATTTAATGAGGCTCACGCCGCATAACAGGCAGAAATAGACTCGTTTGAACTTTCATTACAGTGAAAGGTACATATTTATGAAAATGCAAAGTGTATTAGATTAGTTCCAAAAATCTTTCAAAAGTTTTGTTTACACCAAAAGTTATACAAAAGTACCACACGGTACATTTCAAGTACATATTTACCTGCAAAAATACACGCTTACACATTTGTAAATGTCATAAACGACATTAATCCTTCTACACCCTACGGAACCTCCCGTCCCGTCATCATCTGTTACCTATTTTAAAAGATAAAAAGCTTAACCATTTCTATTTTGATTTTTTGCTTCTGTTTGTGAAACTGTAATGCAAACAAACCCTAAAGATTATGTATTTGTACACGTATGCTGTACGTATAGCTCGTAGTAGGCATGTAACTAAAAAAGACTTAGAAATCTGGAAATGACAAAGCTGTGGTGTGCGGTATTATCTTCTACATGTATATCTATTGTGCTGACGCGACCACCACAGCAAACTTGAAGCTGTCATATCTGCTACCGCTGGATGCCTATTGCAATAATTAATTAAAGCGCGCCGTGCACTGCATGGATTACATGTAAGCCTTTGGTCTGGGGATCGAATGAATCCCCGATTCAAACTGCGAGGCCGCGCCGAGGGCCTCGCAGTTTGAAGATTGAAGTTATCTCGTAGCAACCAGAAGAGCTCTTTGATCTCAATCTCAGCAGCTTGGGTGGCAGATGCGAGGCGATAATTTACGAACTATGGGGTCAGGTGTTGCATCACTTGTCCCTACAGTAAGGCTGCCGTAGAGGATGCCTTGAATTTGACGCCTCAAGCCTCTTCATCAATTCTCTTCAATTTTTAAGGGGTCGCGCGAGGAGTTTGGGGGCCGGCTGAAATCTCATCTGGAAAAGAGGGGGAGCGCCAAGCTTGCTGGAAAGGGGGGCGCCAAGCCTGCTGGAAAGGGGGCGCCAAGCCTGCTGGAAAGGGGGGCGCCAAGCCTGCTGGAAAGGGGGGCGCCAAGCCTGCTGGAAAGGGGGCGCCAAGCCTGCTGGAAAGGGGGAGGCGCCAAGCCTGCTGGAAAGGGGGGAGGCGCCAAGCCTGCTGGAAAGGGGGAGGCGCCAAGCCTGCTGGAAAGGGGGCGCCAAGCCTGCTGGAAAGGGGGGCGCCAAGCCTGCTGGAAAGGGGGGGCGCCAAGCCTGCTGGAAAGGGGGGAGCGCCATGCCTGTTGGAAAGGGGGGAGGCGCCAAGCCTGCTGGAAAGGGGGAGGCGCCAAGCCTGCTGGAAAGGGGGGAGGTGCCAAGCCTGCTGGAAAGGGGGGGGCGCCAAGCCTGCTGGAAAGGGGGGAGCGCCATGCCTGTTGGAAAGGGGGGAGGCGCCAAGCCTGCTGGAAAGGGGGGAGGCGCCAAGCCTGCTGGAAAGGGGGAGGTGCCAAGCCTGCTGAAAAGGGGGAGGTGCCAAGCCTGCTGAAAAGGGGGAGGTGCCAAGCCTGCTGGAAAAGGGGCGCCACATGCTTTGCCAGCCGATGGGAGGCGTAGCCCCCCTTGCCCGTGCTTCCAGATTTCTAAAAAACCGAGTTCAGCAGCGTTCAGCATCAGTTTTTCAGTGTCAGAACGTAGCGATTAAGAATAATCTAAATTCAAATGCAAAAGCTTTTTTCTCTTATATTTTGCTAGTTCATAAACGGTAGAAACAGCGTGAACAGCATGAACAGCATGAACAGCATGAACAGCATGAACAGCATGAACAGCATGGACAGCATGGACAACATGAACAGCATGAACAGCATGAACAGCATGAACAGCATGAACAGCATGGACAGCATGGACAACATGAACAGCATGGACAACATGAACAGCATGAACAGCATGGACAACATGAACAGCATGGACAGCATGAACAGCATGGACAACATAAAAAACATGGCCAACATGAACAGCATGAACAGCATGAACAGCATGAACAGCACGAACAGCATGAACAGCATGAACAGCCTGAACAGTATAATTGCCCCAGATTTCAAGTCAAACTGCTGCAATTCGTCAACACAACACACCATCAGCTTCCATTGGTCGAATAGTTGCCGCCCTTGAATTCAGCGGCTTCAATCCTATTGGCTGAGGCCACCGCCAACAGGGAGTTGCCCATTTATTAATGAGATCGCCTGCAAAAAAAACTCGCAACAATTGAAGCAAGGCGCAAACTCGCAGCACTGCAGCTCGATTCCCTGATTTCTGAGTCCCTTCGCCAATGCTGACTCTCCTAGACGCAGAAGGTTGCCAGCAGCTGTTGTGTCCCGACAGCCAGTCGCAGTCGTCCGTCGTCACGTCGTTTCAGTCGCGTCAGAACTGCTCCGGCTGTGGCGAAGAAATCCGCGAGCGCTACTTTCTGCAGACTGGTGACAGCGGCTTCTGGCACGCCGAGTGCCTGCGCTGCGCCGCCTGCCAGACACCGCTGGCTCACGAGGTCACGTGCTACTGCAAGCACGGACTGGTGTACTGCAAGCAGGACTATGCTCGGTGAGTGCTTGTCTGCCAATATAGATCAAGCTGATGTGTGCGATGTCATTTATCATGCAAATATCGGGCCATGCCAGAAGAGCCAACAAGAGAGTCAGGAGTGTCGTGTCAGGAGAGCTGACTACAGAGTCAGGAGTGTCGTGTCAGGAGAGCTAACTACAGAGTCAGGAGTGTCGTGTCAGGAGAGCTGACTACAGAGTCAGGAGTTTAATGTCAGGAGAGCTGACTACAGAGTCAGGAGTTTAGTGTCAGGAGAGCTGACTACAGAGTCAGGAGTGTCGTGTCAGGAGAGCTGACTACAGAGAGTCAGAAGCATAGTTTCAGGAGAGCTGACTATAGAGAGTCAGGAGTATAGTGTCAGGAGAGCTGACTATAGAGAGTCAGGAGTATAGTGTCAGGAGAGCTGACTACAGAGAGTCAGGAGCATAGTGTCAGGAGAGCTGACTATAGAGAGTCAGGAGTATAGTTTCAGGAGAGCTGACTATAGAGAGTCAGGAGTATAGTGTCAGGAGAGCTGACTATAGAGAGTCAGGAGTATAGTGTCAGGAGAGCTGACTACAGAGAGTCAGGAGCATAGTGTCAGGAGAGCTGACTATAGAGAGTCAGGAGTATAGTTTCAGGAGAGCTGACTATAGAGAGTCAGGAGCATAGTTTCAGGAGAGCTGACTATAGAGAGTCAGGAGTATAGTGTCAGGAGAGCTGACTATAGAGAGTCAGGAGCATAGTTTCAGGAGAGCTGACTATAGAGAGTCAGGAGCATAGTTTCAGGAGAGCTGACTATAGAGAGTCAGGAGCATAGTGTCAGGAGAGCTGACTATAGAGAGTCAGGAGCATAGTTTCAGGAGAGCTGACTATAGAGAGTCAGGAGCATAGTGTCAGGAGAGCTGACTATAGAGAGTCAGGAGTATAGTTTCAGGAGAGCTGACTATAGAGAGTCAGGAGTATAGTTTCAGGAGAGCTGACTATAGAGAGTCAGGAGCATAGTGTCAGGAGAGCTGACTATAGAGAGTCAGGAGTATAGTTTCAGGAGAGCTGACTATAGAGAGTCAGGAGTATAGTTTCAGGAGAGCTGACTATAGAGAGTCAGGAGTATAGTTTCAGGAGAGCTGACTATAGAGAGTCAGGAGCATAGTTTCAGGAGAGCTGACTATAGAGAGTCAGGAGTATAGTGTCAGGAGAGCTGACTATAGAGAGTCAGGAGCATAGTTTCAGGAGAGCTGACTATAGAGAGTCAGGAGCATAGTGTCAGGAGAGCTGACTATAGAGAGTCAGGAGCATAGTGTCAGGAGAGCTGACTATAGAGAGTCAGGAGTATAGTTTCAGGAGAGCTGACTATAGAGAGTCAGGAGCATAGTTTCAGGAGAGCTACGAGCATAGCTCTCCTGAAATAGCTCTTCATAGCTCTCCTGTCAGAAGCATAGTTTCGTAACTATAGAGAGTCAGGAACATAGTGTCAGGAGAGCTGACTACAGAGTCAGGAGTATAGTGTCAGGAGAGCTGACTACAGAGTCAGGAGTTTAGTGTCAGGAGAGCTAACTACGAGTATAGAGTCAGGAGTACTTTATAATTAGAATGAAGCATTGTTCAAATCGATGACAATAAACGCCATACATTCAGTAAACAGTAAGGCAGTCAATCATAAATAAATGCTGAACAATGCCTGCAGGCAAGTTTACCGATCTGCCGTTAAAGTTTTAGTCAAAAGCAGAGCAGAGAGAGTTTCAAGGACTATATATACGAGCTATTATATATAGGCGACTTAAATCGCCTGCGGTAGGTTCAGAGTTCAAGCTGTATCGAGTAGAAGTTGAAGAGCGATCGGCTCCTTCAAAGTGGCACCCTGCGGTGCGGTGTGAACCTCCGGAGGTGTTGGTGGGGGTTGGAAGACCACTGCATATAATGGAGCGAAGACAGACTGGTGGGGGTCTGCAGTTGCTATCGGGGGTCTGTAGCCCAGTATATTATCCGTCCCCAGTTCTTCCTAAAATAGCTCTTAGGCGAATCGCCATTCCAACAATTGAAAAGCTCTCCAAGTGGCATCGGGGGGGGGGGGGTGCTTCAGGCAAAAAATCCTCAAAGCGGTGTGGGCTGCGGTTGCGAATTTCATTTGAGGGCATTGGACGCGCTCACACACACAGACACACACACACACACACACACACACACACGCTTAAAATCTTTCGCAACAAAGCTTGAAGGAACAGGGGGGAAGAAGCAGAGGCGGCCGTGATAAAAGAGGCCGCACATCTGCCGCAGTCGATGGAGTTTCCTCTGCATACACTGCAGAGCCAAGCACGCCTGGATTCAGCATAGTATAGGAACAATCCCGACCCCCGCTGAGACCCCACTGGTCTAAGGAGCGCCCCATGCTGAGCAGACAAGCTGCCGCTCTCCTTTTCGGCGCTCTTCCTGCCCGCAGCAGCCTCTGTCTTCGAGTAGACTAAAAGTATTTAGATGTCGATCTTTCTGCGAGCGACTTCTGTACAAGACTTTGCGTTGACACTGTCCTCTGTTGAATCTGCAGCCTCAAATTATTACCGTGGCTGGCTATATGCAGCAGTTTTAGTTTCACTTCATTAGTGAAGTGAAATCTGTGCAATCTGTGCAAAGTCTACAAATAAACCCATGGGAGCTATTGATTCGAATCGAGGATGACAACAAAATCACAAATCCTGCGCACCGTACCGCCTCGGGTGATTGGGTGCTTGCTTGCAAGGTGTAACAGGAGAGTTAGTTGATTTTGCAGTATAAGATCGAACCCCTATGGCGCATGTTTGCTGGCAGACTGAGGCTCAGGCGGTCGCAAAAATGAGCAAAACGAGACTGGATCTATACTATGGCTAGAGGAAATCAGCTAGCGTCATGCGCGTCAGCCCCTTGCTTCTTTTTCTGCATGCCTCGAGGCTATATAATATAGAATTCTACGTTGAGCTAACCTCAGCGGAAGCTGTTCCAGTATAGGATTTCACCACACTGGCAGTCTCCGTAGCCGTGTGCGCATTGACACTCTCTACATCAGGCTAAATGCCCATAGGCGGCAGCAGCTCAGTCAGAGTGAATCTCTGACGGATGCGTTTCAAAACTGCTTGACAAAGGCGGAGCCAACTGTGGATGAGAGAGTCTGTTTCCTTTGAAGGTGCCTCCTCCCCCGGCTCTACGTGCTTGATAGAAAAAAGGGGTAAAAGGCATTGAAATATTGCAAAGATAAAGTGTTCACTCAAGCGGGGTCAACAAAGGAATTCGAATAATATGCAACCCGCCGAGCGACCGCGTGCCTGCTTGCCTTTCATCACTGAGCAGGAGCAACTCGCTAGATAGATGATGAGTTTGCCTCTTTGAGACCAATTATAAATAGCCGCATTTTCTCCATTTCCGGATCAATAAACTGATGCCGAATGGCACTGCGTCAAGATTGATGCGACTCGATAAAAAAACGCTTCTTAGAGCGCTGTTGCTAAATCTGTTGACCATGGACCATTTGAAGCAGTCACTGTCGTTAAACTTGGTTCATTCTTATAAGGAGTCTTTGTTTTTAACTCTGACAAACTCACCTGTTGGAAATTGCAGGTATAGGAAGGACTTTTCTTTCAGGGAAGATTCCTGTAAATCACGATACGATACTCTCTAAGTGTACTTTGATGCGAAACTTCGACATCACAGAGTTACTCTTCAGTCCCCCGTTCTATCAGGAAAAGTAACCCTCATTTCAACACATTTTCAACAAATACTCGTCACTTCTTCAGCATCTTCAAGTGCGGCACCTGCGCCAGATGCGGGCAGAAGATCGACACGAACGAGCTGGTGATGCGAGTGCCCGGCCTGGTGTTCCATTTGGACTGCTTCGCCTGCGCCACGTGCAGCCGGCGTTTGAGAACCGGTGAGCTCTTCGGCCTGCAGGAGGGCATCGTGTACTGTCGAGACGACTACGAGATACTGTTGCACACGTTGCGGCATCGCCGACTGTCGGAGGCCTCGTCGACGTCTTTCTGCGCCCAGGCTCCGGCCTTCTACAACGGGACCGGCGCTGTGCAGAAGGGCCGGCCAAGAAAGAAACGGATCGATGAGGTGGCTTGTGAGTTCAAGCGTTTGGGAACCAGGGGCTGCAACTGTGGATCTGTGCAGTTCCGTGTTCTGCTGGTTTCTAAGAATCAGGGGTTGGAATATGAATCTGTGCAGTTCCGTGTTCTGCTGGCTTCTAAGAATCAGGGGCTGCACTGTGGATCTGTGCAGTTTCGTGTTCTGCCGGTTTCTAAGAATCAGGGGCTGGAATGTGAATCTGGAAAGTTCTGTGTTCTGCTGGTTTCTAAGAATCAGGGGCTGGAATGTGAATCTGGAAAGTTCTGTGTTCTGCTGGTTTCTAAGAATCAGGGGCTGGAATGTGAATCTGGAAAGTTCCGTGTTCTGCTGGTTTCTAAGAATCAGGGGGCTGCACTGTGGATCTGCGCTGGTTCCGGGAAGCACATACGAAATTGTCTCTACAAGCTTCTGTGCAGGGCTGCTTTGAAACTTCAAACATTTTTCTTGTTTTTTTTCAACTCACTTCATTCTCCATCTTCCCTCTCTACCTCTCCTCAAGTGCTGCCTAAAAACCTGTTGAGCACTAAATCTTTTTGAGCTTCCTTTTCTGCTCGTTGGAGAATTTGTTGAGCCAATCTGATCAGTGATATTTAATTACAGATGAAGAGGCTCTTGAATTGAAAAAAAAATGCTCTCATGACCAAAATGTATTAGATAATGCATTTCATAGACCTGACCGCCATCTTGCATGTTTAGAATGTATCGAAAGCCGAAAGCTCCAGCAACAAGTTGAGAGGCACGATTCAATTCTTGTCGGGTCTCCCCATCTCTGTCTCAGCTGAGCATCACAAACTTTTTATTTACAGCTCGTAGCTTCACATTTTAAGCTTAATATCAAAATTAATAAAATGGCAATAAAACTTGGATTCCAGTGGAGGACTTCGACCATCGCTCGGAGGAGTACAGCCTCAATAGTCCGCCAAGACAGAAGCGAATGCGAACTTCGTTCAAGCACCACCAGATTCGCACTATGAAAGCCTACTTCGGTCTCAACCATAATCCAGATGCTAAAGATCTCAAACAGCTGGCTGAGAAGACTGGCCTATCGAAACGGGTGCTTCAGGTGAGGCTTGAAAATTTCTAAGGATATGGGGGCACTGCCCCCTTCCTAGCATTTGAAATTGTTGTTTAACTGCAATTAGGGGAACCATCTAGGGGAGGTCAGTGGGGTCAGATGCCCTTCTAGTGAATATGGGGGTCATACGAGCTATTCTCTCAAAAAATCTTGCCTCCATCGCTAAAAATTGGCGCTAAAATCTCACCTGCGGCTAGCGCTAAATTGGCGCTAAAATCTCACCAGCGGCTAGCGCTAAATTGGCGCTAAAATCTCACCTGAGGCTAGCGCTAAATTGGCGCTAAAATCTCACCTGAGGCTAGCGCTAAATTGGCGCTAAAATCTCACCTGAGGCTAGCGCTAATTAATTGGCGCTAAAATCTCACCTGAGGCTAGCGCTAAATTGGCGCTAAAATCTCACCTGAGGCTAGCGTTAAATTGGCGCTAAAATCTCACCTGCGGCTAGCGCTAATTAATTGGTGCTAAAATCTCACAAGCGGCTAGCGCTAAATTGGCGCTAAAATCTCACCTGAGGCTAGCGCTGAATTGGCGCTAAAATCTCACCTAAGGCTAGCGCTAAATTGGCGCTAAAATCTCACCTGCGGCTAGCGCTAAATTGGCGCTAAAATCTCACCTAAGGCTAGCGCTAAATTGGCGCTAAAATCTCACCTGAGGCTAGCGCTAATTAATTGGCGCTAAAATCTCACCTGAGGCTAGCGCTAATTAATTGGCGCTAAAATCTCACCTGAGGCTAGCGCTAGTTAATTGGCGCTAAAATCTCACCTGAGGCTAGCGCTAGTTAATTGGCACTAAAATCTCACCTGAGGCTAGCGCTAGTTAATTGGCGCTAAAATCTCACTTGTGATGCTAAAATAGCCTACAAATATCACGGCTTAAGTCATATTCTACAAAAATAAAATTTTAATTTTTAATGCATAAAATTCGCTCATTAGTTGCCTCACCTAAGCCACTGACTCTCCAACTCACCCATACCTCACACTCGCACCCAGAAGCCTCCCAGAGGCCCAAGTGCCGGTGGCTCAGACCATGTCAGTGGGCACACCAGACTCTCTTGTTCGCCTCCAGTAAGCAAGTTAATGGGACATTTGCACGCAACATTTCTCTGCTTCTCTCTCTTCATCTTGAGAGATTTTCTACCTTTTTGCTTTGTCTTATCTTTCTATCGATTTGGTGGCGGCGGGAACTGCAGATCGATTTGGTTGATTAATCCATACCTGGGAGATTAGCAGGTAAATCCTGAAAAAAAACTAGCACTTTTTTCTGCTATAAAGTCGCTGCTAGTCTGTTGGAAATCTTCTCCAGAGCTTGTGAGTCACGTGACTATACAGATAATTCGAAAATGCACGCAAAATCAGAAATTACATATTTAAGACAGTGTTCGAATCGCTTTTTGCTTGCATTTTGCAAAAAATGGTGAGCAAAGTTAAGCAGGATTTGGTCACGGTTAGAAAGCTCAAATTATTAAATACGATGCATGTTCAGTGACAAATTAATTTGAAGTCCAGCTTATTCAGATTATTCCACATAATCTGATTCTTATTCTTATTCCACACTCACATTGTCCACTCTCCCAATGTCCACTCTCACATTGTCTACTCTCACATTGTCAACTCTCACATTGTCCACTCTCACATTGTCAACTCTCACATTGTCTACACTCGCATTGTCCACTCTCACGATGTCACTCTCACATCGTCCACTCTCACACTGTCCACACTCGCATTGTTCACTCTCACATTGTCCACACTCACATTTCCACTCTCACATTGTCTCTCCCACAACAGGTCTGGTTTCAAAACGCCAGAGCCAAGTTCCGTCGCAGTCTGCTGAGACAGGAGGTGACGCCAGGTAATCCGGACTCTACTTCTGCTGCCGCTGTGGCCGCCGCCGCCGCCGCCGCCGCCGCCGCCTCCGACTGCCCAGCAGAGGCCGCAGACGAGTCTGCCACCGTTGGCGTAGCCGACCTGGACCTTCTGGCTGCCAGCAGAGTCGACTCCATCTCGGACACTAGCTCCGATTACCTGGAGCTTCGCCTGACGAATGGCGCAGCCGAATACTCTGACTCGGTGCTCGACGACAACTCGAGCTCGGCGATGCAGCCTGCAGATGCCTGCTGCTCGTCAGGGCTATCGAGCTGAGCAGCACATCGAGCAGTCAGACACTGTTTACACTCTGTTTTGGTGATACTTTACTGTTTGTAGTCTCTTCCAAACTCGTTTCATTGACTATCTGATTTTTTTTCTATCGGCCTAGAGAATTAAGAAGCAGTTGCTTCTTGCACGGGTCTCTTCTGTCAAGCCGTCATGTCTTGCACGGGTCTCTTCTTTCAAGCAGTCATGTCTTGCACGGGTCTCTTCTATCAAGCACTTATGTCTTGCACGGGTCTTTTCTATCAAGCAGTCATGTCTTGCACGGGTCTTTTCTATCAAGCAGTCATGTCTTGCACGGGTCTCTTCTATCAAGCAGTCATGTCTTGCACGGGTCTCTTCTGTCAAGCAGTCATGTCTTGCACGGGTCTCTTCTATCAAGCAGTCATGTCTTGCACGGGTATCTTCTGTCAAGCAGTCATGTCTTGCACGGGTATCTTCTGTCAAGCAGTCATGTCTTGCACGGATCTCTTCTATCAAGCAGTCATGTCTTGCACGGGTCTCTTTTATCAAGCAGTCATGTCTTGCACGGGTATCTTTATTTACTCGCTTTTGTCGTACTCAATTAAGTTTTTGTGTAGTGCTGATTAAAAAAATTATATAATGGATGCTTTACCCAGCCACTGCTACAAGAGTCCATCGGTTTCTCTGTCGTACTCAACTTACCACTCGAACAATATCAATCATAACCGTGCATAGCTCTAAACTAGCGCGCCCGGCAGCAGATGCACCCAAGGACAATTCGAAATAAATTCGATTCTCTCTCTATAGCTGTACCGCAGTTGCCAATGCACTAGCTATTGAACCAATATTGCACCCTGGCACCACATTTTGCACCTTCTGTAATTACTTGTTAATTAGCACAATTAGGAACTACATTATCTATCTAGCCGCAGTTTATTAGCTCAGCAACAATACTACACGGGGATTTCTAAGATTCAGCCTGAAATGAACTTATTAGGAACCAAGTGACTGTTTTGCTTAAATGACTTAGTTTTTATTAGTTCAGTGCAAAATTGGTTTCCAATTGAGTTAGCTATTGAAATACATATATATCTGTGCATCGAATGTAAATATTGGACTGTGGCTAGTTATATAAAGAAACGAATTTGATCAAAAAATTTATTCTTTGCTTTTGTTGCTTTTAAAAGCCGGATTGTTAGAAGCCAATAAAACTCTTAAAAATCTTTACAGTTAAATCCACCAAGAAACTGTCAGGGAAACCGCTGGTGAAAAACTTACACAGGAAAACATTTAACTCGAGTGAGTCTAGTCATCGAACTCAAGGGTTCCCCTCTGGTTGAGAAGTGGCCAATGGCAGCTCAAGAGTTCCAAGATTTGCCGCCGCGCACTGAAGAACTGATGGTGGCATCCCGCTGTGCCAGCGCCATTCAAGATGAAGAATGCAGAATTAATGGCAAAAAAAGATTGAGCCGGAGAAACATTGCAGATGAAAACATCCTCTTGACGCTGCGTGCTTCGATTTGAAATCCGACACCAGCAGTTCCACCGGCTTCTGGGTGACAGTTCAGCTCACAGTAGGCCTCTCCACTGGACTCCGGTTTCCTCTCGAGTCCGCCTGGCTAATCCTATTGTTAAGCCTTGTTGATATAAGAGGTCGCCGTTGCATGACGTCATTTGATCCGTTTTGACTCGGCCTCTCCTTGGTCGGTGCTGGGGCCCAAGGTTGCCGATATCATTAGACACACAGTTACCTGAGTAGACATTTAGGCACTGGCTTGTTGCTAAAATATTTTATTTATGTAGATACCTGCTTAAACACATAGTTTCACAAGTCCTAAAATTAGAACTCAAAATGTATGCTCTTGATTTTATGGGCTGCATTGTCTTAGACATAAACCACAGGGATACATCATTTTCTTTTGCTTTCTAAGAAACATGACATCAAGCCTGACTTAATGGTCCAAGCAAAAACTGATTTCAAAGCTACTAACTCCCATCTGTTGTGGTTCTACAAGTTGAAACAGACGCCATCGCAGTCTCATCCAGTTGCAATTCGTAAATGACTGCATAGAAACTTTTTAATTAGTGAAAAAGGCATCTTCAACTACAGGCCTACCTACTGTGGCAGTGTCGCCAAAAAGCATACAATCAGCGAGGACGCACAACTCGATACAGACACCCCCCCAAAGTGATCTGTCTGACTGCTTGTGAACAGCCAATCCCCCTGTTTTGTAACGAACAGCCTCCGAAAATGCCAGGTCAGTGCAGCTGCGCAAGTTGCGCCAGATTTGCGAAGCTGTGCTAACGAGCAAAAAGCGATCGATGTAGAAAACCGGTTTAAGAAGACGACACCGAAGGTGCAAAAATATGGCTTTAGTGTCGCATATTGCAGATACAACACCGAATCAGTTGAATTTATACGCTATAGCCTATCCAGTTTCTGTTGTTGAAATTTTTTTCTCGCGAATCTTGAAAAGCTAAAAAGCAGATATTCATTCATGCATGGGATCCCGCTCTAGAAGATCTGTAGGACAGTGGGGAAAAAGTTTTTTGAACGCATCTTATGGGATTGCATAATCTATCTGGCTGCCTGTCCCTCAGAGGGGAACTCAGCCGCTCCCGGCTCTGTTCCCCTCTCTGAGCATCCCTACTGCAAAGAATCAAGCCACAATAAGTGGCCTCGTTAATCCGTAACAAGGCTGAAAGACAACTTTGTGTCTTCGCGGGGGTGCTTTTCCGATGTCTTCACCCAAAGATCTTCATTTTATTCCCATGCATCCACATATTGACTTTGACTGGAACATTTTTCTCTAAGAATCAGATCCGTCTCACTCGCCCACCTTTTTATACCTCGAGGGCAGGTAGCGAGCCCTGTTCCGGCATTACTGCTACTCATTTATTCGCTGGTTCGAGTTGGAAACCAGATCAGACAGACGGACTGACAGACTAAAATTCCCTGTGCTTCTCCTTATCTGGGGAAGGACATCACAGAAGGATTAATCCGTGATGAAAAAAATTATCTTCGCATATCTCTCTCTCTCTCATTTGTCTTTGACTGACTATGCCTAAAGTGAATAAGATTATTTCCGGAACTGTAATAGGGACATAGACTTAGCTCTAGATGGCATTTTGACTGTTTGCCTCCGGGGCTAAGAACCATTAGCCGGTCAGTGGCTGCTGTGCTGGCATCCCTATTTGTGCTGATGTCTATGATCAAATTATCTACTTGGTTCTCTTAACTATCAACTTGGCTGACAAAAGCAATAGTATTCTTTTATAAGTATGTAAGCTGACAATATCCGTTCCCGCCGGGATGGTCATCAGGACTGGCCATAGACTATAGCTGCCCCCATACAGTTGACTGGGCTGTACATTGCACTGTACATTGCTTATTGCTTATCAACTCATTTCATTACTTTTACCATAGACAATCCAGAGTGAAACGAAAAACTGTCTAAATAAAAACTTTAAATGGTTTCCATTTACATAAGAATGCTTTAAATAGGAAAATGAAAAACGAAAATTTAATATGCATGTCGGTTTTCTTGAAAATAGACTGAGAAAGTTGTTAAGGCTTTATACGCAATTTGAAGCGCATGACAGTTTCAATTTCTTTATGGAATTCAAAATATTTGCCTAAAGTAGAAGTATTTTATATATTTATATCCAGGCTCGCAAAGCAAGTATTTAGAGCTTTCAAAAGACGCCTGTAAACTGTACAGGAGAAAGCCCTAATTACATCGTCAGCAATCCAGCCAAGGCGACTCGCTGTGAACATTGGACTCATTTTAACGCAAAAATTACAACATTTAGATTGTTGTCATGCATGTAGAAAAGCAAGTTTTTAATGGGGTAAAACTACCTAATTAAAGCTCAATAATTAGCGCGCCAAGCCAACAGGACTTGGCTACACAGCATATTTTAATCTGTTTGCTGTAGCCGTATGCGAATGTTTGCTCGTCTCAGACGCCCAAGCGGCCAGACAATGCGACGCCTCCGAAGTGTCCACAGGCGCACCTTGCAAGCTAAATGTAATTGGCGGGCGCCTCGGTGTCCGCCGCCTGATCACCTGGCATGAACTGATGCAGAAAAATTACACGGAAAAACTCTCTAAAGATGATTAGATTTTTCCTTTCAAAACTTTTTCAAAATCAGTCGAGCAACAACAAATTTAGCTAAAGCTGGTTTGTTTTATCGGAGACAAAACACCGGAGAAGCAGTCGATAATAGTGGCGCCATCTGCCCACCCTGTCGCCATACGACGCCTGATAATTTAATGGAGCGATTCCAATCTCCTTAGTTGCAGTATAGACTTTCAATGAATCAGCATCATTCCCCGACTTCATAGATAGGCAACACCTCCCGGCAGGTCTTCATCAATGCTAGCCATATAGCTACCTGTTGAGGTGCCTCTCTTTGATTTTTATCGTTTCTCCTTAACAACGAGAAAGAGGAAACCAGCGGTCAGTTACTAAAAAAATCCGAGGATCCTTAGCTTCTTGCGTCCCTTCAATATCTGCTGTTCTAATCTTAGGGACCGAGGACAGAAGCTTTTAGGGGTAGAACAATCACCTGCTTATCTGATGTCCCCTGCGGCATGCGGAATAGCACCGACCTTATCTAAGGAAAACTTATCTAAGTCATGCTGCCAAGAGTATAATTGAGGATATTTTTTACAGAACTTTACTAACAGCAAGATTTGCAGAATTCATTATTTTTTAAAACTTAAAGATTTTAACTTTCAAAAAGAGGTGCGCTTTTACATTTTACAGAGCCGTTCCTGCCTAACATGGCCAGAATAACAGTAGCCGCAGTTCTTTTTATGCGGAAATGAAACTGCACTAGTACACACATTCTTGAGTTTTGAGACTCATTAGCTTCAGAGTCGGGACTCATTAGCTACAGGATCGGGAATCATTAGCTTCAGCATCGGGACTCATTAGCTTCAGCATCGGGACTCATAGCTTCAGAATCGGGACTCATTAGCTTCAGAATCGGGACTCATTAGCTTCAGCATCGGGACTCATTAGCTTCTAAATCCGGACTCATTAGCTTCTGGATCGGGACTCATTAGCTTCAGCATCGGGACTCATTAGCTTCAGCATCGGGACTCATTAGCTTCAGCATCGGGACTCATTAGCTTCAGCATCGGGACTCATTAGCTTCAGCATCGGGACTCATTAGCTTCAGCATCGGGACTCATTAGCTTATAAATCCGGACTCATTAGCTTCTGGATCGGGACTCATTAGCTTCAGCATCGGGACTCATTAGCTTCAGCATCGGGACTCATTAGCTTCTGGATCCGGACTCATTAGCTTCTGGATCGGGACTCATTAGCTTCAGCATGGGGACTCATTAGCTTCAGCATCGGGACTCATTACCGGTGTACATCTTGCTTCTTTTGTCTGAGCTAATCGAACTGCTGGCAAATTTCACATTTCACTGTCGCAGTTACAGTGCAAAAAGGCCACTTTTGAAGTCACTTGGTTCACATTCGAGATTGAAAAGGGTATAATAAAATATAGTAATCAGCTATTCACAGGCCCTTTAATTCAAAGTTAAAACGCACGCTTCTTACTACTTTATTAAGTAGTTAAGTTACTAAAAATCGTTTGTCGAACGAATTCTTAAGATTGTTAAGCATTAAAACCCTGCTGTTATTGAGCAAAATTTACCAATAAACAACTGCTGTAGCTACACTTGATTTTATTAGAAATGAGCTGGGAGGTCGGTAAGGAACGCACGTTCGTATTTGTATTTTAAATATAACCCCCGACAAATTCTGGTTATATGGAAAATAAAGTCCGAGACTGCATATAGTTATATCTGGTCGAGGATTTTAGACCATAGAACCGGATATCGGCGGGTATTACGAGTATATACGCTCGTAAAATTATATTAAATAGTATTGTATAGCTATGACAATTACTAAGACTATGGCTATTTCGATTGTTTTTATTCCCATTCCTACTTACTCCAGGTCTTTATTTGAGATATTCAACTATGTTTTACGACTTAAAATGTACAGTTCTTTGTTCACCTCAAATTTCACAAGAAAATCTTGTTGCAAACCGTTTGGTTCATTCAGAGAGAATGGCGTTAATATAATTGGCTTCGTTTTTAGGCCCGTTATAGCACTTAATTTATTAGTTCATTTTAACACTCACAACAGTGCGAGAAAAAATGCTTAGCTGATATTGTTCGAGAGAACTCTATGTTGCTACTAATAGTAGAGTACTAGTACATAGAGGTCGCGAGGCACGAAGAAGCACAGAATACTAAGAAGCACACAGTATTCTGTGCTAAGAAAAGGAAGAGAATAAAAGACCGATAAAATGCTCGAAAATGAGTAGTGCTCGGTAAATGAGTTTGTGAATCATTGTCTCGACTTCCAGATTTTTTACTCTTGGTTTTATGCGAATTTCTTCGAGACAGGAAATCTGCTTACAGCCAAATGACGAACGAACTCATTAAAGTCAAGCAATACAGCAATATCTGCAGCACAAATACACTCGAACTCCCATATTCCTATATAAGGAGACTCGAATGAAAAGAATCGAATCGAATATTTCTGATCGAATTCCCGGGGGGCAAGCCAACAGCAGCACCAATAGAAAACGGGGATGAGAGAAAAAATCAATAAAAAACATGCGGGGCCCTCTCGAGTGCAATTCACCTCAGCAGGCGCGTCTTCGTTAAATCAAGGCCAAGAAAGCCTCAATTGAGTCTAAAGTGCGCCCCCACTTTTCCTTCTCCTGTTTCCCGAACTGAGTTCCCGAGCTCCCCCCCCCCGCCTTTATCATAAATCTAATCCTCTGGGGCGGGCGAACTTCTCAAATTACTTGAAACGCAAACAGATGACGCTGCTTAGCCGCAGTTCAGGCGCAGACACACTGTTTTAAGTTCTCTGTTTATCATACCTCAGTTGCTCGGCTACAACTCTGTTTGAGACGAGATGAAAGCAAACACAAGCTGAAAATCGAGACCGTTAATGGATTTTCATAAGCCCGCACTAAAATAAAGTCAAACGAGCAAAACCCGAAGCTTACTGACCCGACGCTAAACACGACATCAAGCCGCTGCTGGACAAATATTGTGTTTTTTTACTTGAGACAAAGTTCATTTGACATGATTGAGACAATGATAGTGTGGAATGTGGTTCCTATTTCCTGTGGCATCAGTACATGAATTGAAAAAAGGAAATCAAACAAATAACAAAAAGGCAGAAACAATAATATTTGTTTCGAGAATACTCTACGAAAAAATATCTCAACCTTCCAGAGAATAACTCACCCTACGAGAGAATATCTCACACCACGAGAGAATATCTCACTCTACGAGAGAATATCTCACACTACGAGAGAATATCTCACCCTACGACAGAATATCTCACCCTACGAGAGAATATCTCACACTACGAGAGAATATCTCACCCTACGAGAGAATATCTCACACCACGAGAGAATATCTCACCCTACAAGAGAATATCTCATACTACGACAGAATATCTCACCCTACGAGAGTACATGTATTCTCACCCTAAGAGTGAACATCTCACCATATACGAGAGTATTCTTACCCTAAGAGTGAATATCTCACCCTATACGAGAGTATTCTCACCCTAAGAGTGAATATCTCACCCTATACGAGAGTATTCTCACCCTACGAGAGAATATCTCACCATATACGAGAGTATTCTCACCCTAAGAGTGAATATCTCACCCTATACGAGAGTATTCTCACCCTAAGAGTGAATATCTCACCCTATACGAGAGTATTCTCACCCTAAGAGTGAACATCCCACAATATACGAGAGTATTCTCACCCTAAGAGTGAACATCCCACAATATACGAGAGTATTCTCACCCTAAGAGTGAATATCTCACCCTATACGAGAGTATTCTCACCCTAAGAGTGAATATCTCACCCTATACGAGAGTATTCTCACCCTGAGAGTGAATATCTCACCATATACAAGAGTATTCTCACCCTGAGAGTGAATATCTCACAAAATACGAGAGTATTCTCACCCTGAGAGTGAATATCTCACCCTATACAAGAGTATTCTCACCCTGAGAGTGAACATCTCACCCCAACGAGAGTATTCTCACCCTGAGAGTGAACATCTCACCCCAACGAGAGTATTCTCACCCTAAGAGTGAATATCTCACCATATACGAGAGTATTCTCACCCTGAGAGTGAACATCTCACCCCAACGAGAGAAATGTCTGGCTGCGCTGCCATTTCACCCGTACAGGAGTTGACAGATCGAAGCGGAAGAAATTCAATAACATCCCGAACTGCAGAACTGTTCCATGCCATCACTAATCTCTCTCTCTAAGCTTCAGGTCTGGCAATTTTGTGGCGCTATTGATAAGCAGGGCAAATAACTGCGGACTCGCTAAAACTGGAAACTGTAAGGCTCAGGACGCAGCGGGGGGATGCAAGAATTTTTCCCACAATCTTCGAATGGCTGAAACGCTTGAGATGGGGAGGAGGGAGAATGAGCTGAGAGAGGAAGCTGGGAACACAGGCCAGCGGGGGGGCATTAGGGACTCGGAAGGCCACTCCAAAAGTCAATTTGGTGAAGTTGGCTGTGGGAGTTTTTCCTCATGGTCCAGCGTCATCAGACAGGAGCCAGCCATGCGTGCAGGCAGCGTCCCCAGCCTATGGCGGTGAAGTTGGGAAGGCCAGCGACTCGCCCCAGTCGGTTTGGCCGCACGGATTGGGTGGCCGGCGCGAGGAAAGCGGCGTGTCGGTGTGGATAAAATGCGCAATCACGGCCAGAGCCAGAGAGGCGGCCTGGAGAAAGTGAGAGAGAGGGCAATTAAGGTCAAATATCACTCGCGAGCAGCTCCAGCTCAATGAGCATGGCTCGGCGCAGGCGTAGCGGCCAGTGGAACCGTTGCCTTGGTTATACGAACTGGATGCCGCGACCGGCGCCTCATCTGGCCAGCTGTGCGGCCTTTGGCCTCTGCCTGCTGGTCCTGCTGGCGCGGTCGAGTCTCCCGGGAAGAGGTGAGCAAAGCGGCAGTAGAAATTTCGATTTAGACTTGGTCGTACATTATGTAGAAATTATTAACTTAGAATAAGAATTAGCTATTTAGTAACTGCATGCCTTTCTGGGCCCTGCTGTGAATCGAGAAGGCAAAGCAGTGATGCCCATTCTTCTGATCTCTGAGCACGCAGGGACAACGGCCCTGGTTTACTCATTGCAAGGGTGGAAATCGCACAAAAATCTCTTTGTCAATTTCTGTGCTCGAACCCTGTTCTGTTCTGTTGTCGCAATTGAGTCAGCCAGAATGTCATGTAGCTGCACTTTTGTACAATATAGGCATTGTAGATCTCCGTAGGGCATTTTTCTACTTGATTGATGCAAGAAGCGAGCAAGCGAACCTGAGCTTCAATGCGCCGACAAGAAAAAAAGTGGCAGAAGCCGGCATCCTGCATGGTCTTGCTTTTTCAGATCTCTGCCCTGCGCCTCCTGTGCATGGGGAGAAGACGGCACTGTGTGTCCTGCTGCCCAAACAGCTGCATCTCTGCCCATTCATATCCTGGCATGTTGCAGTGGGATGGTGGCCCATTGACTTTGCTGAAGGAAAAAAGTATTGAATGAAAGGCTGCACAGATTTGATGGCCACACGGTTGGCAGGAGGGGGGGGGTGCGCCAACCTCCCCTAAATAGGCGCTGCTAAGGGTAGGTCTTTCCATATTTAGAAGAAAACATATTGGAAATGTGGGCGGGAGAAAGCTGCCTGTGTAGGCAGGGTTAGGGTTAGGGTTAGGGTTAGGGTTAGGGTTAGGGTTAGGGTTAGGGTTAGGGTTAGGGTTAGGGTTAGGGACTAGCAGATGTGACTCCTGTCGCATATTCTAAACATACCTCACCAGCAAATTAGGGCATTAGTGTGCACTTTTAAATTAAGCAAGTTAATAAACAGCACAGTGCTCAAGTACCCGCGAGTATAGAAGCAAAATAAAATCTACTCACGCTTTCTGATTTCTCGCATCCCGGTTGCTGAGGGCGAGCTGGCTTTTAAGCGGACTAAAAAAGTACCTGTTTCAAGCACCACTCAGCTGTCTGCAACATCGCCCCCCCCCACTTTTCTTTCCTCTCCGTGCTCGAAATTCTTTAACCTCGCACGCCTAACAGCTTCCCGATTAATTGAATTTCCTTCGGCGCGGTTCGAACTGAAATTCCTTTGGTTAAATTGCTGTGCAGCCCGGTTCCTGCAGCCCTCTTTCTGCTTCACGCTTTGCTTCTCCCAACATTCTCCTCTTCATCTCTTCCCACATTTAATTGGAGCACACTTGAGCTGATCTCTGCTTTTTGTTCGGATTTTTACCTAATAAGCAATAATTGACTTGTCAGGGCAAGCTTTATCAAGTCATCGTCAAAAAACGCTAGCATTGAACTACTTGACTCCGCCGCTTGTCTGTAGTCAGCAGCAGTGCTGCAGCCTCCGGCTCCCCATAAATATTTCAGCAGCTGCATTGGCCGCTTTAATAATTAATGTGAGTCAGTGAAGCACCAGCGCAGGCACTCCTCACCTCATGGCCAGTGTCCAACTGACAGTGGACACGTAGCAGACACACTCGCTCGTAGCTACCAGAGGTTCGTGCTATGCAGCAATTAAAATTCTCAGCAGGGGATAAAGAGCTCAGGGGAAAGGAGCTTAAGATTCTGGGATGGCAATATACCGTGCTCAGTTGAGTTCAAAATAATGAGTTTACATGCACAAATCGTAAACACTAGCGTGCACAGATTGTACAGAGCAGGAAATTAGTAAATGAAAAAGTCACACTCTATACTAATACATGCTAATACATGCTAATACGTGCTAATACATGCTAATACATGCTAATACATGCTAATACATACTAATACATACGACAGTTTACCCACTGTCGAGGCTTAATCAGCGAAACTAGAGAAATTCGCATCAGGGTATTCATAGTCACATGGTGCCGTCTGTTGAAGGTCCAGAAGCTCCACTTGGGAAAAAGCCAGTGACCAACGAAGTCAGAGCTGATGCAGACAAATGTAATCGATGTGCTGATGAAATTTGGAGGCTTGGCAAGACTGCACTGAGGCGCGCAGTGAATTGATTGCAGGCGCACAGGGGGTGTTGAATACACTGGCGCTTATGGGAAAAATCCGACCTTCTGGCAGAATCCTTGAATATCTCGACGGTCCGGAGGGCTGGCAACTTGATTCTTGCTTGAGAATTGGTGCGCAACAAAAAGTTACTTGAAATCTTGAATTTAGTGTGCCTGCGTTGCTCCCAAAAAGATTGTCAGGGGGGGAGGAAATCCCTCCCCCCCTTGGTAGTTCGACGGTAGGAAAATGGCTTGGTATTCCTACTGTTAATCAGCATTTCTTTACTCTGTGTGTGCAGCATCTGCCATGCGACACTGTTTAACCTTACGCCAGAATTAGTTTACAGTCCGAAATGCAAAAACAAATTGTCTGAAACAAAATTTTATAAACACAGGTGCCCTGGAAGTCCACTCGGCTGCAATCGACGCACCGCTACCGCCGGGACGGCACCTGATGGCCAGCGGTCAAGGAGGCAGCGAAAATGACACCTACTACAATTACAAGTGCGAGCAAGTGGCCAGCAGTACGAAGGGCCACCTGAGCTGGGAGACCTGCGAGTTTGAGATCGCCACAGGTAGCAGAGCGCCATGGATTGCACTCTACATTGTGGCCACTCTAATCATCTTTGTTGGTGAGTGGCTGCTGTAGCTGTTTCACTATCTGGAATGAGTGCTTGGTGCCAGCAAGCACTCAAATTCAGTCAGTTTGCAGCTCTGATGCTGAAGTGGCAAAGCTTTTTACTCAATGATTTATGAAATGCATAAGATGTCAGCCAGACAGTCCAGCAGGCTAAATTATCGTGACAATAGTAATATGCAACGAAAACATGCGTAGAAAATGCGCTCACATGTACTCACAGCTGTTTCACTTGCTATACTCGACCCACTCCTCATACTCACTGCTGTCATACAGCACTCCTCATACAGGGGACAAATACGCAATACATTTTTAGCAAATTCATTAGTCACGGTCTTAGAACTAGAAAAAATATGTAAATACTCATAATACCGCATAAAAAGTGGATGGTCCATTTTAATTTTAATGTCGTCACTAAAAAGGCAAATTACGGGGGTCTGTCTTTCATACAGCCCACTCTACATTGCAACCTTGCAAGTGTGAAAACGGTAGGCCTTTTTAAACTGCAATAACCTGCATCGAACACCCAGGACCATGCCATTCAGGAAATTGTGCCCCTTTAGACTGGCGCAGAAAATCCGGGGGGGGGGGTTACTGTTCAGTACTTTCCTTCCACAGACTTGAATTCGGGAGAGTTCCTCTGCATCACTGACTCTCCATCGTCTCACGCTCTGTCTCACTCACTTCTAAGCATCCGCCTCTCTCTTCTTACTCGCAGCTTTGCTCTTATGCATGGCTCGTATTTTCGCTAAAAATTCCCTTCTTTCATTCAGTATTCCTGCACAGTTCAGTCTCTCAACTCTCGGTCTGTCTCATTTCTCCTCTTCTACTCTGCGTGTCCTCTTTCTTTCTCTGTGATCCCCCTTCCTAAACCCGAATAACCCCTGCTAGCTATTTCTAGCTACAGGTATCGCAATCAATTTCTCGTGCCATACAGTAACTAGGATTCGGGATTGATACGATAACACCTTTGGAGACTAAAGTGCTGTGACTAGATAGCTCACTAACTATCTAACTAACTAACTAACTAACTAACTAACTAACTAACTAACTAACTAACTAACTAACTAACTAACTAACTAACTAACTAACTAACTAACTAACTAACTAACTAACTAACTAACTAACTAACTAACTAACTAACTAACTAACTAACTAACTAACTAACTAACTAACTAACTAACTAACTAACTAACTAACTAGCTAGCTAGCTAGCTAGCTAACTAACTAACTAACTAACTAACTAACTAACTAACTAACTAACTAACTAACTAACTAACTAACTAACTAACTAACTAACTAGCTAGCTAGCTAGCTAACTAGTGACTAGATTAGCTAACTAGCTAACTAACTGACTCACTGACTGACTAACTAAACAACTAAATAGCTAAGTCTTTGTCTCGGTGCCCTGGGGGAGTTTATCTCTAAAAATTACATGATTCCAACCTGCAATTCTTCTCTAAGAGCCCTTCTCTTCCGGAGTGGCATGCCTCATCTGTAGTGGCACTTAGTCGATAGAACTGACATTTGAAGACTTTTAGTGCAGATTATCTGGCCTCCCGCTGGGCTCTTTATCATTTAACGAGCAAACACGCCCTATTTGACTGTAAATATCATAACTTATTTTTATAAAGCACAGATCTCTGCTCCTAGCCAGCAGACGTCAAGCAGCTGAGGATGACGGGATAAACAGGGCTAGCTATGCCTTTCTTCGCATACTCGTAATCTAATCCCAAAGCGGTACCGTCTCGTCTTCCCGCGGCACAAAAATCTTCCTTTCTGCATACCGCGCTTCTTTGGTCGATGATTTCTGCAGATTTTTATAATTCCTCCACCCGTGCACTACCGCAGCATTCATTTACGCCAGCCATCCGCGATTTTACCCTTTCCTTGCCAAGTCATCCAGTTGCTGTAAAGATTCTGCCTATACCCTGCTTTCATGGAAAGCCAGGGGGGCTCGGAGCGGAAAAGTACACGATAACTGATCCACCCTGCGAAGTTATTGAAAGACAGGCGGTGGTAACGGCCTGAGAGTCTCAGTCGCTGATTGCGCTGGGGCACAGGTGGATGCGTCTGATTGCATTGGCAGGGTTTCTGCATGCAATCAAGCGATTCTCTTTATTGCTTTCTGCGGATGGCACATTATAACGAATTTTAACAGACACCGCGCCTTACTTGTCTAGCTGATGCTGTGGACGAGCCCCAGTAAAATGCTCCCCGCACACAAAAACTCAAGCCAAACGCGTTGACTGTGTCATCCCTCTTCCCCTCTTCCATCAACACTGACAGCTAAACACTATATGGCCGCGCAGTCTCTGTAGCCGGAAGTGAAGAACTTGCAAGGCCCAGTCAGGCAGCGTATCTCTGGCTAAAAATAGATGGATTTGTAGGGCCTTTGCGATTATTGAACAGTTTCATTTGGACTGTATTAAATGTACTACTAATCGCGGCAGCTTGTAGAGTTAACTAAAGTAGGTCAAGGACGGGTTGTTTCTGCTTTTCTGCTTCCTTGCTTGCTTACAGGTCACCGGGGGCGAAGCAGCTCACCGGTCCTGGGTTCGATTCCGCTCGCGGCCACATTCATTTGGGGCTTGTGTATACGAACTCTGGCCGGGGGGGGGGGGGCGATCACAGCCATGAGGGCCAACCCGCCTGTAGACACCCCTGAGTGCGTGTCTGCGCTTGTACGTGCTGAGGAGTCAGCGGAATGAACTTCCTCAGCGCTGGTTCATGGACAACTGAAATAGAAGGACGCTACAGTCAGTTTTCTTAGACAAGAGCAGGAAGCCGGTGTTAGGCTTTCTGTTCTCCGGGGTCTTAGTTTATCCGGGGGACATCGCAAAGCAAAATTATTGTCGCTTTGCGATAACCTACCCTGGATAATCCAAGGCACAACAAAATCGGGCTTTGAAATATCCTGGGTCTTAAATTGTCCGGCGTGAATAAAGATTTGGGTGGCAAGGTGGTGAAGTTATTTACCTGATAAAGCGCATGTGAATGGGGCAGGACATCATTTCGAGAGAATAGGGCTGACTCAGAGGCCAGGGAAGGGCCCTGACTGCACCTTAGACAGGGGAGGGGCAGATGAGGTGCAGTCTAAGAATAAATCGATAATGGACTGGCGTCACATTGCTAGCACTACTGTGTCATCCCTCTTCCAATGTAGATTGTACGTGCAATGAAGATGTAGATTGGTGAATCAAGTAACAGTTTTTCGGTTGACAATGTATAGTATTAATAGCTTTAATTTTACTTCTGTTTGGAGCGTGTGAAATGCAAAATAGTGATTGAAAATATACTCAGTTAAAGAAGCATGACGCACATGTTTGCCTATTGAAAAATAGCAAAAAGTTTTTTCTTACTTTGCAATTCCTAACCCCGGATATCAGTAGCCGGATGTCCTAAAGCAAACCTAAAGTCCTAAAGTCTCCGCAGACTGACCCCTCTCGTTCAACCTACAGTCGGATGTCCTAAGACAACTTCCCCTTCTTGAGATCTCCGGGCCGGATAGCAGAGTCAGTGCCGTAGGATGTCCGGGAGAGACATCTCACAGTGCCTGGACAATGCAAAGCAGCTCAAGATATCCGGGAAGGAGAAAACAAAGCAGGTTTTTTGCCTGGCAGTATCCGGGCGGATATCGTAAGTGCGTTCGGATATCCGGGCCAGACAAAAAACCCCGGATAGTCTAAAGTGTAACACCGGCAAGGAACGCATATTTGTCGTGTCGTCAGCTCGTTTAACAGGTCCCAGAGAACGCATAGCGTTGATGTAATTGGCGCCCGTTTCGTGAAGTGCAATTGTAATTTTGAAAAAAAAGCTTTTGGAATAATACGAACTCCTTGTGTCCCGCTCGCCCATTCACTGCAGCTCTGGCCATCGTATGCGACGATTTTTTCGTGCCCTCTCTGGAGGCGATCTCGGAGAAGCTGCAGCTGTCAGAGGACGTCGCTGGAGCGACTTTTATGGCCGCCGGTTCGTCCGCTCCTGAGCTGTTCAGCTCCATAGCAGCCGTGTCGTTCGACTCAGACGCTGGGGTCGGCACCATCGCTGGGTAACTGACCTATCACGGCTATCAGGCTTTGCAGGAGGGAGCGGATGACCTGGCAGTGGATGACCTGGGAGTGGATGACCTACAGTAGCCAGTAGACAGCGGATGACCCACAGCAGCCAGTAGACAGCGGATGACTTGTAGTAGCCAGTAGACAGCGGATGACCTACAGTAGCCAGTAGACAGCGGATGACCTACAGTAGCCCAGTAGACAGCGGATGACCCACAGCAGCCAGTAGACAGCGGATGACCCACAGCAGCCAGTAGACAGCGGATGACCCACAGCAGCCAGTAGACAGCGGATGACCCACAGCAGCCAGTAGACAGCGGATGACCCACAGCAGCCAGTAGACAGCGGATGACCCACAGCAGCCAGTAGACAGCGGATGACCCACAGCAACCAGTAGACAGCGGATGACCCACAGCAACCAGTAGACAGCGGATGACCCACAGCAACCAGTAGACAGCGGATGACCCACAGCAGCCAGTAGCAACTGAGGGTCTCAATCTTAAATATTTCCACTTTTCAACTGCAGCTCTGCCGTGTTCAATCTGCTAGTAATAATTTCTCTAACGGCCGCATTTGCCGGCAAGGTTTTGCACCTGGACTGGCGACCCCTTGTCAGGGACTCATTCTTCTACCTGGTGTCCATCCTGTTCTTCATCTACACCGTCTCTGACAGCGTTGTTCAGCTGTGGGAAGCTGCCGTTTTGCTGTCACTCTACGCAATTTACATCATAATCATGGTGTTCAATGCTAGACTAATGGACGGCTTGGCTTCGCTGGGAGACTGCCTGCAGAGGACTTGGTGAGCTACAGTAAAAGACACATCTATACAGGGGTTCATATGAGATGGCTTGACATTATGGGTAAGTAATGGTTGCTGTTAGGGCTTTTAAATACCTTACTTATCAACTGTTTTAATTGCGATAGACATCAAAATGGCGGGTGACAAAATTTGTTTCTTAGGGTCTGAAAATTTGATCGGGTTAAATACAAGGACCACTAGGAATTCTTAGTTATAGTCTAGTGTAGTCTAGTAGTCCTTGGCTAATCTACCCTTTACTAATCTAGTAAACTGATCATTCCATCTATCCCAACCATTTTTCTCGCAGCATCAAGTCGGAGCCAGCCATTTCCGATGATCAAAACAACGGCGGAGCTGCCAGACGGGTGAGTGAGAGGGGTTCTGAAAGGTGGGTGAAAGGGGCTCTGAAAGGTGGGTGAAAGGGGTTCTGAAAGGTGCATGGGTGAAAGGGGTTCTGAAAGGTGGGTGAAAGGGTTCTGAAAGGTGGGTGAAAGGGGCTCTGAAAGGTGGGTGAAAGGGGTTCTGAAAGGTGCATGGGTGAAAGGGGTTCTGAAAGGTGGGTGAAAGGGTTCTGAAAGGTGGGTGAAAGGGTTCTGAAAGGTGGGTGAAAGGGGTTCTGAAAGGTGGGTGAAAGGGGCTCTGAAAGGTGGGTGAAAGGGTTCTGAAAGGCGGGTGAAAGGGGCTCTGAAAGGTGGGTGAAAGGGTTCTGAAAGGTGGGTGAAAGGGTTCTGAAAGGTGGGTGACAGGGGTTCTGAAAGGTGGGTGAAAGTGTTTCTGAAACGTGAGTGAAAGGGTTCTGAAAGGTGGGTGAAAGGGTTCTGAAAGGTGGGTGAAAGGGGTTCTGAAAGGTGGGTGAAAGGGTTCTGAAAGGCGGGTGAAAGGGGCTCTGAAAGGTGGGTGAAAGGGTTCTGAAAGGTGGGTGAAAGGGTTCTGAAAGGTGGGTGAAAGGGGCTCTGAAAGGTGGGTGAAAGGGTTCTGAAAGGTGGGTGAAAGGGTTCTGAAAGGTGGGTGAAAGGGTTCTGAAAGGTGGGTGAAAGGGTTCTGAAAGGTGGGTGAAAGGGGCTCTGAAAGGTGGGTGAAAGGGTTCTGAAAGGTGGTGAAAGGGGTTCTGAAAGGTGGGTGAAAGGGTTCTGAAAGGTGGGTGAAAGGGTTCTGAAAGGTGGGTGAAATTCGGCTCTGACGGGTGGGTGAAAGTGTCAACACTGTGAAGCCCATGAACCCAAAGGGAGCCAATCACCAACTCCAGGCGTCAGCCTATTCAAACGCCAGCGTGCGCAGCGAGGACATGAAGGTGTTCCGGCACGACAGGCGCAATTCCGTTGTTCTGCACATTGCCGGCGCAAAGCTTCCCGGAGGTCAGGCGGTGGCCATGCAGCCACCGAAGACTTCGGCCAGCCTGCACTTGATGGTGAGCGAGCATTCCTTCATTAAAACAGCCGAGTCACTCTGGTATATTCCAATCTCAATTGCGGTCAGTCCCAGAGGAATGCAAGTCTACACTTGGTGGGTTCCTTACTTGTACTAAAATGTTCGTGAGCAGAAACTCAGTTATATAGTTTCCACATTTCTATCTATCTATGGAAGCCTTTTATTATGCAAATAACTCATCTTTTCATGAGGGAGCTAAATGGTTTAGACAGAAGTCCGCTAGCTATTGATACAAATCGTATAGGTCTGGCAAGAGCAAACTTAACTGTGATCGAATTCTGCTGTACTTTGAGGAAACTCAACCCATTGATATTGTTGGCAGCCGCCAGAGCACCAGCAGCAGCCCCAGCAGCACCAGCCAGGAAATGGGTTGGCACCTGGCAAGGTAAAAAAATAAGCGAGCTGATGATAATTTCAGCTTTTCACACCAGCAAGATCACCTTCATACACTGTTACTGTATTCTCTTGAAGAGAAACTCATTTTGCGTTCCGCTGTGTTGTGACTTGCTTATAGAGGAGTCATTTTTCAAATTGTCACTTATGTTAATTTTCTTTAATAGAATAGGATTATTATTTTTACTCCGAATTGACACCTGTCCTATTGATAAGACGTCTAAGCTTCTAGTATAAGTAGCTTATTGAATAAAACAAGCATTTATAGTCCGTAAAGTTTCATCTTTTATTATGCATTTTTAGATTTGAAATCAACTGTAGCCATAATTCTTGACTTATTATTACTATTTAGACTCTATCGATTAGTTTTCCTTCTACATTTTTTTATTTTTACACACATACGGTGATGAGGAACAGCTAAATTTAATCTATAGGGACCCTCTGCTGTTTCAAAATCTTTTCATTTTGAATAATAGTAATAATAGTCTTTTCTGACTTCAAGCCAGCAGGATACCGCACTGCTCAAACGCATTTCAATTTAACTTTTATAGCTTCGCACACTTGATTCCGCCAGCTCATCACGCCCTGTCGCATTGCATCAGACATTTCATTGCAAACTTGCTATCCGCTCTAAGCATGCCAACCACCGGGCGTCTGTTTTCCATGTTTTCAGCGGCCCGCAGCGATATACAGTGGTCTATTTTGCAGCGTTGCGTGTGCTCAGCAATTGGCCACTCTGCACTTGACACGTGTGTGGATGCCAAGTTCTCCTAATTAGCATATTCAATTTTCTGGCCTCGCCTCAGACTGTGGCAGATAATTAATTTCTCGCATCAGCTGCTTTATACCCGGGTTTGGCTTTGGCTTAGCATCGCTTTCAAGTTTAAAGAACGCAAGTTTTGTACCGCTCCGAATGGGACTCAAGAGAGCTCGTCGAAGCTTTCCGGCAATTCGAAGCAAGCAATTTAAGGCGACTATAATAATAAATCTAGCTCACATATTGGAAGACGGGAACTCGCCGAATCCGGCCCCGTACACACAGGACAGAACAATTTCCCGCGTTATCGGCAATCTGGAATCAAGGGCCACTCTGGGTGGTAAAAAAGAGACATTAAAATTCACCAGTATCGAAAATTAACTAGATTCCCAATTTCGCATGGTGATATTGGTGTCCCCCAGACGGGTTTTCTCTGTTCGGGAATTAGGTAATGTATAGCTCGCTTGATGAAAAAAGTAAGTAGATGAAAGAAACAACCCACATGAACTGTGTTAGGTTTTTTCAATGCCGATCCATTTCGTCCACAATGGACATCATCAGGGCTCACTAAATTTATTAAACGAAGTAACAAATTGTTCTTATATATTGACTTGAGAAGTTGTAACATTTTACACAAGTTTGGGTGGAAAGGCGCAGTACATGATAATATCAGATCAGTCATGAACTTTTACTTAGAAGACTATGAAAGTGCTTTGAGATTAGAATTAACTTTAATAAAACTTCTACGAGTACAAGCAGAAAAGCAGAAAGTCAGAACCAGTCAGAAGCGTAATCAAACTTTAAACCCCACAAACGCAGGAAATCCTTCCGGAAGAAGACGATGGCGCGCACGAGTCGACGCCGATGACCGCGGACGGATCGAGGAGGAAGTCCCGGACTGGCGGCGACCGAGGAGTCGAGTTCAGCGATCCGCCAGCCCAGGTGATCGCGGACCCGCAGGCCGAGGCGGATGCGGGCAGTGCCCCCGGCAAGGAGGACTGCGGCGCTGACATCGTCGCCGTTGCAGCCGAGGACGCGGATGCGGCCGACGTGGAGGCGGCGGAAGATGCCGAGGCCGGAGCCAGGATGCGCTGCCGCTGCCTTCCGGCCGCCTGTCCGGACATTCGAGGAGCTCCGCCAGAGAGGCCGTCCGAGTCGCCATCGGCTGCGGAGCTGGCCCTGCTGGTGCTGAAGTGGGCTCTGTTCGTGGTGGCCTTCCCGTTCCTGTGCCTGTTCAGCTGGACCATCCCCGAGTGCTCGAGGGAGGACTTGAAGTGAGCAGCGATAGTTGGCGGAAACTGAGACTTTGACGTTTGGCAAAGTAGCTCGCAGAAGTGCTTTGAGATTCTATTTAACTTAAAAAAATCTTTCGCACGCAGGAAGTACTTCATAGTGAGCTTTCTGGTGTCCGTCTTGTGGATCGCGGCCCTCAGCTTTGCCATGGTGACAATTGTTGCACGAATGGGCTGCCTGCTGGGCATCGACACCTTTGTAATGTCGCTGGTGGTGCTGGCTGCTGGCACAAGCATCCCGGTGAGTTCAGGACTCAGTCGGTGCTTTGTCACCTGCTCATGTAGGCTCATGTCATGAACTCAACGAGCATCGCATCAAAATAGGACAAATTGTGCGTACATGCTCAGGGTTAGCGGAACGGGCAAAAAGTCAAATTGTCCTACTCAAAGGTCGGTAAAAAGTTCGCGGCAGAATTTTAAAATGTAAGGCCCACTAGTGTTGGCATATACGGACGTTATTGTCAAAATGGACCTCAGGCTTACAAAAGTATAAGAGACACACAATGAAAGGTTAGCAGCGCATGCACTTTCTTAGTGCATAGGCTCGTATTGCATTGTGATACCTATCGTATACTACAGCAAATGAAATCTGTACAGCTAAGTGCATTTCGGACTTAGTTGCTAAAAAGGCAGGAATGAAGTGGACGGCTAATGGTGGTAGGAAAATTTACAACAAGCGGATTTTTAGTTTAAAACTGAATTTATGTTTACAGCAAAATGCGCAACGCAAAAAGAGATACGACATATATACTATCCCATAGAAAAAAGGCGCAAACGATTGTCCCCATCCTTGTGACAGCTGCAGGCGAAATAAAACGTTCGAATTTTAGCTCTAGGAGCGTAAAAGTAAAAAAATGGCAGCTCTAGTTGCTATTACATGAAAAGCAGAGCGGCAAGCCAGAATATTGTGTAACAGAGAGCTCATTCGCCGAGGCCAGGAGGCGGGAAACAGCAGCTGGTTGGCACATTTTATTTCAGTTCGACTTTTTGCGCTTAACTTTTCTAGCAATCAGCTGTTGACAAGAAGAAAAGCCGATTTTTCCCATAGGTTTCCCGCTAATTGCGGCATTTTCCACACAAGCCTCTGTGTAACGTATTGGCCAAGCATTTCTACCCAGGCTCGTACAAGCAAAACACCGAAAGCCACCTAAAGCTGCGCGCTGGGCATGCAGAGTCCAAGATTGGATCCCCAGTTGAAAAAGCGCAGCCGATGGTTGAAACTGACCTGAATGCAAAACTCGGACAGTCATTTGGTTCGCAGTCACTGCCGTCTCTGTTTAAGTTAGCGATTGATAAAATTAGGGATGGGGTTTTCATGCACTGCTGCTGGACATCCGTAACTGCGTGCATTTAGCCGTCAGACTAAAATGCTGATAAGTAAAATGCTTATCGAAGCGTTTACACGACAGCAAACTGGTCAGCTTCATTAGAAGCTTATTCCCGTGCTCCGTCGGTGACTGACTGCACGAGTTCGAATCAAAAATGGCTTGGAACTTGTCGTACGATTCACAATCTACCTATAGACTAACTAACCGTGTCCCGCAGGACCTACTAAGCTCCATCATTGTTGCCAGGGACGGGTTCGGCGACATGGCCGTGTCCAACGCGATCGGGTCGAATGTGTTCGACATCGACCTGGGCTTAGGCCTGCCCTTCCTTATTAGGGCGTTCATCAACAAGGGCAAGCCCCTGGACATGTTCAGCGACTCAGAGCGGGTGAGGCGCTTGATGTTTTAAGAGTCCTCTATAAAAAATTGAAGGGCAACTACGGTAAAGTAATACCTATAATTTCAGATCGCACAGATCTAACTGGAGGCAGGATTTTTGCTGCGAAAATTCACTAGTATATACTTGGCTTGAATTTCAAACGTCGATATGCAGATAATTTTAGCATAGCATATCGTATCGGAGACCGACAAGGCTCATAGATTTTAAATAGGGTTTACCGTAGACAAACGCAGCCAAGAAAAACCCTTTTAGAAGAAATAGGAATTCAATCGATTTCTCTAGAACGTCAGCCAGATAAAGAATCAAATGAATGAAACTGGGTCTAAAAACACAGATACTTGCCTTAATTGCAATTCAGAATTCAGCAGCGACCACTGACTTCCAGGGAAATTATCAGTATTTTAAAGCGTAACGTCTTTCAACTCAAGTTTAGTTTCCCATGGATTTTCAATTGTCCATCCAGCAAAACCATGCATTTTTTCACTTGGCAGCGAACCTACTGCGAGAACCACATGAAGCTGATTCCGCACGTGAAGTTTGGCGTCATCCTGATCGCCCTGCTGGCTCTGTGCATGGCCGTAATCGCCATCTCAAGGTTCAGGCTAGGCCGACTAATTGGCGTGTCATTCTTCCTGATGTACCTCGGATTTCTGGTGTACGCATTCTGTCAGGAGTTCCTATGCAATTTCGACTGTTAAGGAACACTGCATAGATTTTAACCCACGAGTGTTTAATTTGCAATTAACTGCTAATTAGAGCAGGAGTCATAGATTTTAGTCATTAAAAAAAACGCCGCGATCAACCTTTAACTTGCTTGTTTTTTAAACATTTGCCATAGCGTGCAGGACCCATATTTAACTTATTTTCAGTACAATCGAGCTGATGTAAAAAAACATGATAACCTTAATCTGCTAGTGCTCGAATGCACTGTAGATTTATCTGACTAACTTGACAGTGATGTTCGTCTGTCATAAATAAAACGCCGCATAAAATACTAGTTGCAATTAGCACTCGAAACTACTCACTTTGAAGACATTAGCATCTCCAATTCTTCGCGTATGTACGTAATTACTCCTGACTCTCTTAGTCATACAAAGTTTCTATTAAACTGTTCACGATTATTTTGTCTATTTTTCTGAATAGGAGCGGTTAAAGTAGTAGTAAAACAGCTAAGACTTTATTTTGAAATTTCTGTGATTGGAAGGATGTTTCAGCTTTTGTTACCATAGAAAACTTGTAACTTAGCATTATTAAATTACACAGAACAACTCAAACCTTAGAATTATTTCTTCGATCATGTCCATTGACCAATATGAAACCTTTTTTTACTGTAATTTACAGATGCGAGCAAACTGAATATTGAATAAGCGGATTTACAAGTCGTACATTATACCCACAAAAGAAAGGGTATATTATTTTCGATTCAGACAGAGAAGAGCCAAGTTATTAAAGTGACAATAGAATATGAAAACAAGGAGCAGTCTTAATCCAAACGAGCAGTCTTAATCAACAATCCAAAACCAACAGTCCAACCAGTCCTAGCGAACAGTTTAACCAACAGTCCAACCAACGACAGTCCTAGCGAACAGTTTAACCAACAGTCTAACCAACGACAGTCCTAGCGAACAGTTTAACCAACAGTCTAACCAACGACAGTCCTAGCGAACAGTTTAACCAACAGTCTAACCAACGACAGTCCTAGCGAACAGTTTAACCAACAGTCTAACCAACGACAGTCCTAGCGAACAGTTTAACCAACAGTCTAACCAACGACAGTCCTAACGAACAGTTTAACCCAGTTTAACCAAAATTCCAACCAACGACAGTCCTAGCGAACAGTCTAACCAACAGTCTAACAACAGTCCAACCAACGACAGTCCTAGCGAACAGTCTAACCAACAGTCTAACAACAGTCCAACCAACGACAGTCCTAGCGAACAGTCTAACCAACGACAGTCATAGCCAACAGTCAGAGCCAACAGTCTAACCAAAAGTCTAACAACAGTCCAACCAACGACAGTCCTAGCGAACAGTCTAACCAACAGTCTAACCAACAGTCTAACCAACAGTCTAACCAACGACAGTCCTAGCGAACAGTCTAACCAACAGTCTAACCAACGACAGTCATAGCCAACAGTCAGAGCCAACAGTCTAACCAACAGTCTAACCAACGACAGTCATAGCCAACAGTCAGAGTCAACAGTCTAACCAACGGTCCTAACCGGTTCGAATGACGAATACTCGTAGCTTTCTTGTCTACCATTTGAAGTACTGATAACCCATTGATACGCCTAGAGTAAATCACAGCAAAGTAAAGTGCACGCTTGCTATCCGAATGTAGGTGTGGGACTTAGCAAATTTTATTAAGCTACAACACACTGCGCGTAGTATATTGTTAGCAATCAGAAGTTAGTTAAGCAAGTGAAAAAAGTACACATGAATATGCTAATAAAATGGACATGGATAATAAGTATTAAAATGGCATGCAATACAAGCATGATGAAGAGAAATTTCACCCGTAGTTTGAAGTAAATTATCTGTTGAATTTTTGGGAAACGCAAGCTTTACAAATAAGCCAATAAAAAGCACAGGTATTTACTGGTAGATATGAATATGAAGGGTGCAGAATCTATAGGCTGAGAAAATACTAACTTAAAGTAAAAAATCGAGATAAGCAAAACAAAGAGTTTAAAGTGCCGCAATGTACAGGTAGAATTTTGAGTTCCTCGAAGCGCTGGCAGTATATAAAAAATAGACGGATAGCCGAGCAGGCTCGGAACTCTTAGCTGCCGAACAGGTAAACAGGTTTGCAAGTTGAAACTCGACTTGGGACAGTCAATTAGAATTCAAGTAGCTAAATAAGACCACTTTTAATGAAGCAGCTAATGTTGCACTTCATTGGCGTAGCTTTTTCACGCAGCACTCAATAACATAAAAATTAGGTATTAATTTTCAATATTATTCAATATTAAAGCCTATACAATGCTCAAATATGAGACGCATCAAACTGACCAAAATGTATATGAACTCAATAGGACCGAAACAACAATATTAATCAGCAGAAATTTAATCAGACAGCATAAATTACAAATTCAACGGCCGTGAAAATACAGTAAATAAGCTAAATTTCAATTGCCACTCCTCCCCCTTAGTAGAAATATGGAAAAGGTAGTCAAATAGCTTACTATCGATAGAATACATGTAGAAAATCGAGCTGCAGGTGATAATAGCTCGTATGTTCTGATGAAACTATAATTGAGTAGTAAATAACCTAACTAATTTGCTGCACTTGGTCCCCATAACTTACACAGGTCTTCAAAACAAGTTCATGCTTTTAGCCTACTCTCATCAGACATCAGACATCAGAACCGAGATTTCTTGTGGAGGACAAATTTTTCTCCCCGTGACTTAGTACCACTTTTTTACCCGAAATTTTGAACAAAGTCACATCTTTTTTGGTATCAATCAGCAAAAAGGTGTGTGATCTGTGCTCAGAGCTAGGCTGTTCCCTCAGCGGTTGTAGACGTGACCGGGCACCGAGGCGACTCGCCCTGGTGCGGCGGCTGGTGCTGCTCGTGATGGAAATGATGATGGTGCTGATGCAGCGGATTGTGATGCGAATCGGAGGCCAGAAGGCTGGAGGAGTGCTGCTGCTGCTGCTGATACTGATGCTGGTGTGCCTCATCAAAGCGCACTGAAGTGGCCTCAGCAGTCGCAGCAGGAGGTCCCACAGACCCGGCCCGAGTGGCAGCAGCGGCAGCAGCGGCGGCAAGAGCAGCCATGGCAGCCTCAGCTTGAGCCTCGGCTTCGGCTCGCTGACGCCGCAGGCTGTCAAGAAATTCGCGGCCTCTCCGTGTGGCCTTCCATCGGTAATAGCCAGCCACAACCTGGCCAACGGTGAGCGCAGGGAGTCGCTGCTGCCTAATCAGGCCAAACTGCTTGCCGTGCTCGGCCAGGCCGCTCTCCAGCGCGTCCAGATCTTCGCTAGTCCACGTTGCTTCATCCGCCTCAGCCTCCGACGATGAGGAAGCTTCGGGCTCGGGCGAAGCTGAGGTAGCAGCCGGGCTGCGGATGTAGCGAGTTCCGGCACTTCCGCCTGTAAATTTGAGCGCAGCAGCGATGCATTCAATTGGGAAATTCAAAACGCAACAGGTAGGAAATTATTTAATACTGGCTGGTTAATTGCGCTGTGGAATCGTAGCTTCGGTTTGGTGAAACTTCGATGCTATGAAGTTGGAATTTGGAGATCTATAGCTGTTAAATCTCAGGTTTACTAAATAAACAAATTAACATACTAGTTTGATTTAAAATGCTTTTGATTCAGAAACAACACTGAATTCATTCTGAATTAACAAAAATTAACTCATACAGGCGCAACAGTCGGCCGAGTCGGCCGATCAGGCCGACCGATTTGGCAGCCAATCCAGGAAGTCGCAAAAATGCCCACCCGAAAAAATACCAAAGTAGTATTACTAAGTAGCTGACGAGACATTTTGACCTAATAAGACAGTCATAGTTACTCCCGCCGTTTACCCAAAGTTGCGTTAATTTTGCTTTAGGGTTTTTATTATATGTAAGTTGCATTTTTGGCCAAAAACTACGTCGCATTTTTGTTAAAACTAAGTCGCATGGCCGACCGAATTTTGGAGGTTGCGCATGTATGAATTAACTAGAAGCTTTTATGGGAGTTCTTATCCAACTGACAGAGTGGAACATTTCTGCACACAATTATAAGAGATTAGCAAGAAATTCCTGCCTTACTACTTAAAGGTAGGCAAATCAGCTGCAGTATATACCCTGCACAGGCATTAATAAAAATAATTTAAGCTATTTTTGTCATACTTTACTACTGATGGTTGATGACTTCAGTCTGAGTGGTCACTATTTTCGAAGCTGTAAGCTTTAGCGATTCATGTCGGGGTAACATCTTCTAAATATACTAATTTACTAATTTTGCGCTGTCTGTGTCATTGAAAACTAATAAAATATCAGAAATGAAGCCGATATGTATCGAAATAACACAGAAACCCTGTGATGAAAAATTCGATCTGGAAGTGCTGGGTCAAACATTATGAATTTGAATGCCTCCCATGGGGGGCTTAGAGAGCTAGTTATCAACTACAGTTGAAAGAACTTGCGCATACCTGAAACTCCGGCCCAAGCCGGGGCTCCTTCGGTCTCCAGTTAGTCGGGCAGGCATAGTCGGGATCGTCTTCCTCTTCCTCATCATCCTCTTCTTCTACCTCAGCCTGGTTGAAATTGCCGCCGTCGGCCTGACCGGCAGCCGGTGCCTCCTCGCGTCCACCGCCATAGCCGTAGCGAGCCATCAGCTGCTCCAGCGGCAGCTCCGCCTCAGCCTCCAGATTGGCCAGCTCGTCAGCGTCGCCCAGGCCGCCAGATTCGGCCGCCTCGGCTGCCTCCTCCTCGGCCAGGGTCTCCTCTTCGTCCTCTCCGTCGTCCGCTTCGTCATCGTAAAAGTACTCATCCTCCTCTTCCGCCTCTTCATTCTCTCCATTACCTGAACAATCGGCTTGTACAGCGTTCTCTTCGACGCTTTTATCGACTGCCTCAGCTGGCGGCGGTGCTGGCTGCTGCTGCTTATCCTCGCTGCTGCAGCCGGATGCGTCAGTCGGCGACTCAGAGCTGTCAGCGGCGGCGGCCATTTCCGATGAAGGCATCAAATGAAGTATAATTTTAGGCTTTTGCAGTAGAAGCAGAAATCCTATGCTATCGCAATCAAATTAGACAGGTGCAGAATCTAACAATTATTATAGCAAACAGTTACAATGAAATGGAAGAACAGATAATAATGCTATTCAAATTTATTACAGGCAGTTAGCGGGATAGCATTGAGATGCACAAATCATGTACTACTACAGCACAGAGTTAAGGACCCCTAAAATCAGGACGAGAGACTTCATTTCTTGGAAATTTTTGTAACAGGCATTTATCGAGAAAAACACACCTTTTCGAGTTAAGAAATTCGGAATTCTAAAGCTTTGTACATAGCAACAACAAAGACACGAGCCTTCAAAATATTTCCAAGAAATAAAGCGTTTTTACTTCCGTCTAACTTGATTCCAGCGAATAACAGGTCAGAAAAAAGACTAGTAAATGTGACGATAGAGGCATAAGGAAAAAATGATTGTTAATTTAGAAAATAAACATTACACTGTGTCTATGCAGTTATCTTAATTCTAAAATTTATAAAGTTCGATGTCAGTTTATTGATTCAACATCCATTATGCATTTCAAAAATCGTTGTACCAAGAAGGCGGATTCTATTTGAGAACAGACATTATGGTATTTTATTAAACAGATCTCATTCTTAGATTCTATAATATGGCCTAAGAGAGCCAACGCAATTTTGGACACTCTAGATTTTGCCATAGAAATCATGCAAGCTAATAGATTTTATCATACACAAAACCAACCCTGTACGCTGCGGAGAGATTTTAATCATATGAAAAACCAATAATCTTGTACGTTGTGGGAAGATTTTTTCATACAGACGTAACCATAGACACCCTGCAAGCTACTGAGATTTTACCATAGACAAAACTAATCCCGTACTCTGTGTGGAGATCTTGCCAAAGACAAAAACAATCCTGCAAAGTCCGCAGAGAATTCACCATAGACATAATAAAACTTGCACGTAGAGTTAAGTAACGTTAAGTCTGAAAGAGATTTATACAAGCATGCAATACTACAATGAAACAAGCGAAATTGGCAAATAATTAAAACCTGGGTCGCATATGCCGCGAGCAAAAGGCAAAGAACAGATGCAAATGAATGAGCACAAACAAGGGTATGAACACCTCAGAGTAATGGTAGGACCTGTGCTTAGACAGCTTCTGAGCAAGCATCAGCTCGAATATAAACAGAAAAACAGAGTTCAACAGCCGTAGAGCCAGGAAGAACGTGAACTTGCGCTTGACTTCAGTCTCGCGAATGAATCTGCCTATAATAATAATATTGAAGTATAGGACCAGTCCGTTAGCGACAAACAGAGGGGAGAAGACCAAGTACCAGCTGGCACTCAAGGAACCGTCCACCTTTGCGCATAGCAGTAGAAAGAATGACAAAAGTCCACAGCTGTAAATCAGCAGGTCCAGCACTGATGCGTGCAGGTAGTGCAGCAGATTCTGCAGAGGCAAGAACATTGCTGCTGCTTGTCAAGCAATAGCCTTAAAACACCTGGTCGTCTGCTCTTTGTCCGAGTCAGGGCATGCAAAATTGCAATATGAAGCATAGGTCAAGCACTGCTAAAATCTATTTTTAAACTATTTTAAATAAGGTGCCTATTTATGATTCTAAGTTGACACTACTAAGGGTAAAGAATAAAGCAGTAAAGCTTATCGCCTACCTGGCCTGAAGTTTTACACTGTCCTGTTTTACCTTGTCTTATCCTGTCTAATTGGCTAACACAATAAAAAATGAAGAATCTATCTCAAGCAAAAAATTGGAAAAAAAACTTTTATTTTTACCAAACAATAGTGGCAGTTGAACAAGAAAGCCTACCAAATTTAATGATTAACCAAGATAAAAATGACAATGGTTAAACAACACAAATAAAACTGGCAAAAAGTCCGACCAGAGCTATTAAAGACATTGAATTGAAAAGTGAACACAATAAAAACCCAAATATGTAATCGAATGTTTCTCTCAAGACTCAAGAGGCAAAGAAATTGAGCTAATACTCGCACGGCAATAGCATTTCAATAGTTAATGATAGAAACTCTAATGGGTAAGGAAGCATTTGATGGACCCAACCCGATGAGAACGGTACCTAGCGACCAAGAAGCGTCGCCCCAGAGTCGTTGCAGGTAATACAGGTAAAATAGGGAATACTGAATCTAGACGACTCTATATGGAATGACGAGATTTCACAATATAAGTCGCCAAAGAGTCAATTTAAGGCGTCTTTAGTCTGCGACTCTGGGGCCGAAGAGTCGTAACTGAGACGTGCCAGTCGCTGTAGAATCACTGAGTTGCGTCTAAAGCGCATCTGTGTCACTTTATGAATTAGAATTGCATTTCGCATTTATAACTCTATTTAGTCTACTTGAGCCAGTAGAAAGTTAAGTGCTATCACAACGACACTTAGACGACTTTTTCGGGACTCTGACGATTCTACAGCTTTGAGTCGTTAAAGTCAAACAGTCACTAGAGTAACTAGTGAGTTGCTTGCAATGACTCGAGCGATCCTTGTCACGGTAACATTTTCAACGGGCAGATTTTTCATACTATGAATTCGAATTAATAAGCGGCATCTTTTTGGCTTACATTTTCAAGGGAAGCAGAGCTAGAGTTTAAACAATATGATTAAATGAAAACAATAATACAAACGTAGATTTTCTTTCAATCGCATTGAACATCGAATCAAGGATCACTAGATGTAGAATAAGTACTTCTCGTACTTATATTGGTCCTTGCATAGAAACATAGAGACAAGCGATTACAATTAAAAAATTGATTCGCTAACAAAATCACCAGGTGAGACGAATGAATACAACAACAGCATAAACCATAATATCTGATTATTTTATTTATACACTACTACTTTTATTATAGCCAACCACCAGAAACCCTATTGAATCATAATAGAACACATTTAACATCAACACTGACATTGTGATTGTTTTTGCCATTGACAAGTAAAGTTTAGACATCTTGAGCCACCGCGGGGCACGTGCCTCTACTGAAACCATCGCCATCAAAACGACAGTTGTGTACACGTAAAACTTGTCACTTTTTCAGCCATTTTCCCGCACAATTAAGTCAGTGGCAAAATCCCTGCATTAAGCTCGGTTGATTCACACCTCAATCTGGGTCTGCTTTCCGCGCACAACCCTAGTAACATAGACGTAGAAGAAATCAGCATACAGAACTGTCTGCAGACAGCCGGCTATCACGGCTATGGCCTCAAAGTAGTCGTCAACAAAGTAGCGGTATATCCAATTAATAATGTAAAACGCTCGATAAGAGCCAAGAGCGAACAGGTAGTGCGATGTGATGGTATCAGCTGATCCAGTTTTGCTAATCAGAAACAGTTGCGGCAGGATAGCAACAGACTCCAGGTAGATACTGTAAGTCCAGAGAACCTCAACAACTGTTAGCTGGTGGTTCACTAGCACAGCCAATCCAGCTGCTGTAATTACCAGCCACTCGGCTCTGAAGCTGTCATGATTGCCATCATAAGTAGCCCGATATTTGCAATAGACTAAGAACACTGTTAACCAAGTTAGCAAAACAAAGGCAATCTTCATTGTTGTGTTATATGCCGATATGTAAACCGTGAAGAGGTCCAAGTAGCGCGTGGTAAAAACCAGGCCAAATAGAAACTGCGACTTGCCGGAAATGCCACTTACTGAGCGGGTTTGCCAGATTTTTGCCAGCAGAATAACAATGGCAAACAGATGGCTCATGTCGCCAATTAGTCGGAAAATGTTCATGATTTAGGCACTTTTAATAGCAGAGCTAGCAAGTTTAAAACATGAAAATACAGAGTACAAATCATTATAAAAGAGCTGACACTGAGGGTTTAAAATTCCTAACTCAATTGCTAATTTATTTATAGTTGCTAACTGACAACTGTCCATCTGCAAACTCCAAACTAAACTAGTGGTTTGCTATAATTACAGCTACAGAATACCACTAATCATAGCAACTATACTGCTCATACAGCAAAAATATGGTAATTTGAAGTTGTAGTTAAATTGTTCCATAGATTTCCATAGTTTTAGTTTAGTTTGCAAAAGCTGCTACAACACTGAACCCTCAAAATCATTGACACCCAAAAACAAGAATTCAAGTTGAACATCCTGGGAACTAAGAACATTAAGCCCATCAAAGGCCATAAGCTATGGCTATCAAACCAAGCTAAAATATTTAATTAAGTAGGGAATAGAGAATAGAGCCAGAAAACAATGTCACCTATCAATATTATAAGTTTAGAATGAGCTACTAGTGATAAGATAACAAAGAGAGATAGGACAAAAAATGAACAAAATCAATTTGATTTGAATATTTGACAGAACCAATTCAAATACCAAATAATATTGAATATGAATACTTCAGCCAATAATATTCCTACCTCACTACTACTCATTAATCACTTGTCAGTAGTGCAAATTGATGGTTAAATAAATTCATTCTATATAAATTACTATCAAAATGATTATAAATGTAAAATGACTTTCATTCTTCCATTTGTAAGTAGAATATACTTAGAGGAATGGTGATGAAAAAATTAAGTACTATAAGTGCTACTAGTTTGGACAGTTTTGGTTATATCAGTTGCTTAGTACCTATTACTAAAACCTACCCAAAAGTACAATAATAATTTTCTTGTCTAGTGCAATAATCCTTTCTTATATAGTACAATAATCCCTCTCTAAGCTAGTGCAATAATCTATGTTTTAGCTAGTACAATAATCCCTTTTCAGCCAATGTAATAATCCTTTTATTATCTAATATAACCATCTTTTAGTCATCAAGTGCAATGACCATTTTTATCTGTTGCAATAATCCTTGTCTTTAATAAATTCTTTAATAAAACCTTTTAATAAAAAAGTTAGACTATTAAAATTTGAACCAAGGTTCCTGCGATAGCAGTTCAATTCGTTCATATCTAGGCTAGCTCCTATTGAACTTATAAAATGAATAGTCACACTTATAATTAAACATTCTTATTATGTTGGTTGCAGTAAAAGTCATAGGAAGAAGTTATGATATACTCACTTTTTTAAGCAATTTAGTATCAGACTCAATTATAATAAACAATACAGTTACATAATCTAGATCAATTTTAGTGGTTCCATGCTTCTATATTATGTTTTTAATACTGTGATATAATTTAATTCAATGTCAATATTTAGCCAATATTGAGACAATAAATAAAAAGCCTAGTGTAGTACTATCTTTAACAGAATCAGAATTCAGCTAGTTAGTTTTTATTTTGCATTTTTATAATGCATTTCAAGCATACATGCGCAACCTTGGGAATCACTTGGCCGTTTCTATTGGCAACACACACATATAAGTCGCTATTGGCTGAGAACACTCACGTGACTACTATTCCGTCCAATAGCGACTTACATGTCTATGTTGCCAATAGAAACGGCCAGGTGAATCCCTAGGTTGCGCCCAAGCATGATTTCAAGTCAAAAAGTTTGCTTGACTTTTGCAAAAAGCATTATTTTTTAAATAAGTAATCAAATTGGCATTGAGAAATTTCTTAGCCAAGCTAAGACACATAAACCATTGGAAATTTTTTGATTAAATAGGGCCTATTGCAAGTTTAAAGAAAATTGGTTATTCCAGTTTTGCTAAAATCAATCATATACTAATATATAAATATATATATATATATATATATACTGACAAAGCATTTTTAGTATAAGGATATAATATAATATAGATCTATTCATATGTAGCAAAATGCCATATCTATAAATTAAGTTAATAATAGTTTTTATATAAATGACAAATTGACCAAAAATTTTTAAGGAAGTGCTTATCCCCACAGTCCTATGCCAATAATTCCAATTTTAACCACACAGATCTGCATTGATAATTTCTAGCTTATCCTCATGGCAGCTTATTGAAATAGCTACTACCATTTAAGTCTATGGGCCACGTCAATAATTCTAATTTTATCTACATGGATCAATGTTAATAATTTTCAGCTTATTAGAATAGAGAACCTTAAAGGAATCTGTTTAAAATTGTATTTTTGTTCACACTGTTTTACAAATCTTCCAAATAAACTATTGAATACTAAATAGTATTGAGTAACTTTGTTAAAACTTTTTTATTATTAAAACTTAAAAGGGTTAATTTTAAATAGTTGCTTAGCTGCTAGCTTTGCTTAGAATGACCAAACAACCCTAAGATTGAGGCAAATAAGACTTGCAAAATTCAAAATGTAATAATAATAATAATAATAATACTAATAATAATGACAATATCAACTTAACATTAGTAGGCCTACATAAAACTAAACACAAACAACTGCACAATCTTAGCCATGGGGATAAGCTGAAAATTATTGACATGGATTCATGTGGATAAAATTGGAATTATTGACATGGCCTATAGACTTGAATAGTAGCAGCTATTTAAATAGGCTGCCATGAGGATAAGCTAGAAATTATCAACATAGATCTGTATGGATAAAATTGGAATTATCAACATAGGATCATAGGGATAAGCACTTCTTTTTTTAAAGCTTGCCAATTAATTAGGCCTAGTTAGATATCAGATTCAAAGTATCTTATCTTCAAAATAGGTAGGCCTCTAACTACCTAACAAAAGTGTAAGATAACAAAGTGTTTAGGAAATATATATCTAACAAGCTACTAGAAATTTTATGGATCCAAAAATGACTAAAATTAGACCTGAAAACTGTAAAAAAGATAGGTTTTACTGATTTAGCATATCCATACAAAATACAAAAATTTATTTGAGCTTAGATCAAATAAAAGTAATACTACTAGTATATAGTAGGCCTATTAATAACAGATATAGGCCGACAGATTCCAGGTTATTTTGTCTAATGACTTTTCGTCTAATGCCATATTGCTTAAGAGTTTTTTTCAGAGTTGTTTCATCTAACAGAAATGTGAAACAACTAGGAAGCAAGATAATGATTATTATGTGATGGAGAAGTAAGTTTACAGGCTATTCATCAGTGAGATATGATATATTAATGTATGCCTCCTTTTAACTTGTCCGACTTGGAATATTCTGACCATTATTCCAAGTTCTAACTTGTAATATGGGCATTCCTTCGTCTTACGATGCCTGCTATGCATTTCAATAGGATGGCCCCCATTTGTTTTACGATGCCTATAGAGAGCATATGGCATAGGCGTGATAGTGTAGTTTCTGTATAATTTTCATTTTATGGCTATACATGTATTTTGTATTTCATATACTTGATGGATTATTGTTTATAAATGAAAGTCAAGCTATATATTCCATTTCGTTTTACAATGCATTTGGTATAATTCAGTCTATTATTATAGGCATCGCAAAACGAAAGTGAGGGGGGGTTACTTTGGGTCCTTAAATTGGTTTACCACTTTTGTCTCCTCTTCTTTGGAGCAATTTTGGGAGTCTGTTGAACTTAGGCCTACTTGACTATTCTTTTCAAGCATTACAAATTGACTTCTGTGTTGCTTAATATTTACTAGCTAGCTATAATATCTGTTTCATTTCGCGATGCCCCAGACATTGTAATTATTCATAAGGCATCGTAAAACGAAATGGTTTATAATGGCGCAATAGCTTCAGTTGCTAATGAGGGCGGCACAATGTTAAAGTGCGTGAGTCATGACATTTCTGTGGAAATACAGCCAGAAGTACAAACCAACTGTGTGGCTGAATTTAAGACCTCTGAAACACTGCACTCTTCCGTCGTAAAGTATACATTTTTAAAGCCTTCTTGCTTATTTAACATGGGCATCATAAGACAAAACAGATACTTTTTTGGGCATTGTAAGACGAAAGAATGCCATAATATGGTTAAATTATGAGTTGGAATATAATGGTTGGAATATTCTGATTGATTATTAAATACATTGCAAGGGTCTAAATATCATTCCAACTCTAATTTCAACTGGTGGTTATTTAGTACATTGCAAGAGTCTAAATGCCATTCCAACTCTTAATTCTGGCTGATTAGGCCTATTTAATACGTTGCAAGAGTCTAAATATCATTCCAACCTAATTCACGTATGAAACATTCGCCGACACTTATTCAGACACTTCTACAGACACTTTAGTTTCTGTTGTACGGTTAGGAACAAGCATTAAATTTGTCTAGAACACTTCCTAATTCATATTTAATGAAATAAAGCAGTCCATGCATAGTTTTAATTTCGCAATTTTGTTTTTGTGCACTCGTTCCAGACTTTCAAATTATGGCTTTTATCGCGTAGTGTGCACATGCATCGTGTACAACGATTAGCTGCAGCGTGCTAAATAGTTCAATGAGGTATTAAAAGCGTACAAGGAGACGAACCTCAAGTATTTGTACATTTTAGTTGAAGTTAAAAGTTCAAGCTTTTAGTGAATCATTGGAAAATAAAACTATCCGTTTTAAATCGTGCAACATATTGTTTTGTCTCGGACATTTGTGACACTGTCACTTAGGGTTGCAAGGTTTTTTAAAAGAGAAACTGTTGCTTTTCCAATGCTGAAGTATTTGTGTTGTATGGATCAGGGTTTTTCGTCAAAATTTGGATGCATGTATACATCTAAACATGTATATGCAGATGGAAATATAATAATCAAGATGCCATATATGTATATTTGCCAACATTTTCAGATTTTGTATAAAAATGATCAAGGTTGAAGATTACCCTATGGTATAACTGTTTTCTCCATTTTACTATTTCAAAGTGCCCACGTGAAGTTAGATTTAGCATGCCAGCCTTAAAAAATAAAAGAATCTACATAGTGTAGAATTGTATACTCTTTTATTTAAGGCTATATTATATTCCCAATATATTTGCTTAGATAAATCGAAAAGTATTTACTTTACTTGAAAAAAATAATGTTCACTACAAATATTTCTATGTAGAAACCAGGAAACATAAGCCTATCAAGTGTTATATAGAAATAAAGGATAAAGATATGGATAGAATATAATAAAGCCATTGTGGGCATTAAATATAAAACAAAAGAATCATTTAAGGCAAAATTTGACAAAAAAGTGAATTTTTGGCATGCTCCAAGAAAAGAGGCTTATAATTTGAAATATTTTTGCTTTTGTTTGACAAAAAATATGTATAGATTTATACTTTTGGGCAAGGTTTATTTTCCCTTAAAATTCTAATTGTAAATTTGCCAGTAAGCTTAAATATTGTTGTAAGTTGAAGCTCAAATAAAATTAGTCTTAACTCCAATCTGACTTTCCAAAGTAAATCCTTAAATTATTTGTTACAATTGCTTTTAAAAACTTGCCATTTCATTCATTCATCAATCAAAATTTTGTTCTAGAAACTGATACCTATAGAAGGTTTATAGTTTTTAAGAAATCTGGTAACTAATGTCAGAGAAATATGTTTATGTAGGTTTTATATATATCAACCTTATATATAAAAAAGGTTGCACACTGAGATTTAAATACAGCTTCTAACATGTGTGTCCAGAGGTGAGATTGTGGCCAACTGCACACCAATAGCATACCAACTCTATACCAACTCCATACCAACTGCATACCAACTCCATACCAACATGCCAACTGCATACCAACTACATACCAACTGCATGCCAACTGCATACCAACTATATACCAACACCATACCAACTCCATACCAACTGCATACCAACTCCATACCAACATGCCAACTGCATACCAACACCATACCAACTCCATACCAACTGCATACCAACTCCATACCAACATGCCAACTGCATACCAACACCATACCAACTCCATACCAACTCCATACCAACATGCCAACTGCATACCAACACCATACCAACTCCATACCAACTGCATACCAACTCCATACCAACATTCCAACTGCATACCAACTCCATACCAACATACCAACTACATACCAACATGCCAACTTATATTATGCCACACTAAACGAAAACATGGCAAATTCATACCATTGTTTCATGTTTCAGGCTTCTTTGCATGGCAGCGAAGATAAGTGTGAACGACACTTCTGAAGCCATTAGCGGTGACCAGTCAGGTGCTGCTGGTGCACAAGTTTTCTCTGCTGGAGGTGTTTTTGTGGAATCATGCATATCAACTAATCTCTTCGTGAATCACTTTGATACAAGAACTTGTAAACTTAAGCCTTCTTGGTTCGATGAAGTCATTTATCCACTGTTAAGACAGCATGGTGAGTATTGTCAGTTCTCAGTTAATAAGGTTAGACTGCGTGCATTTAAGCGCCATCGGAAGGCCTGCAGTTTTCTTTGGATGCGCCTAGTCTGTGCCGAAGGCTCTGGTTGCAGTATGGCATTCGTCGTCACCTTAAACAAGGCGCCGACTGATGGGCAGTCCTCTACACTGACGCTACGAAGAATCTCAGAGCACTCGGGGCATGATGTTCCATCAAGTTGTTCCTCTTATCGCTATCTGTGGCAACGAGGTTCACAAGAGTGCCGTAACTTTGTTTTATCTCAGGCCACCAACCCTGCTGCCAAGCCAACGCAGATCTATGTGAAAGCAATCGAGCTGTTTGGTAGCGAAGCACGCTCTCTATCTGCTGTCCGTACAACTATAATAAATAGTTGGATAGTAGGATAGAATATAATAAAGCCATTGTGGGCATTAAATATAAAACAAAAGAATCATTTAAGGCAAAATTTGACAAAAAAGTGAATTTTTGGCATGCTCCAAGAAAAGAGGCTTATAATTTGAAATATTTTTGCTTTTGTTTGACAAAAAATATGTATAGATTTATACTTTTGGGCAAGGTCTATTTTCTCTTAAAGTTCTAATTGTAAATTTGCCAGTAACAGAATGTCTTTGCCTGTCATTAGGCAGTTAAGGAACAGCGCAAGTGGTGAATCTGCATCACACGATAGTGCGCTCGTTAATGTTGCAACCAAGCATTGACTGGCGGCATTGAAAGCACAATACGTGCCCGTCGGATTCGGTAGCCCCTCTGGCGACCGTGGCGATAGTGCAGGAAATGACACCGCAGTATCGGCGCGTCCTAATAAAATTGGCGGTTAGGAACGAATTTACCATCAAAATGTCCCAGTGAACAGCCCAGTCACATCCATTTAACAACAAAAAATGGCGCCTCGACGTAAGCAAAAGAAACGAAACTTAAAAGTACAAATACTTATGGAAAGCAACATGTTGAATGCTAATTCATGGAAATTAGTAAAACTTAAAAGGGCATAATCGGTGACACGAAAAGCAAAAAAATGATAGAATCATAAACTTTAGATCTCTAATCAGAGAACAATCACGCAACAGAAACGTGCATCATACGGAACATGTTGGATTGTGCAATATAAATACCTGTGCCAGTCGAGACGGAGGAGGCCTACAAAGAGAGTTGATTTATAAGGTTGCACCTTACCCACAAGTTGCTGAGACATGGCACATACATTACTACGACAGATCTAGTGGGAGACGCAAATTGTGGCGGAGTGAGTGTACGGCGCATACACAATACGTAAACCAATACAAGGGTTGACTGAAGGTATTTATAAACTGAAAAAAATGCAATTTCATCACTCACAATTTGCTCATCTGGTAGGCTGTGACAGGTGGTATTCTGTGCTGTTGGTGCAGGTGAAATGACCGAGCGAGACCCACTTGCAGCAGGCGCAGCTAGAGTACAGGTCGTGGGTGCAATAGCAGGCCGAACCTGGACAATGACGGGCTGGCTGCCCGAGCGAGACCCACTTGCAGCAGGCGCAGCTAGAGTACAGGTCGTGGGTGCAATAGCAGGCCGAACCTGGACAATGACGGGCTGGCTGCCCGAGCGAGACCCACTTGCAGCAGGCGCAGCTAGAGTACAGGTCGTGGGTGCAACGGCTGGCGGAATTGATAATGCCGATTGAATGAAGCTGGTTCTTCGTCTTTTTGAGGCTCCTGACCTATTCCAGGGATCTCCAGGTGGGTTTAACGGAGCATCAAAGCCACATTTGCGTCCTCTAGCACGCTTCGGGGGGCGAATTGGATGTTGCTCGTGCTGCAACCGCTTCAGTTGCAGTTTTACGGTTGTTAGTTGCGCACGGACAAATCTTGGTCACCTGAGCCGAGAACTTGGAGAAGGCAGTGCTTCGCTTTTGCACCAGCTGAACCATGATTCAACAGCGGCGTTGGTCACGTGTGCGCTACGATTTCCTCCAAACACTGCCACACTCCAAAGAGGAAACAGTGGCATCCACTTTCGCAATACAACCTGAACAGCCTGAGGGTAGAAAAGATTGTTCAGCACGCCATTGCCATCGCTTGCTGTCACTTCACTTGTCAAATCGTTGAAGTACTTCGCAAAAGGTGATGAGGCTCGTAGTCCAGTCTCCAATTCAGCCAATGCGACGTCTTCTTGCACTGCATTTGAGACATTAGCAGAATCTTCAGCCACTTGGTTTTCATCAGGAATCTCCAACGAACTGAAGTCGAACCTACCATGTAGAATTTGTAAAGCCTTCAAAGTGGCAGGACCTACCCGCCTGGAGGTAAACACCTCGACCATTGCCTTCCAAACAGCTTGGGCGCAACGCAAAGTTTTCGACGTCACTAATAGTGCAAAAGAGAGCATGAACTCGCGATAAGTAACCTTATCGATTTTATCTGATGACTTCAAAGTCCTGGCAACAGCGCGCAGCAAATGCGAGCTACAGATAAACACAACAGGAGATTCAGGTGGCTTCAGATCAGCACTCCGAAGTCGATTGTACTGTACACGCAGGTAGTCTGTAACACAGGTCGTACATGCGGCTCGGAGAATACCATGAATGAAAACCCAGCTAAAGTCAGACACGTAGATTTGCGGACCTTTCTTGGGTAGTTCCCACAGTCCTATGTTGCAGTGACGAGCGAAATCTGCTAAAAAATGCATTAGCCAACTGGACACATTTTCCGAGCGCGTGACCTCCATGATGCTTTCTGATACAGCTGTTCTCTTTATATCCGGGGTTGCAACAACAGCACTGCACAGAAGTACAGTGCTCGGCACGTTCTGGGTCTGTCGCACAATTCCGCCGGTGGCGTCTAAGTGGAGAGGAGCAAGCTGATTGCCTTTCAGCACGTCGCGAAGCAAATCCAACTGCATGGAGGCACGGAGAATCACACCAACTGGTGCAACGTCAATCTTTTGGATATAGCCGCTAATGACTCCATCCTCGTTTATAGTCAACTTCCAGTCTTTCATTTGGAGTCTTAAATCTCTTATGTCGTCTGGAGACTTGTCGTCGGCAGCTTTTGTCCGACTAACAGTTGTACGGACAGCAGATAGAGAGCGTGCTTCGCTACCAAACAGCTCGATTGCTTTCACATAGATCTGCGTTGGCTTGGCAGCAGGGTTGGTGGCCTGAGATAAAACAAAGTTACGGCACTCTTGTGAACCTCGTTGCCACAGATAGCGATAAGAGGAACAACTTGATGGAACATCATGCCCCGAGTGCTCTGAGATTCTTCGTAGCGTCAGTGTAGAGGACTGCCCATCAGTCGGCGCCTTGTTTAAGGTGACGACGAATGCCATACTGCAACCAGAGCCTTCGGCACAGACTAGGCGCATCCAAAGAAAACTGCAGGCCTTCCGATGGCGCTTAAATGCACGCAGTCTAACCTTATTAACTGAGAACTGACAATACTCACCATGCTGTCTTAACAGTGGATAAATGACTTCATCGAACCAAGAAGGCTTAAGTTTACAAGTTCTTGTATCAAAGTGATTCACGAAGAGATTAGTTGATATGCATGATTCCACAAAAACACCTCCAGCAGAGAAAACTTGTGCACCAGCAGCACCTGACTGGTCACCGCTAATGGCTTCAGAAGTGTCGTTCACACTTATCTTCGCTGCCATGCAAAGAAGCCTGAAACATGAAACAATGGTATGAATTTGCCATGTTTTCGTTTAGTGTGGCATAATATAAGTTGGCATGTTGGTATGTAGTTGGTATGTTGGTATGGAGTTGGTATGCAGTTGGAATGTTGGTATGGAGTTGGTATGCAGTTGGTATGGAGTTGGTATGGTGTTGGTATGCAGTTGGCATGTTGGTATGGAGTTGGTATGGAGTTGGTATGGTGTTGGTATGCAGTTGGCATGTTGGTATGGAGTTGGTATGCAGTTGGTATGGAGTTGGTATGGTGTTGGTATGCAGTTGGCATGTTGGTATGGAGTTGGTATGCAGTTGGTATGGAGTTGGTATGGTGTTGGTATGCAGTTGGCATGTTGGTATGAAGTTGGTATGCAGTTGGCATGTTGGTATGGAGTTGGTATGCAGTTGGCATGTTGGTATGGAGTTGGTATGGAGTTGGTATGGTGTTGGTATGCAGTTGGCATGTTGGTATGGAGTTGGTATGGTGTTGGTATGCAGTTGGCATGTTGGTATGGAGTTGGTATGCAGTTGGCATATAGTTGGTATGGAGTTGGTATGCAGTTGGCATGTTGGTATGGAGTTGGTATGCAGTTGGTATACAGTTGGCATGTTGGAATATAGTTCGTATGGAGTTGGTATGCAGTTGGTATACAGTTGGCATATTGGTATATAGTTGGTATGCAGTTGGCATGCAGTTGGTATGTAGTTGGTATGCAGTTGGCATGTTGGTATGGAGTTGGTATGCAGTTGGTATGGAGTTGGTATAGAGTTGGTATGCTATTGGTGTGCAGTTGGCCACAATCTCACCTCTGGACACACATGTTAGAAGCTGTATTTAAATCTCAGTGTGCAACCTTTTTTATATATAAGGTTGATATATATAAAACCTACATAAACATATTTCTCTGACATTAGTTACCAGATTTCTTAAAAACTATAAACCTTCTATAGGTATCAGTTTCTAGAACAAAATTTTGATTGATGAATGAATGAAATGGCAAGTTTTTAAAAGCAATTGTAACAAATAATTTAAGGATTTACTTTGGAAAGTCAGATTGGAGTTAAGACTAATTTTATTTGAGCTTCAACTTACAACAATATTTAAGCTTACTGGCAAATTTACAATTAGAATTTTAAGGGAAAATAAACCTTGCCCAAAAGTATAAATCTATACATATTTTTTGTCAAACAAAAGCAAAAATATTTCAAATTATAAGCCTCTTTTCTTGGAGCATGCCAAAAATTCACTTTTTTGTCAAATTTTGCCTTAAATGATTCTTTTGTTTTATATTTAATGCCCACAATGGCTTTATTATATTCTATCCATATCTTTATCCTTTATTTCTATATAACACTTGATAGGCTTATGTTTCCTGGTTTCTACATAGAAATATTTGTAGTGAACATTATTTTTTTCAAGTAAAGTAAATACTTTTCGATTTATCTAAGCAAATATATTGGGAATATAATATAGCCTTAAATAAAAGAGTATACAATTCTACACTATGTAGATTCTTTTATTTTTTAAGGCTGGCATGCTAAATCTAACTTCACGTGGGCACTTTGAAATAGTAAAATGGAGAAAACAGTTATACCATAGGGTAATCTTCAACCTTGATCATTTTTATACAAAATCTGAAAATGTTGGCAAATATACATATATGGCATCTTGATTATTATATTTCCATCTGCATATACATGTTTAGATGTATACATGCATCCAAATTTTGACGAAAAACCCTGATCCATACAACACAAATACTTCAGCATTGGAAAAGCAACAGTTTCTCTTTTAAAAAACCTTGCAACCCTAAGTGACAGTGTCACAAATGTCCGAGACAAAACAATATGTTGCACGATTTAAAACGGATAGTTTTATTTTCCAATGATTCACTAAAAGCTTGAACTTTTAACTTCAACTAAAATGTACAAATACTTGAGGTTCGTCTCCTTGTACGCTTTTAATACCTCATTGAACTATTTAGCACGCTGCAGCTAATCGTTGTACACGATGCATGTGCACACTACGCGATAAAAGCCATAATTTGAAAGTCTGGAACGAGTGCACAAAAACAAAATTGCGAAATTAAAACTATGCATGGACTGCTTTATTTCATTAAATATGAATTAGGAAGTGTTCTAGACAAATTTAATGCTTGTTCCTAACCGTACAACAGAAACTAAAGTGTCTGTAGAAGTGTCTGAATAAGTGTCGGCGAATGTTTCATACGTGTCTAATTTAGCGACCTTCGTAACATTTAAAATGTTACCTACGTTCCAGGAAAGTTAGTTTTAACAAAACTAATTGCAAATAGTGCAATTATATTATAAAATTAGCGTTGCAATGTAAATTAGTAAGGTTGGTTTGTTTGCTCAAACCTTTCTTTCTTTACTGAGTTTTGTGTCGTTTCGTCTAAGGATTAGACGAAGGCCCTCGTTATTTGTCGGCTGGCAGTTTTCGGCTGGCAGTTGTCGGCTGGCAGTTGTCGGCTGGCAGTTGTCGGCTGGCAGTTGTCGGCTGGCAGTTGTCGGCTGGCAGTTTTCCGGCTGGCAGTTGGGGTGCTCCCGGACAAAACATTACATGGCAAAAACGACAGCAACAGGTGTATGCACCTCTTTAAGGGGTGCCAGACTATATGGAAGGCATCTGCACCTCTTCAAGGGGTGCCAGACTAGATGTACAGCATCTGCACCTCTTCAAGGGGTGCCAGACTAGATAGACAGCATTTGCACATTTTGTCGGGGCATGTAAGCCTAAGATAAACAGCATGTGTTCTTTTTTTAAAATTGTACAATATATAAATATATACTCATATATAAGAGGAAATGAAGACGAAAAGTATATTTTTATATATATTTTTTCATTTATAGTATATGCAAAAAAATAAAATACAGGTGTATTAAAATAATGAATGAAATATAAAATTCTCCATGGCAGTGACAACACCATAGCCTAGCTATTTGTGAATGCCAAAATTTTGCCTAAAAATTCATGCAATCTATGGGGCGCATATATAGCTACATGTAGTATGGATCTCATTGAAACCTTTGACCTAGTATATACATGTATATGTAGATGCTGAAATTACTTTCAGAAAAATTTTCCATATGAAAATTTGTGTTGGTATACTTGCATGAGTTGGTATAATTTAATTTGCCATTGCAACGTCACGTCAACGCCTTCACGCGGGCCAGACTCACTTACCTCGGGCCACACACATCTATTACTGAAGCGTGCAAACCCGAAAACTTTAATCAGCTCATGCGCTACCTTCGGGCCACCCGCAGGGCTGAACTCTCCTTTCCAGAGAGCACCATAGCTGCTGGCGACACTGGGGGACCTCCCTGGGCGGCGCCAACCCTCCGTCCATAGCGACGCGTCGGCCGTTCAGGGACTAGCGGAATGGGCGCCCGCGCCTTCCCGCTGTGTCCCCTCCGGGACAGCCCTGCAGCTAAGTCAAGTAAGTCAAGAGCATAAACAATAAGTAAAATGTAGTTTAAAATGTGTGAAACTGAGGACCTATATACTAGAAGTTTGATTCTCCACTATTCAGATTAGTTTCTGGTCTTAAGCGTACATTATGATAGAATTTTCGAACTGTCTCTTAAATACTTTGCTGCTGCTAATTCTAATTTTAAACAATGTAGCAATAAAAACTGTAATAAGCGGTTTCCGCTTTTGCTTTTCAATAAAATATTAAATTTGGTCTAAGTCACTTATTTTTTTCCTTTGGCTTTAGGCGCAGCTATATGCCGACCAACCTGATAAATTACCGTTAGAGCCATTAGGCTATTTTTGGTATACCGGAGGAATAACGCCAGTGTTATTTATCCGGCGCCGGACAAATAACGCAAACGTTATATCTCCGGTACCGGACAAATAACGAGGGCCTTAGACGAAAGGCATTCGACGAAACAACAGGATACCGATACACAATATATTAAGCCTAAGTTATTTTAGATTAGTGAGGCAAAATGAGATTAAAAATGAGTTTTTTTGTTAATTGTCTAATAAAATGGCAATCAATGCATTGCTTAGCTTAGTTAGGATTAGACGATTAGCAAGCCTAAAAATATTTTTATGTTCTGTTTTCACTGCCAAAATATACTAGCGGCCTACTACTGTTTTTTGCTTGATAATATCTTGGGCTAGGCCTACTTCTATTTAATTTCTACTTTACAATTTGAACTGTGACTGTAAGTAATCAAATTACCTAGTCTAGCTAGGTAAAATATAAAAATTCCCTGAAAATCCCGCACGAAACGACCTTCGCCCGTGACGGAATATCGTTGCGACTATTTGGAAGAGTATAACGAAAGTTTTGTTTTCCACTACAAATTTTGAGTCTAAAAACTCATTAGAGATTTAATTGTGTTCTTATGTAATTTTTATTTGCAAAATTTATATACTAAGTCTATTGTAAAGGTTCTATTGTTTATGCCCCTTCTTTAACTTTTAACTTAAGCCATTGTCGCCCATTTAACTATATTAAAGCATAGAGCTTACTGATTATTGATACTGATACTGATTGAGCGTAAATCACATTGAATAAAACTAACGCTTTGTTGGTAATATTAGTGGATAAAATACCGTTTTTTATAACCAATACATTCATTTATGGCCTAGCTTATAATTCATTCTCTCTCTCTCTCTCTCTTCTATGCCATTTAACAAAATACTAATAGGGCAGTGAAATTATTTTTGGAAATGAAGCAGAAAGATGCCGTCACAATACCAGTTCTTCCATGGTACTACGGACCATTATCAAGGCAAGATGCTGAAGGACTTCTGAAAGAGTCTAATATTGGAACATTTTTGATCCGCGAAAGTGTAAATTTTCCAGGTGACTATACTTTGTGCATTTCGCACAATGGCAGTGTTGAGCACTATAGAATACTTCATGTTGTAAGTATATTGATTACCTTTCAGTCGTTTTAAAATATGTATTTGATTATTTTATTTTATTTTTATTTCAAACTGATCTTTAATTATCACACACACAAAACATAATACATACTATATACACCATGTTGTCTTGTTGATAAATATATTTATTTGCTTGTTTGCATAGCTATCTTGCTTTTTATACTAAGCTAAATACTTGTAACTAATTAGGCCCTATAATTAAAATATCCATGTCACCTTTATTTGAAGAGCTAATAAAGGCTAAAAAGGTAACAATTTTCTTAAAACATTTTGATTAAGCCTTCAAGGATTTTATTTCTTAAGTTTTAAAGAGCTTTCATTTTCAATATTTCATTCTCTGCAATCTCCTAGACCAACTATGACAAAGAAATCAACTTTTTAACCAAAATTTTTCTTATAAAATGGTTATCTTCAAGCTTTTATCCATTCAACAATCTATAGGCCTAAATTGATTTCTGTTAAAGTTAATCAAAAATAAACTAAAAAGTTTTTTTAATATAATGCATTCATAATTCGTTATATATAAACAATTGAGTACTGTTTTTCTAAACTTTGTAGCAAATATAATAAAGGGTATTGCCATACATGCACAATAGTCGGCTGAGTCAGCCAATCTGGCCAACCAAGGAAGTCGCAAAAATGCCCACCCAAAAAAACACCCAAGTAGTAGTACTAAGTAGCTGATGAGGCATTTTGCTTAATAAGACAGTCATAGTTACTCCTGCCATTTACCCAAAGTTTTGTTAATTTTGCTTTAGGGTTTCTTTACATGTAAGTCACATTTTTGACCAAAAACTACATTGCATTTTTGTTAAAACTAAGTTGCATGGCTGACCGAATTTTGGAGATTGTGCATGTATGGGTATTGCAAAAGTTCCAAACTATATTCATTATGCATAATAGGATTGTCTAAATAAGATAAAGTTTTATCAATTGATTTTTCATATTTGTTTTATTGAGTATAACATTTCATAGCAAGTCAACAATACTATTTGCTTGCCAAAGTGATTAGCAATAAAAAACTATACCTAATATTTTTTAACACAAATTTAAAGTTTGCACTTTTTATATAAGCAAAACAGCATATTGGTATTAAAAAGTATTGTGGGTATATCTTTAAATGACAGTTTAATTAGCTAATAAGTGAATAAATTATTGAATTATATTTATTGCTTTTCCTTTGCTTCTTTATATAATGTTACATGCATGCATTTGGGCCATTGACAAAAATAATAGACAAAGCCATAGACCCCTTAGCAAACTTTCAAACTCATGTTAAAATTCTCTTGGGTAGGCCTTAAATTTTGGTAGGCAAATGGTATTGCTATAAAATTTTATATTTGAATAAAAATGTAAAATAAGATATAGATAAAATTCTAACTTATTTAAATAATCCTATTGTTCTCAATAAACACAGTCTAAAAAAACTTTTGCAATAACTATCATACTGATGTAGCTGATTCATGTATAGTTTAAAAAGAGTTATAAAATCAAAATTATCAACTAAAATTGGATTCTTTCAATATTTAAGTATATATAAACTATAGAATTCAAAGGCCACTAGTATTAAAAATTGATACTAAAATATTTTTATAGAATAAGTATTTTCTTTAGATACAAAAACCTGAAATGTATGGTTTGATATTAGCTATAAATATATATCAGAAATAAGCCAATAACCATAGAACAGGGAATGGCAAAGGAGACAGCGCTTGACATTTGAATTTATTGCTTTATTACACTTTAGAAGCTATATAGAAAGTAATTTTCCCACAAAATTTTTTTATTTACTATGTTTATATGTTATAGTCAATGGAATTCTTGTCTACTTAGCAAAATTTCAGTGTCTTATATAAGATAAGAATTATTGACTTGAAGCCATTTTGGAGTGACTTAGTTATCAAGTTTAATAATGGCTCCATTCAATAATATGCAAACTCCTGCCTACAGGCCATATTCAGTCTGCAAAGCCTCTCTATTAAGCCATCAGGTCCTGTTGACACTTCATAATAACAATCCAGCCTCCTGGAGGTCTGTCTCTTCTCAGCTCTCTTTTCTCCCCTATTTCCTTTTAGCTCTCGTCCCATCTATCCTATCATTTCGTCTCTCTTCTCTCTTAGCCAGAGGTGCTGAACACGTATAGTTTTGCATAGCAGCATTCGCGCGCATAGTTATTTCAATATAATGAAAATTCTCATAATCTCCCGCCGACAAAATGGCATGCAGAACAATTCCTACACATTGGATGAGGAGGAACTGTTTGACACTCTGGAGGCGCTGGTGCAGCACTATTCGAGGCGGGACGATGGACTCTGCTGTACACTGCGCTCGCCTTTGGAGAAACTCGGGCCGCTGGTGTCGCCAGGTGGCATCGAATGCTTTCAGAGCACCGGCTGGCTCATTGAGGGTGCCGAACTCACAATCGAGGGCTCCATTGGGCGCGGCGATTTTGCCGAAGTTTGCAAGGTTTGAATGGCATCAACGCCTTTGAATTCTTTTTGCACAAAGCTATCAAATAAGTGGGATTGTGGCGCACACTGAAAGACACCTGGTACTTTGTCTATTTGGGTTTTACATAAAATAATAGTAATACTTGAAGTACTTGGATTACAGGGCAGTTGCAACTAAGTCTTTGACACCTAAAATGAAATGTGAGCAGAGTTCTTTAGACTGTCCAATGACTCAAAGCTTCGAACCATTTTGAATAGCGAGACAAGCCTTGGAAAAATAGTTTATCTCAGGGGCCAAGTTAGAAATCCAACTCATGGTTGTAGGTCTGATGAGAGAGGAGAGGAGAAAAATAGGAATGAGGAGGTGAGAAAAGAGAGTAGAAAAAATATAATAGGAGATATGAGAGAAGAGAGAAGGGAGATGACAAGATAAATGAGATAAATGAAAGGAGAGAAAACGGGAGAGAGGAGAGAAGAGAAGAGAGAAGGGGCAGCAAGGAGAGAACAGAGCAGAGGGCAGAAGATAGAAGAGATAAGATTGGAGATAGGACAGAGCAGAGAAGAGGAGAGAGGAGAAAAGAGGGGAGAGAACAGAGAAGAAGAGAGGAGAGAGAGGAGGAAGCAGAAGGAGAGAAGAGAGAAAGAAGCCGAGAAGAGGCATCAACCTTGAGCGAGTCGCATTGCTATTGTGAAGTCTCCAAAGACCTGAAGGCTTATAGTGGCTTTGCCGACCCCTGAGTTATACGATAAATTCTTCTAACTGAACCTGCGCAGGCCAAACTGAACGGCTCCTCAGTGGCAGCCAAGGTGATCAAGCAGCTCAGCGAGTCCTCGGTGCTCGGTCTGCACGAAGCCTCGGCCATGACCATAGCCGGCATTCACCCAAACCTGGTGCGCTTCATCGGCCTTGTCAGCGAGCCGGCTGCTGAGTGCCTGTACCTGCTCACCGAGTTCTGCCCGGGCGGCTGCCTGCTGAACTGGCTGCGCACCCGCGGCCAGGCCCAGCTCGACCAGCGCCAGCAGCTCAGCTTGGCTATCAACATTGCCAGCGCTGTGCAGTACCTGCAGCTCCGCCAGCTTATTCACCGAGACATCGCCTGTTGCAACGTGTTCATCACTGGTGAGCCGGGCATCGCCAAGCTGGGCGACTTCGGCATGAGCCGCCGCGTTGACCAGTGCGAGCGCACCGGCCGACTACCCGTGAAGTGGACGGCGCCCGAGGCCATTCTGAACAGCGAGTTCAGCTTCGCCTCGGACATCTGGTCTCTGGGCGTGTTTCTCTGGGAACTGTACTCGTTTGGCCGCCTGCCTTACCCGGGCATCCGCGTCAAGGATGTGGTCAGCGAGGTGGAGTCCGGCTACCAGCTGCCGCCGCCCAAAGACTGTCCGGTGCCCGTGTACGAGTGCATGCGGCGCACCTGGCAGCTCGACCCGCAGCAGCGCCCGTCCGCAGACGATGTCCTGGTGACTCTGAATAGGGAGTACAATTTGCTGCTAGGCCGAGGCTGTTCTGCGGACAATTGAAGTACGCTCGTACTTTAATCTGGTGACTCAATCTGATCTAAACAGACATGATTGCTTCATTGGTGACAGTGAAGTTTACAATTATGTGAATAGTAACTGTTAGAGCAGTAGCTATTTGTGCATATCCTTGAACTTTTGTTTCTTTTTCGGTGTGCGAATGGGTTCTGTCTGAATTTTTGGAATCTGTCTCAAAGCAGCCACGAGTGCTTGCCACTGTTGATTTAATTGTTGCTACCGTGTGCGGCTATCTCTCTCTTACTAATTATTTTAACCTCTGCTTGTTCCTGCCCACTAGGAATTTCCCACCTGTGTCAATTCATGTGCGTCCTGGCGTATTCAAGTGTGCAAATTCAGTGAACTGCGCAATTGCGTAAAGTTTTTAACCGTTTTCGATATTGCCTTGTGTGACTTTCATTAAATTTTTAGTCTGCGTTGCTATGCTATCCAGCCATATGCGATTCCGAAGATTGATTTCTAAGTGCTGCTATATGATTCAAGGAACACTTTTTCTGCCATAAGTATGTTCAAGTTAGTTTTACATGAAAAGAATGTACATACGATCTTGAGCTAAATCATTGAGCTAAATTTGATGGTTCATTTCTATTAAGAACTGCTGGTCCGCTTTGAGCCATTATTCTGTCGCGTGCTTACTGTACTCTGCGAGTCGAATTTTAATAAGCGCATCATTCGTTCTTCCATTGTAAATTTGCTTCTAAAATAGGCGTAAAACTGAATGATTTTTTTGCTTTCGAGAACAAACCCTGTAGTTGAATTGCTTTCTGTCTGTTGTGCACATATCTCAGGATTATTATCCACGAGTTTTTGCACGCCAATACGACCGTTCTAAACATTCCGTTATAACAAACCAATGCATTAATTTTATACGCGTGCTATTTAATTACCGACACGTTAACCAAGCTAGAAGCGTTTGTTTATATTTTTCTGTATCAGTCTTCAAATTGACTTTGGTCGCATCATTCCCACAAGCACCGTTGCTTGCAAACTGAGTCCAGTCTATTCAAGTGTCCAAATGCCGGTTTCACATTACCGACAGTAGTTAGGCGAGCCCAAAGATTTCTCTAATCTCTATTTGACCCGTCTATATGCTATGTACTTTTATTTTCATTATTTTGTAAGCCGATTGATACATGAGCCATAGATTTTAGCTGCTAGGCTGGATGACCCATTGCCCCCCAGTATGCAGCGGGAGAAAAGATACGAACCTCCTTCCTGTACTGCTGTCCGATTTTAGTGCCAATAAATTATAACAAAAACCACTCTCAAATTTGCGAGTACTTTTATTCGCCACCTTTTTTCGTTGATTAATAAATAACAGTGAATTTTTTATAATTTGAAAGAACTAAGACAATCGGCCGATGAGCAGTGTTTCAAATTTGCTAATTTATATTTTGTTAAAAAACTAATTATGAACTTTAGGCGCAAGTGCGCAACTGAGGAACCATATTTAATTTTTGCTAGAAAGTTGTGAGCTTTCGGCGACATCGTCCCACATCCGGCGCTGAGGCAATTCTGCCCATTTCGCTAGCTTCTGAGCGCATACATACAAGCGTGCCAATGCTGTACCATGATGTTGACAACTGTACTACACTTAGAAATCTTAGAAATGAGCTGGAGGCCGCGGTAAGAACGTATATACTCAGCAACAGTCAAAAGTTCCACCCTCCAAATTGCGAAAACTTCACACTCACAATTCAACCCTCAAGTTACGCAACTAAGCCGCCGCGAGGAAGGGAAAGTTGATTGACTATCAATAATAGTAGTAAAATCATAAATTTTTTATGCAATATTCAGTTAGAATCGTGATGCGTGTGGGATCCCCTCGCACGCAGAAGTGCGACGACTCTGCGGGGCATCCCAATTATGAGGCGGCGCAGAAAGTCCTGAGGGAGTCGCTCCCAAGCGTTTTCAATGGCATGACGCAGAGCTCTCCGCAACATTATAAGGTGGATTCTCTTTTCGAATGCTACGTTTTAGGAAGTCCCAGACATGCTCGATGGGATTCATGTCTGGGGACCGGGAAGGCCAGCGCAGAGTGCGCAGCTGTAGCTGTTCCTTCAGTTGACTAACAGCATCGGCTTGGTGTGGCGGGGCGTTGTTCCTGGGCTTGAGTCTGCTTAATGTCCATGCAGGCCTTGGACCATTAAGCAGACCCAAGCCACCCCCAAGCGGCAATAAGCTTTGCGCGTGCCGTAGGTTGCGTCACTCGCAATAAGTGAAAAAATCATCTCGCTTAGTGGGGTGGAACTTTTGACTGCTGCTGAGTATATTTCTCCTATTACATGTGCTAGTGAATTTTTTGCAATAAAATGCGCTCGAGGACGCATAGAGCTGAAAGGGGTTTTGCCATAGACAAATTTGGTCGAGAAAAAACTGCACCACAAAATATCCGGTTTCTCTAAGGCATACTAAATGCACTAGCAATACGACAATTTACTCAGCAACATTGAAAAGCTGAGTAAATCTCAAAAGTGGCGACCACAGGTAGAATCTGAAGTCTGTGATGGCGACTTTTCGATGTTGCTGAGTATACGTTATATAGTTTTAACGACCTACTTCACGACCTTGTCCACGTACTGTACGCACGCTCACCACACAGGGTGTACAGCGGCCCCGACTTTCTAATCATCAGGCATGTACAATCCCTGTCCCGGGGGGGTTACATCCTTGTGGGTGTGAATCGCACGACAGCCCCTACCAAATTTTCGTGCAAAAATTCAAAATTCTTTTTTTCAACTCCTAACCACAGTTAATACGGCTCATTTGAGTTTTTGCTTGTAAGTGACGTAAACTAAGAGCCATAAAATTAAGCAATCAATTTTCATTTTTGGCCATCAATTCTAAACCTCAGTAGCTAGCCTGTACTGTGTCATAATAAAGTTATCAGATTTTTGCCGTCGCTCAAAACTGTCTGCACACATTTTCTCTTCCCTCTTCCCTCTCCTCTATTCCCTTTACTTTCCTCTCACCTGGCCCGCAGCCAAGTGAGCTGAATTCTTTATCTGGCCCTTCAGGCTAATAAAGAATCCATTTTTCTGTAGGAATATGTTCAGAAAGTCGCGTCTAGAAGGATTTAATCTAGCTCCTATATTTACTCAGCTAGTACGGTCTTTTGACTGATACCAGAGAAATGTATAGCAGCTAGTGTAATCCATGCATTTATGAATTCTCGGGTTCAGATCGAATTACAACAACAACCAGCAGGTCAACTCTTAACTGACAATCTGACATTACCATTTTTCACAAATTTTAAACGTCATTAAATTACAAAATCAAAACAATTACGAGTACCTAGGTACCTATCAAATAGTACAATTGAGGTCGTCAAGTTACAAAAGGTGACAGATGCCATTGCAACTATAGTTACTCGTAACTTTTAATAAATAATACCGCTAAGAACACAGCCAAAAAATAAAATATTTATTAAAAAATACATACATAGACGAACCTTTAAAGATCAACCAACAAAAATGCACTCGACATGCAGGGTTCTTACCGATACCTGCTTCGAAAGTTTAATTATATCAAGCACTGCTCTACCTAGGATCCAGGGAGAAGACAACCGCAGCATTCTTCAGCTGTTTCAGGGTCCTCACCAGAGCAGTCGTCCAGTAACACTCGTCGTACTCAATCCCGAGTCGAGCGCACACAGCCTTTATGTGTTTGCTCGCTTCCCTGAACCGGTGTCTTGGCATCAGCGGGAACAGGTGGTGCTCGATGTGGAAGTTCAGCCCGCCATGAAACCAGTCCATCCACACGGGGTTCTTTATGTTGATGTTGCACTCAACCTGCATTCGGTACCAGTTGGTCTCCTCGCAGACCTCCTTGCGCTCGTAGAAAGGCTTGCAGTAGTGATTTACCAATAGCTGGACATGGAGAATTCCTTCGAGCATCGACGCCAAAGAGTAAGTTACAAACACTTGAGTCCAAGTTGGAAGTTGGCACAAGAGAACGCTCACCCAGATAATGTGCAAAATCAGAGCCAGCCACACAATAGGTCTTCTTTCACTCACAATTGCTGCTATAACGATGTATGGTCTTCCCACAATGATGCAGATGGGAAGGAACGTCCAATGCTGAATTGCAATCAGCGCGCGCTGCAGTCTCGTTGTAAAGAATGGGAACAGCTTTTTGTTTTGCGCCCACGATTCCTCTTTCATCTGCGGGTCGAAAAACCCATTCTCATAGTCGACCGTATTGGTGAGTGCGTGGTGGACGTAGTGCTCTTCCTGCCACCAGAAGCTGTTGATGCCCACACCGAGCGTTCCACACGCGAGGCCGATCCAGTTGTCAATCTTGCGCTCGTGGAAGCCTTGGCTGTGCATGAAGTCGTGCATGAAGAATCCGCATTGCTGCCAAAACAGAGCGAGGCTGCAGCTGGCCAGACAGTGCCAGTACCAAGAGCTGCAGCCCACAACCAGAAACAACGTGAGAGCCAACAAAGAGGCTGCAAACGCCATCTTGCCGGCATACCACACTGCACTGGTTTGAAAGAAGCCCTGCTTGATGAAGAACTGGTGCAGCTCTGCGAACGCCTCAGCGGCAGGGTCGTCTTCGCTCAGTCTGTAGGTGGCTACAGGCCGCATGTGTTTGAGCACATCCTTGGTATGCAGCCCTTTGAACACGGGAGTAGCGTCTTTGCCAACAAACTGAGCAATCACAGAGCCGCCTGGGTGGTGCGGGATGAATTTGGAAATGTCGTACCATCCACCGTTGATTCCGATGAGCTTGGCAGTCGGATGGGAACTCATGTAAGCCTTGTACGCTTCGGTCCTCGTTGGAAGAATAAACTTTTTTGATTTTCGGTCTCTACAGACGCTTTGCGGCTCTGGATAACCTCCGGAATCTCCATTGTCCATTTTGGATCTTGTGTCACTTCTGCCCGTAAGCTATCTGGATATTTCTCAAGCAACGTTCGGTGAGAGTTTAGTGTAGATGCAGTCTAAAATAATTTTCGCATGAACTAATTTTAGTTCTGGCAAAAAGGAAATAATTTCTTAGCCGTGAATTTATAGAAATAATAGGTGCATATGTCACGGCCATAGACTTCGTGGGTTTATTAGCTCGACATTTGCGAGTAACCCATGCAAGGACAGCTTAATAAATCAGGACTGAAAAAGAGACAAAAATAAGAACTACGCACCATGCGATCATAATATTGCTTTTGTCAAGTTAAGTTAAGTTTGTCAAGCCAAGTTAAGTATTCCCATTTGGTAGCAGTAGATTTGATCTTACACGTAAACAGATCCAGACGGAAAAAGGCTAACAATGCGATAATTCGGCCATAGACATCAGCACGAAGAAGGATGTCAGCAGCAACCTCTCATCATCGACTCTGTCAATGGTCAAAACTTCTATTTATTTTTTAGCTCATTGGAATCACTTCTTAACACATCGATTTCGATGCAATTAAGATTATAAGCTTGCTTGCTTGCTAAGACGTTGACTCGTAATCTGGACGTTGCTCCACCTTGAAAACTCGCGTCTCCACCCATTATATCCTGAAGAGGGACCTTCGACCATTGCTCCCCAATTTTTTATGAAGGGCCATGACCCCAATTTTACAACGAAAATCCAATTGTTTACTGTTATTACGTATCATAAGCAAACTTCAATATTCGGCTATATTTCTGCTGGTCCTGTCACTTTTTGAAACGTTCCTAAGCTTATGACTACTCTGGCGACTCACAACACGAGAAGCATTTAATTATTCGTATGTCCTATATTGTTTCACATGAAAACTGTTTAGTATGACTAAAATATTTTATTTTCTTCGTGTTATCTTATGTTTCATTAGGTCCGTCTCGAAGTCGGAGCGGTTTGCAAACTCAAACAACACCTACACCTGCGACTGTAGCTTCATTTGCTGTCCTATTCGACATTTTCAAATGCGGTTCTCTTTTTCAAGTCAAAAGTTAGCAAAATTTAGACTGAGTTGAGACGAGCTCTCGGACTTGTAATGGAGAGAAGCCAACTGGTGGGCATCGGTTGCAGCTACCGTGTTGCAGTGCGGCTCGAGATGCGGAACTCTGCATCATCGGACAGGCCATTGCATAGCTGTATTCGAGTCCAAGCGTCTCCAGACATGCACAATGAGTTCCAATGCTGCTGTAATACAAAGGCATTAGAATTTTAGGAGAGAAAACAGGTGCTGTACCGCGGGGAAAATATTTCATTATGTTTAAGGCGTAGCAAGAGGACAAAGGAGGCTGCGTCTCCGCCTTCAATCGGTTGGTTGGTAAAAGTATACGGCGCTCCCTTGCAGTAGCCTCAGCGCCCCTTGCAGTAGCCTCAGCGCCCCTTGCAGTAGCCTCAGCGCCCTTGCAGTAGCTTCAGTTCCCCTTGCAGTATCTTCAGCGCCCCTTGCAGTATCTTCAGCACCCCTTGCAGTATCTTCAGCGCCCCTTGCAGTATCTTCAGCGCCCCTTGCAGTATCTTCAGCACCCCTTGCAGTATCTTCAGCACCCCTTGCAGTATCTTCAGCACCCCTTGCAGTATCTTCAGCGCCTCTTGCAGTATCTTCAGCGCCTCTTGCAGTATCTTCAGCGCCTCTTGCAGTATCTATCTTAGAGCTCCTGATGACGCCTTTTACCCTGACAACCTGGCTCTGGTATCACTCAACCATTCAAACTTGGCACTCCTTAAATAAAATGTCGCCCATGGCGCTACGAGCGTAAATTCAAAACGGCTCCATCAAACTAAACAAATCCACTTTCAATTAATTACGAGAAATAAAAAACTTTTATTAATGGATTAAGAGATTGTTTTTTTCAGCTCTATTTGCAGGGTCCATGGACTGTAAAGACCAACTACAGTCCTTATTACAAAATACTTTAAATTAAATGTAGATAAAAAGCTGCATAAAATTGTACTTCCAGCTAAGCAAAGTAGGCGAGTCCAGTCCTTATCTTAAAAAACTGAGTTCGCAAGCTGAAAAAGTATTTGAAAACGGTTCGCGCAGGCACTATATAAGAATACACTGGTATTCTTTGGTCTCCAAGGAAAACTCGACCCCTGCACCCCCAGAAGATATGATCTTACGACCCTGCACCCAGACATGACCCAGATGATCGAGTGGCTCAGCTAGCTTTTGAGCGCGTCATTGCGCTAACATGCTTTGAGAAAAAACTTGTGTGTAAAGTTGTCCAAGACTAACCTTCCAGCCCATTCACCTATATTTTAACTAGACTGTACACTGCTAGACAGAAATACAGTGTGCACGAAAATTTAAAGTTTATTCTTCTGCAGCGCAGCAGTTCGAAAATTTGAGATCACAATTTTTAATAACTTTGCATTGCTTAGACCAGAGCATTTAGGCATGTTATCCATGTATTAAAGTATTTCTGCTTTCTGTAGGAAGAAATTGCTCCTAAGCTGCCATCAAAATTTCAAATTTCAAACTACATGTACTTCTGTTCCGCTCATCACGTTTATGATGAGCTGGGTTGATCAATAAATCTTGGAAGAGCGCTAGAAACATTGTTACACTAGATTAAATAGCAGGTAAGGTGTGGCTGAGTTCCAAAAGTTAGCGAAACTCTATCAGACCAGTGCGTAGCGATGCTCCATCAGGGATCAGTGGGTAGCGATGCTCCACCAGGGATCAGTGGGTAGCGATGCTCCACCAGGAATCAGTGGGTAGCACAAACCTGTTCTATTAGATATTTAGACTCTTAAATAAGGCATTTCCTCTAGAGTACAGTACTCAGTACTCATGCGGATACAGAAATGATCCTTCCGGTTATCGGCAAATTATATTTTGAATCACGAAAGAGGCATCGCGAACAGGATTCGTGAAAATCAAAGACTAAGCCTATCTCATTAAAAAAGCATAAATATTCAGTCCTCAATAAGATATTTTTAGATAAAAGAGCGAAACAAATGCTCGATTTTACTAAAAAATTATGGTTAAAAGTTTAAATAAATATTTATAAATAACAATTGATTACAAAATGAATAGCTAAGAAAGAGAGAACTGACGCAATTGAATTTTTTAAGCTTGCTGATAATTTGTTGCACCATAGCATTTAAATTTCCTTTGTTTTTTTTCAAATCAGTCATTTTCTTTGTGCACCCAGAAAATTGCGAGTAAAAAGCGTATTTTGCTAGAATTGAATATATACGAGCGTACTTAAAATGTATATAGGAGTACTTTGAGGTGAACTCAACTGGAGATTACCAAATTTACATATCAACGGTTAGTCATGAATGAATAGTCGTCAATATGGGGGTAAAATAGCCACTAAAAAGAAAATTCACTTTGCTACTCATAGCTATTGGATTTATTGGGGCAGAGAAGCACAATGGCAACTTGTTGCAAATTGCTAGCGTGAAGTCTATCAGAAATCAAGCTGTCGCTTTTGTACCTCAGCTGCCTATCAAGTGTTACCTAGCTCTGATTGGTAGAGGTAGAAGAGCCAAGAGTTTGATTTTGAAACATTCATGGATAATGCCATTAAAACTACTGCTGTCATGCTGTTGGACTGTTAGTTTATGTAAACCTCAAGCTAAAAGCAGCCACTTACCCACAGTTAAAAAATAAAAAAATACCCTTGCACGCGGTAGATACCCTTACATTTGCAGCAGTATTTGAATGATAAAATGGGAGGTTAATATTTTAGGAAATTCTTAAGTATACAATCACTCATGCCTTCGTTCTCATCTCGGATCCAGGGAGAAGACAACCGCAGCATTCTTCAGCTGTTGCAGGGTCCTCACCAGAGCAGTCGTCCAGTAACACTCGTCGTACTCAATCCCGAGTCGAGCGCACACAGCCTTTATGTGTTTGCTCGCTTCCCTGAACCGGTGTCTTGGCATCAGCGGGAACAGGTGGTGCTCGATGTGGAAGTTCAGCCCGCCATGAAACCAGTCCATCCACACGGGGTTCTTTATGTTGATGTTGCATCAACCTGCATTCGGTACCAGTTGGTCTCCTCGCAGACCTCCTTACGCTCGTAGAAAGGCTTGCAGTAGTGATTTACCAATAGCTGGACATGGAGAATTCCTTCGAGCATCGACGCCAAAGAGTAAGTTACAAACACTTGAGTCCAAGTTGGAAGTTGGCACAAGAGAACGCTCACCCAGATAATGTGCAAAATCAGAGCCAGCCACACAATAGGTCTTCTTTCACTCACAATTGCTGCTATAACGATGTATGGTCTTCCCACAATGATGCAGATGGGAAGGAACGTCCAATGCTGAATTGCAATCAGCGCGCGCTGCAGTCTCGTTGTAAAGAATGGGAACAGCTTTTTGTTTTGCGCCCACGATTCCTCTTTCATCTGCGGGTCGAAAAACCCATTCTCATAGTCGACCGTATTGGTGAGTGCGTGGTGGACGTAGTGCTCTTCCTGCCACCAGAAGCTGTTGATGCCCACACCGAGCGTTCCACACGCGAGGCCGATCCAGTTGTCAATCTTGCGCTCGTGGAAGCCTTGGCTGTGCATGAAGTCGTGCATGAAGAATCCGCATTGCTGCCAAAACAGAGCGAGGCTGCAGCTGGCCAGACAGTGCCAGTACCAAGAGCTGCAGCCCACAACCAGAAACAACGTGAGAGCCAACAAAGAGGCTGCAAACGCCATCTTGCCGGCATACCACACTGCACTGGTTTGAAAGAAGCCCTGCTTGATGAAGAACTGGTGCAGCTCTGCGAACGCCTCAGCGGCAGGGTCGTCTTCGCTCAGTCTGTAGGTGGCTACAGGCCGCATGTGTTTGAGCACATCCTTGGTATGCAGCCCTTTGAACACGGGAGTAGCGTCTTTGCCAACAAACTGAGCAATCACAGAGCCGCCTGGGTGGTGCGGGATGAATTTGGAAATGTCGTACCATCCACCGTTGATTCCGATGAGCTTGGCAGTCGGATGGGAACTCATGTAAGCCTTGTACGCTTCGGTCCTCGTTAGTGCATCTGCTGGGATCTTCAGTGCAGGGTTGCTTCGACGAATGCAGCTGAACCCATTTCGCGAGGAGTTTTCTTCCGCTTCCGAATCTTGTGCTGAAAGTTCATACTTATTGGTTTCACGGATTTTAAAAGTAGCGGCATTCGCTGAAATGCTAGTGTTGCATTCTGATTGATGCTTTCCTAGGCGATGACTCACCATGCTTGTTTGATAGATAGGGTGTTTTAATTTGTCTTGTTAACTTCATGCAAGTGGTAAGCTCGTCATGTATTTTTTCTTTAACAGTTCAAATTCGAAAGTAAAGTCAGAGTTAAGGAATATATAGAGGTTTTAGAAAACGTACATGAGTGGTCTAGATACGGAACGGTCAGATTGAACACCCCATAATATGAACCTTCGTACTTGCACACTTGTACGTAGCATGTTGCACGTACGCTTCATATTTGCTCGGACCATACAGCAATGGTCTGATGGCCTGTTCTAAAAATAGATTTACCAGACAGCCCAACCAAAATCTACTTGGAGGGTTTAGGATTCCACTAGGGCATTAGTCATGCTGCGAGCGCGTGGAGAAAAGCGGGCGAACGTACCCCACTTTGCCTTGTACGCACTCTGAAATATGGGCACAGAAATTTTCCGTTGAAGGAACTGGCTCCAAAGAGAGCCCAGACTTCTAATCTATACATACGAGGGGTATTCATACGAGGAGTTTTCCGGATGTGAAAGACTGAAATAAGTTAGAGAGCAACTGACAGTCAAATTTTTTCAAGGTACTCTCCAGAAGAATCTATGCACGGTTGCATCCCTTCAAACCACCCATTGAAGCAGCTGGACCACTACGAACTTGGCACCCCCTTGACATGCTTGATGAAGGCCTCGACTGCAGCTTCCGGCGATGAATAGCGATTGCCACACATCTTTTGCTTGAATTGCGAAAACACGAAGAAGTCGAACGGGGCCAGATCTGGGCTGTAGGGTGGATGGCCGAGCTCTTGAATGCGTTTTCCGGTCAGGAACTCGACCACTTGCCTGGACTTGTGGGCGGGGGCGTTGTCGTGATGAAGAAGCACACCCGAGCTACGAGTAAGTCCTTGGGCGGCAGCTGGAGAGAGCACTCAGCACTTCTGGCAAGCAGTAGTTGGTATAACGGTCGCCAGTGGCTGTGCGCTGCTGCACAAGTGGCACTATCGCTAGATGACCAGCTTTCATCACAAAAATGGCCAGCATCTGCTTTGCCACGCTGCGCTCTCGCTGCAGCTTCAATGATGGGGCTTCCAGCTGGTGTCCACCGGGCCGACTGTTGCTTGGACTCTGGTCAAAACTACAGATCCAGGATTACGTCACCACTGACGAGTTCCCAGACCGAGTCTGAGCGGCCATCATCGAATCTGTCGAGCATGGCATCGCACGAAGCCACCCCGAGCCTTCTTTGTTTCTCCATCAGGGTGATGAGGCACCCAGCGTGCAGAAATCTTGCTCAGGTTGAGCTCTGAGTGCAGGAATCGTGCGGATGGGTCCCGATGAGATGCATACTTATGCCGAATCTATCTGAGACACAGTTACCCTGGCATCATCCTCAATCATGGCCGGAATGGCAGCAAAATTCTCATCGCTTGCTTGCTAGGGAGACGGCCGCTGCACTCGTCATCATCCAGACTCCGTAGGCCATGTCGAAATTCGACAAACCACTCAAAAACTGTAGTGCTGGAGGGTGATTCACTTCAAAAAGCCACTTAGCCACAAGTTAATATATTTAACTAGACGAGCGATACGGTGTAGAATGTAGGTTCTACATTCACACTAGAACCTAAGGCCGGTGCGCATGAATAAAGCATTTTATATTTAGATATTTAGATGGATTGGGCTAGAGCTCTCATTGATCCTGCAGTTAAACCAAAACAACTGATACAAAATGCAGTACACAACATCACCCTCCGAAAGATTTCTGTTTGAAACGATCTAAACGAAGGAACATTGGTTACGAACTTGCATCCCTAGTGAAGGAATGATAATTCAATGTTTTGAACGAAAGAAAAGAAAAGAAAAGAACAAAGGAACAAAATCATATTTGGTATCAGAATATCTGATACCTAGAATACTACTGAAAGTCCTACAATCTGAGCTATTAGATAACCACAGAATGATCTCATATACAATACGCATAGTATACTAGTGTGTAGCTGAGTAAGCTGAGTATTTGGATGCTTAAAATACGAGTAGTAGTTTAAGTGACATAAAATTAAATAAAGTGACAGTCAATGGCAAATCGGTGTACTTAGGGTTAGGCCGCCTCCTGATAGTACTCAGGAGTCTTGACAAGCTCGGCCACGATACGGCCTAGGCCCCATCTCGCTGCCCCAAGGCCGGCTCAAGGACGACTAAAGTAACGTATATATAGGACGCAAGACTCAACTTTCGTGGAAAATTCGTTGGAGGCCGATTTTCGTAATGGTTTGCATAGTTTGCAGTTTCGTCTCTTTTAACGTTTTTCTTGTTTGTTTTGACACAATAAAATCAGCAATTTTAGATGAATTTTTTTTTTGATAGGACTATACCGTTGACGAGTATTTTGAGCTGTTAAAGATCGACTTATTCAACTTATTGATGTCTTAACTGAAAGAGCATGTTACTGCCTATTCTGCGACAAAATAAGCATCTTACAATCAATAGCGTGCACAGGAGATACATTGAAAAATCGGCCTCCAATGAAATTTTCACCAATTCTGAGTCTTGCGTCCTTCTACTTAAGTAGTCCTTGGGCCGGCTTCACAGAAGCCGCGGCTGCACGGAGGCCGACCGATAAACTCCCTCCTCCTCCTCTTCGCTGCTTTGTTGGAATCCACCGACTGTCACACCAATCTTTCGAGACCTGATGAAGCGGTGGCTCCGTCTGAGTAACTGTCAAGTCTCTATTTGAACCCAGTACGACCCTGAAGAGTTCTCACACTCGCTATCAATCTCAGCTACCACCCATTCGCGACGACCGCGTTGTAACCACACCAGATCACCAGCTGCTAGTTTTTGCAAGGGTTGGAGCTCCACAATTGTATAGCTGCGGTTATCTGTTTTACAAAAGCCTCTATGCTGGTGTGAAGACGAGTTTCCATTGTTTACAGGTCCTTGAAATTCGCTGGCAGGTCACAACGAAGCTTACGGCCGAAAGCCATCTCCGCCGGGCTTGGAAAGCCGCTGCCAACCGGAGTGTTGCAGTAGTGAAGCAGTGCCAACTATAAACTTTGGCCTATCTTGGGACATTTTTTCAGCATGTTTTTGACTGTCTATGCGTAGCGCTTGGCTCTACCGTTCGACTGCGGGTACGTGCGTTCCACCTTCAACTGAGACATTGTTTGTCGAAACTCGAGAGCAGAAAACTATTTGACCTCCATCACTGACTAGCTTCTCTGGCACTCCAATTTTTTAAAATGATCCCGTATCACATGCGCCACAGCCAAGCTAGGGCTGGTCTCATCCGCGTGACACTCATCCAGCGACTGTAGGAGTCAACGTACACAAAGTAGGATCCACCAGGGAGCTCAAATGGGTCCGTTGAAAAATTTGGCATCAACGTTACTTTTGACTGAGTCATCATATCCTGCTGGCATGAATTCGCATTCACTAACCACCTGCTTCACGCTGTTCCACATTCCTGGCCAGTAGAAAATAGTTCTTGGCCTTGAGGTCCATTTTCAAAATGCTAGGGTGCCTCAAACGAAGGATTTTAATTGCTCCGACTTTCGAGCCGACATACCATAGATACGGTCCTAAATACCGCATCGAAGACCAGAGGCAAACATCAGGTTATTTCGGATATCCCAAAGAAGGCTTCAACTTCGTCGTCTGCCAACTTCGACCGATGCTCTGGCCAAGCCTCCATGATTACAGTTTGCAACCTCTCGCTAAGTTGCATTTTCTGTCGCAGCCTTTATAACCTGCAAGATTTCTCGATCACCACTAAAGCAGCATTCCACTGAAAAATCTTGGCCGTGAAGCGCAGCCTCAAGCTGAATAGTGAGAAGATCAGCTGCACCGTGAGCTCGACTTAAAGTGTCGGCTACGTAAAGGTCTTAGTCGGGCGTGTACTTCACGTGGATGTCATACGAGCGTAAGGTTGCAACTGGAAGCAAGGAGTCGCTGAATTCGAGGAGTAGTGTCACGCAAAGCCTTCTTACAGATCGATTCGTGGCTTGTGGTCGCTTTGCACTTGCGCCGTACGACCCCAGATATAACGATGGAGCCTTTTGGCAATCATTGGCCAAAGGAGCTCAACTTTAGGAATCTAATTTAAGAGTCAACTTCAAAAAGATACTTAACGCAGCTTCTTTTTGAATTTGACAATAGAAACGTGATAGAATTAGCAATGTCTCCATTCGTTCAGATTTAAAACAATAATACTTTACTGTGTGACGATATGATAAATTGTTACTATCCCGAAGAATATCTGATTCTTCCATCATTCGTCCTATATCGTTTCAAGTTCCAAAAAGTGGTCGTATATTTTAGGTAGCTAATTACGAATTATTTATTAGCTCAACAACTAGAGCATGAAAATAGAGCTCTATAGATTCTATACGAATCAGATATACTGCAGTGATATGTTATTATTGAACACCTTTCCGATGCTCTGTTTATTGGTATACATATAGCCAGGGCTGTGTGTCTGCGGGCCCCCTCTGTAATCACCTGGGGTGGAGCGTGGGCCTTGGCAGCAAAAACTATAGGATATGGCAAAGTTGTAGCCATACGGCAAAGAGAATATTTTAGATCTAACTAAATAGCGTACTCCTACATTTCAACACCGCATTTCGATAACGCGAGCCCGCCATTTACGATAGGTTTGGCGATGAACGACGAACTGCATGCAGCTTGGTTTATTTTACCTCACGTGCGGACATGTAATTTGTTTGTTGGTACATATTTACAATAAACTCATTATGTTTTATCTGGAGCTATATCTGGTAACTTGTTTCTATGAATAAAATCAATGCCAGAGTGAATTCAACTCGAATACAGAGCGGACAATGTTATTTACCAAATAGAGATTGGCGGCTGAAAAAATTCAAGAAGTCAAATAAAATTTTAAGTCGGCATAAAGTACTAGATCAGAAATGACAGTATAAAAATTAAAAAAAGACAAAAAAGCATGATACATGTAGATCAGTCTAAAAGGTTTAAATAGAGTCCGAGCACAGGCAGAATGAAGCATTTAACAAGATTTCTAAATCTAGTTTTCTGAAAGATATTTTCGTCAAATTTTATAGATCAAATCAAAAGACAGCAACGTCAAAGCAGTACAAAGCAATATTCGTCCGCTCACAATGGAAAGTATGTCATACGCTCGTAGATAGCAGCTCAATTAATTACAGAAAAAGCTAAGGAAAAAGTAAGCAGTTAAGCAGTTAAAATGGAGCAATAAAAATCATCCTTTGATCACTTGTTTCCACGTTTCAGTTAAAAAAGGTTGAGGTAACCTACAAATCGTATATCACTTGAAAAGGCACAGGACTTGGCCAAGGCCCCTACTGGACAACAATGGAATGCTTAGTTAAACCAGATAATTGTCAGTTTGAGTAAAATTTCGGTGAAACTTGATTCAGCACAATAAAAGCAGTAGAATTTGCATCTTCCCTATCAACGCACGCTAGAAACTGTACGTCAGAATTAGATCCTTGGCCGCTGCATTTCAAATAGTCTAAACTAAGACCTAGAGTCGAAAGCTGAAAAGTAACGCTATCGTTACAATAGTCTGTACATTATATGCCGTTTCTCGCATGCTCCAGAGGCAGAGAAGCACATTCGACAAAACTCTAAGCTTCTGGCTACACCTGATTTATTAAGAATGAGTCCCAAATCCATAAAACTCCCCCATAAAATTTCTACAACCAATCCTGATTGGTACGTAACATCGGCTACTTTTCAGCAGTACAAAAAAACAAAATTATTCGAAGCGATTCTACGCTCGTACACTACGAAAACTACGCCAGTTGGTCCGTACGCGATAAGAACTCGTTTCGTTCTCATCTCGGATCCAGGGAGAAGACAACCGCAGCATTCTTCAGCTGTTGCAGGGTCCTCACCAGAGCAGTCGTCCAGTAACACTCGTCGTACTCAATCCCGAGTCGAGCGCACACAGCCTTCACGTGTTTGCTCGCTTCCCTGAACCGATGTCTTGGCATCAGCGGAAACAGGTGGTGCTCAATGTGAAAATTCAGCCCGCCATGAAACCAGTCCATCCACACGGGGTTCTTTATGTTGATGTTGCACTCAACCTGCATTCGGTACCAGTTGGTCTCCTCGCAGACTTCTTTGCGCTCGTAGAAAGGCTTACAGTAGTGACTCACTAATAGCTGGACATGAAGAATTCCTTCTAGCATTGACGCCAAAGAGTAAGTTACAAAAACTTGAGTCCATGTTGGAAGTTGGCACAAGAGAACGCTCACCCAGATAATGTGCAAAATCAAAGCCAGCCATATAATGAGCCGCTTTTCACTCTTGAATGCAGTGATGATTATAGCAGTTCGACCAAGTATTATGCAGGCAGGAAGGAACGTCCAATGCTGGATTTTTATCAGCTTATGCTGCAGTTTCATTGTGAAGAATGGGAACAACTTTTTGTTTTGCGCCCACGATTCCTCTTTCATCTGAGGGTCGAAAAACCCATTCTCATAGTCGACCGTATTGGTGAGTGCGTGGTGGACGTAGTGCTCTTCCTGCCACCAGAAGCTGTTGACGCCCACACCGAGCGTTCCACACGCGAGGCCGATCCAGTTGTCAATCTTGCGCTCGTGGAAGCCTTGGCTGTGCATGAAGTCGTGCATGAAGAATCCGCATTGCTGCCAAAACAGAGCGAGGCTGCAGCTGGCCAGACAGTGCCAGTACCAAGAGCTGCAGCCCACAACCAGAAACAACGTGAGAGCCAACAAAGAGGCTGCAAACGCCATCTTGCCGGCATACCACACTGCACTGGTTTGAAAGAAGCCCTGCTTGATGAAGAACTGGTGCAGCTCTGCGAACGCCTCAGCGGCAGGGTCGTCTTCGCTCAGTCTGTAGGTGGCTACAGGCCGCATGTGTTTGAGCACATCCTTGGTATGCAGCCCTTTGAACACGGGAGTAGCGTCTTTGCCAACAAACTGAGCAATCACAGAGCCGCCTGGGTGGTGCGGGATGAATTTGGAAATGTCGTACCATCCACCGTTGATTCCGATGAGCTTGGCAGTCGGATGGGAACTCATGTAAGCCTTGTACGCTTCGGTCCTCGTTAGTGCATCTGCTGGGATCTTCAGTGCAGGGTTGCTTCGACGAATGCAGCTGAACCCATTTCGCGAGGAGTCTTCTTCCGTTTCTGCATCTTGTACAGCCTCTCGAAGCTCAATAGTAGTGGTTGAGTTGGTCGCAACGCGGGTGCTGCATTCTGAAGATTGATGCTTACCTAGGCGATGACTTACCATGCTTCTCGTGTTACTGCCGATTTAGGAATTTTTCTTTAGCTTGTTACGTCTAAAATTGGTGTGAATAATTATTTTAAATTCATTTTCTAATCCTTGAGAAGAGTCGACTTTTAATGCCGTTTTATTCAAAACACAATGTGTGTTTCGTTGCAGTGAGAAAATGTTAATGCTTGTTATAATGCTGGTACGGGCGTATCTTGTGTAAACAATAGCTATAGAATCGTTTGACTTTATTAAAGCTTTCCTTTATCGCCTGCTAGATTTGACAAGATTGACTGTCTGTGATATATAAAGAATTTTGAGCGAGAATTAACATGTAGGTGGACTTTTTGGCCACATTTTACGAACATGTAGCTGCTAGCTTGCGAATGACTGACTAATGACTGTTACACACAGTGGGTAGTAATCAATTTGGCTCGCATTCGCCTCAAGGTTTTTTTGCAGAATATGTAAAAATGATTTCATTAAGATATGCACCTACAATGGCTACATTATAAATGTACATTGTTATTATTTGTTTTGGCTGTCTGTAGCAGCGGAGATTAAGTATTGTATTAAGTATTAAACTAAACTGAGCATTGAATTGTCAAGTTAGATTTGCTATCTCGCCAGCATTAGGCTTGTGGAGCCCATGTATGTAGAAGTCAAACAAGGTGACAAACTGTAGGTTGTTATTGTATTGTATTGTAATGTTATTGTATTCTCCGTTCAAGTTTCGCGATAATATTGAATATTACCGAATAAAGCACTGGATAAATAATGTCTTGGAAATCGTCCTATATTTTAATCTATTCAATATTATCAAGGGTCGGAAAACTCCGTCCCGCGGGCCACGTCTCCCCTATCCTCTTTCCTTTCTCTTCTTTCCCCTCTCTCCTTCCCCTCCTCTTCCCTCTTCTCTCATCTTATCTTCTATCTCTCTCTCTCTCTCTCTCTCTCTCTCTCTCTTTTATCCCACTCTCTCTTCTCTCATCCCATCTCTCGCCTCTCCTCTCTTGTCTCATTTCTCATCGTCTATTCTCTCTCCTCTCCACTTTTACATGTAGCTGGTTATGATGTAAAAAAAATTGCCGACGCCTGTTCTACATAAAAGCGTCTGACGAGTTCCAAGCTATTATTATCTTAATTCACTATTTAATTCAGTGTAGTATCCTAGTATCCCCAGCAATTCGTATCTCTACATACACAAATGTAATAAAAGCAACACTTACCTATGAGCAAAGGAAAGCTTTAGCTGACGAATGGTACGCAAGGTTAATAGAATTTACTGTTTTTTCGGATATTTGAGCTGAGTTTGCAAGAGCTACCTAACTATGTATGCAACTAACCTTTGCAGTGGGTGTGTGGCCTTGCAATAACCTGAAAGAGTGGCTGTTGCTGCACATCCACTATACTAAAATTCTACCTAAATACCCAACAGCTCAGATGCTATGCTTCATTCATTAGAGAGCAAGGGGTAGAGAGTAAAAATTCTCTGCCCCAAACCATGGCAACCACACCCCGAAACAATGGCATTGGATGCTGTATTCGTGCGCAGAAGTCCGCAGAATGAAAATGAACGCACTTTTTCAACCCTCAAGCCTGAGCAGAGTACAGTGCAGTTCTCTCTGCTTCTCCCAGCCGCCTTGGGCGGATGCAGCGATCATGCTTGAGTGAATGAAAAGGAAAAAGGTTGACTGGCCCACCGCTGCCCCCATTCTTCAGTGTGTGCGCACCCATGCACTCAGAGGCTCTAGAACTTGTGTCCTAGGCAACGACGAGAGATGAGGAATATGCAAATAGGGAAACACTCTGGTGCAGTAATGCTTATTATATGAAGTGGCAGGCCTCTCAATTTAATAAGCTAGTTCGTACTATACACTACATGCACTGACCTGACTTTCACCGCCGTGTCAGTTCTTACATCAGAATCCTGCCATTAAGTACATTATAGGAAGGGCGAGTCACTTGTCTACCTCAGTTTCCCTCAGGGCCCCAGACTCAACTAGTATAGGCTGTCTGGTAGGCAAACTCATTATAGGAAGATAGGTGCCGATATTCTCCAGGGGAACTTTGGGCATGATTTCGGCAGACTGATCAAGGGTCGGTCTTGATATATGCATCCGCAAAATGTATGCATTTTAATACATGTTGCAAACAGGTAGTAGCTGGACAAACGGTTGAGCTACCTAAGCTACGTAAAAGCCTTAAGGTTTATTTAATGCAGAATATAAGATAATTACAGAGAAACAGGCAATAGCTACTCGAAAACTACAGTATACTCGTAGACTATAAGCATGCAATGGCGGGGGGATGGGGGTGGATGTTTATTACGCATTACACTAAAATCTCACAAGAAGGCATATACTTAAAGAATATTATTGCGGTCACCCCCTTGGAGGGACGGGAGAGTGCAGGTCACTTGGAGGCCGCAGCCCCCCACCCCCTGTGCTGCTACTGGCTATACTCAGCAGCAACCTAGGCCCCCCCACTCCCTCTCAACTGACACTGTCACGCGGCACAAAAGTTGAGCAATGTCTTTAATGCTTGTTTCAGTATCACCGTGAGTAGGAACCACGAGCATGCAAAAGTGCAAGTGTTGTCACTCATCGTAGCATCCTGATCACCAGCCAGTTGGTTAACTCTTGGGGCAGCTGCTGCCAGGCATTCAGAACCGACTGTCGCAACCTGTTCAGCATTCTGCAGACACCCTTGCCAACTCTTTGCTTCACGAAGTCCCAGACAGGCTCGATAGGATTCATGCCTAGAGCGGCCGCCTTTGGCGGCCTGTTCCAATGTGCGAATTGCGTTGCGCAACCCCCTTCCCACTTTGAAGGAATTTCTGAATCACAGAGATAGTATGCAAAACTTTTGGGTCGTGTTGTGAGTGTACCGCAGGTACTGGAATACTGTACCTAGATACATCCAAGCCCTCGCAATTAAAGCTGTGAAAAAAGTAAAGCGTCTACTTTTTTAAACTAGTTTGTTTGCGCGGTGTCGCTGAAATTTTTGTGGCAGCTAAATTTTTTTCTTCGGGGTTTGCGGCCTCAAGAATACGTGGGGTCAAGAATGAACAAGCATTTAACTTTTATGTACAGTACATGTACTGAAAGTGAACGCAAGACTGGAAACTCAACCTAGAGGGCAGGCATAATCTAGCTCAGCCAATGAGAGAGCAGTAAAGAGATGAAGTCAAACCGTCAAAGCCAGACGGACGAAGCCGTCTAGGGCAAGCCCAATCTAGCTCAGCCAATGAGAGAGCAGTAAGGAGAAGAGGTCAAACCGTCAAATCCAGAAGGACGAAGCAGTCTAGGGCAGGCCCAATCTAGCTCAGCTAATGAGAGAGCAGTAAGGAGAAGAGGTCAAACCGGCAAAGCCAGACGGACGAAGCAGTCTAGGGCAAGCCCAATCTAGCTCAGCTAATGAGAGAGCAGTAAGGAGAAGAGGTCAAACCGGCAAAGCCAGAAGGAAGAAGCAGTCTAGGGCAGGCCCAATCTAGCTCAGCCAATGAGAGAGCAGTAAGGAGAAGAGGTCAAACCGTCAAAGCCAGACGGACGAAGCAGTCTAGGGCAGGCCCAATCTAGCTCAGCCAATGAGAGAGCAGTAAGTAAAAACGTCGAAGTCAAACTGCCAAACAGCCAAACTGTTTATCGGCCTTAGCTGGGGCGCTACCCTTTTTTTCTCTTGCCCGCTATGCACACGAACTGGATTGCTTTTTCCAAGTTTTCCTACATGAAACAATTGGTCTTTATTCCATAAATAGTAAATACTAAACATATCGAGCCTGAAGCAGTTTGGAGCCAGTAAGACAGGACGGATATGCTAATTTTAACGTGTTTGCTCGTAGAAAGCCAGAGGCGATTTTTGCTGTTTCAAAAACTAAATATCTTAAAGGCAAAAACGCAAATTTGACATACTGACATATGGTTTATAATGAAACCATATAACACTGCGTACTGGTCTTTGTTGCTGAAAGGTGAAAATAATCAAAAAATTATTAATTATAAGCAATTAGGTTTAAACTACACGACAGTATTATTCATAATTTAATTAATTTAGGTGATAATAATTTTCAGCCTGCTTACGAGTACTATCAAGGTTTACAATTCTATTTCAAGACAACACAGGTTTGTCATGTCAAAGAGTTTCAATAATGTTTCGAATATTATAATTGTGGGGCAAGACAGCTAAAATACGAAGCAAACGATGCGTTTAATACACTATCATCAAATCAGTGGCTACAAATCCACAGTAAAAATAGAGCTAGGCTTCAAGTATGAATAAAAAACTCAACAAGAATTGCTCAGTAGTCGTCGCCTTGAGAACTAAACGGCAGAGAGTACAATGACATGATGACGCTATGCTTACTCTGACTAACACACGCATCTGTTTGTCGGAGAAGCGTATCGGACAAAACTGATTTTACGATAGGAGTGCGACTTGGGCAGAAAAATGCAGCAATGCATCCATGAAGCCTAGATAATGGTACAGGTGGAGTGTCTATAAAGCTATGCAAAGAACTGGCTCGGCGTCTTTTGCGCTATAATTATATTTTATCGCTGACCATTATAGCTGAGCGCACATAACTTAGCTTAGTTATTTAGACCAAGAAGATTGAAACCTGAACTATTAATGTCAATTACTAATCAGCCTATAATTTTCTGCGGAATTTAAAAAATATCGAAATTTTTATCACAAAATTCCTGATGCAGCTGCAGGCCAGCAATCAGCAAGAAGTAAGGCAAAAATCGATCCTTTTTAATCATGCGGATATCGAAACGCAAAATTTACACAACAACGTCTACAGTATTTAAGAGTATAAATTACTAGTTTAGCTAAACTGTAGAAGATTAAACATGCCTTTGAGGGACTTTAGGGGGGTTGGTCCTCAAGGGCGGACCTGGAATCGAGCCTGGGCCGCTGGCACATAAGAACGCTAGACCATTAGGCTACGACACTCGCCGGAAATAGGATTCTCATAGCGAACTCAGTGAGATTAGAAGAAGCTAGGGCAAGGGTTACGCACAGTCGCACATTGCATGAATAATAATAAAAATTCGGTGACATTCCGACAATGAATTAGAAGCAACATAGAAGCAGCTCTTTTTAATACGAGTATTATAAGATCGAAATATTAAAGAAGTCACTGATTCGGCCAAAGAGCAGATATCATGAGTTAAAGATGAGTTCTGAAGCCAGTTGATTGGCAAATATTTATAACATTTTCTAAATAACAGGTCTAGGTCGCGGTAACAGTTCAGCATGAGCACTATAATATAGCTAAGCTATATATGACAGACTAAACTACTAAAGTTAACAGTACAAATCACATCACAACTAACAATATAGACCTAAAGGAAGAAGAAAACTTCAGTTTTCTTAAAGCTAAATTTCTCGTAAGATATAATTGTAACAATTAGGGTACGCGGGAAAGCTGTTTTGATACACATTAACAAATAATTCATGATCGAAAACATAAGAGAAAAATACTGTGAGCGCATCGATAATGCCGTTTGCATTGAGCAAATATGGCAGGTTTGCGCTGTAAAATTGATTACTCAGAATACAAGGACACAAAACTAAATGGTGAAACAATTTCTAATGTAATCGGATAGCCTGAGAACATTGAAGTTCGTCCACAGTTTTCATTATATCCATGTGTTCACCTCGATGATTGAAAGCCTCTAGTCGCAAGGTTTGTACATGACAGTAGTAACGAACTTCTTCCTATAGCGGTGTATTGTGGACAGCACAATAACGCCGTCCTTTATGCTCAAAGCGTAAAGGTGGTTGAGCATCACGTGATCTGGCTCGGGCAGAAGGTTCGGATCGTACTTGGCGTCAGTTGGCTTGTTCAATATTACCTGGAGCAGTTGCTGGGGCAGAGCGGGAGGGTTCCTGCCGGGCCCCGAGGCTCTTGGCTGCGGCACTGTGTTGGTGTAGCGGCCTGTCAGTGGAATTATTAAATGGCAAGCATTGAGCTAAGGTAAAGCTGGGCACCACTCAGCCGGATAAACATTGACAGGCTTGCAGAGGCAGGGTTTTAAATCACAAAAAGAGGGAAATAAGTCACAGAGGGAGACGTAAGTCACAGAGGGAGACGTAAGTCACAGATGGAGATGTAAGTCGCAGATGGAGATGCAATTCGCAGAGGGAGATGCGATTCGCAGATGGAGATGCGATTCGCAGATGGAGATGCAATTCGCAGAGGGAGATGCAATTCGCAGATGGAGATGCAATTCGCAGATGGAGATGCGATTCGCAGATGGAGATGCAATTCGCAGATGGAGATGCAATTCGCAGAGGGAGATGCAAGTTGCAGAGGGAGATGCAATTCGCAGATGGAGATGCAATTCGCAGATGGAGATGCAATTCGCAGATGGAGATGTAATTCGCAGATGGAGATGCAATTCGCAGATGGAGATGCAATTCGCAGAGGGAGATGCAATTCGCAGATGGAGATGCAATTGGCAGATGGAGATGCAAGTCGCAGATGGAGATGCAATTCGCAGAGGGAGATGCAAGTTGCAGAGGGAGATGTAAGTCGCAGAGGGAGATGTAAGTTGCAGAGGGAGATGTAAGTTGCAGAGGGAGATGTAAGTTGCAGAGGGAGATGTAAGTCGCAGATGGAGATGTAAGTCGCAGATGGAGATGTAAGTCGCAGAGGGAGATGTAAGTCGCAGATGGAGATGTAAGTCGTAGAGGGAGATGTAAGTCGCAGAGGGAGATGTAAGTCGCAGAGGGAGATGTAAGTCGCAGATGGAGATGTAAGTCGTAGAGGGAGATGTAAGTCGCAGAGGGAGATGTAAGTCGCAGAGGGAGATGTAAGTCGCACACGGAAATACATCACAATACCCCAAGCGAAAAGTTTTGAATTTCAAGGTGCATCTCAATAGACACTGATTATGTGAAACGCGCCAGCCACCAACCTGTAGAAGCAGCCGTTCATAGCAATCGGGAACTATGACTAGAAAATAATATTTATGACTATGATCAAACACTAATAAATTGGCCATAACTTTGCACGCTTGTACTTTAATTAAAAACGAGAAGTTTTAAATTTTTCACAGTGAGCTATTCTACATCGATTGACAATTAGTAAGCAGCATTAATTACCAGGTGGACTGCCGGAACGGTGGCGGGTGCGCTCGGAGACCTCCGATTGAGTTGTAGTGTCCTTTGGCTGATTGGACTCTGCAATGTCCATGGCCAAGGCTTCAAACACTTCAAAGTCGGACGCCTTGACTTCGATCCGGTTGTTCACCGAGCCCATGTTGTTGGGCACAGTAGGCTAAAATTGAAAGTGAGTTTTTCTGTTTGAGTATTTAGCTGTATTTAGCTCCATGTAAGCTCGTAAGCACGAAAATTAAATAGATTCTTTGGTTTAGAATAGCTCATGCTAAATCTTAAAGAAATTGGATGCCAAAGCTCGTTTAGATCGCCATCAAAGGAGGTACTTTTTGCTTGTACCCGAGGTGCTGGTGCTGCCAAAAGTGTCCAGACTAATGCTCACTACATGGTCAATCCACATCAAATTTGATGAAATTTGATATCGAATTAGTCTGAATTTTACGGGTCCATGAGAATTATCCGCAGACGAATTGCCTGCCGAAATTTTCTCGCAATTACGATGTGAAATGCAATGTGAAATTTCGGGTCTATGAGAATTTCCCGCAGGGTTCCAGTCGGAATTTCAAGTCAAATCCAGTCTATAGATAATGCTGGACTGGACTAAATTAGAACTAGCCTACACTACACTAGATTTCAAATCCGATTGAATTCGACTTGAAATCCCGATTGGAAAAACCCTGCGTTAAAAACTCGCTGCGCGAAAAGTTCGTGCGGGCACACCTCGCTGCGGGAAAACTTCCTACGAGAAATTCTCATAGACCCGAAATTTTGAGCTCCCGAAAGTGACAGAACTTTTCGATCGCGTGAAGGTGACCAGCAGGAATTTTCAACGATATGAAACTTTGCGCTTAAGAAATTTTGGGTTTGTGAAAGATTTTCTTTCGACGATGTGCAATTTTGAGCACATTTTAAGCTCCAGTCGAATGCTATCAAAATGCATCTCAATAGACACTATGTCAAACGCGCCAGCAACCAACCGGTAGACACAGCCGGCCATAGCGATCGGGAGCTGTGACTAGAAAATCAAATTTGTGAATTCGATCAATGATGACTAAATTGGTCATCAATTTTCACACTTGATGCTTTGAGTAAATACAATTTACATGATCTCTGAATTACGTTTCAGTCAAATTCTGACTTGAACTGCCTATGTACTGAGAATTAGTCCGGGAACTTCTGCAGCACCCTTCATACATGAGTTTTGATCTCTTTAAACATTAAGACAATGTGAACGAGCTTTCCTTTTTTTCTTTGCTGCCGTGTTATCGGTGTTCAGTTCAGCACAAGGACTGAGGGTCGCAACGCACCCTCAATTACCCCAGCTAATGCTGGCTCCAATTTTACAGCTGAGTGAACTGAAGCAATTCAGATTTAAGTGTCTTGCTTATGCACAGAACAGACAAAGTTTTTACACAATCCACAGCAGCACCAACCTGCTTCCCATCGTGCTTCCAAGCATCGTCTACAATGAACTTGTATTCGTGGACGCCTTGGGGCAGCTCAACGATGGTGTAGAAATTGTCCCGACTGAAATTGTTAAAAATGCGCAAAGAACTTTGCAAAACCACTAAATGCAATATTTCTCTGCGTACGGACATCCAATATACATAAATTTCTTATGCGTTTGGTTGGAGGTTGGTTTACAAGTCAGCTAGTAAATACGTTCCTAGTAATTTACTAGCTCGTACATGTACCTTTTCAGCATGGAATTTGACAAAAGTGACTTTGAATTTAGGCTTGATTGGCTAGCTCTATAGCTTTCCGATAGACTACAGTAAAGAAGCTACACGATTTGTCCGTAAATCAGTCAGCACTTCTACTGTATCTTATCGCACTGATTCTTTCTATCCATATAGCATCCTATTTTTCAACCCATGCGTAGACCGGAAGCAAGCAAAATTACCTGTTATTTTTGTTTTCTAATTTTCGAAACTTTTGTGTCCATGGATTTTTGCCACAGACAAGACAATCTCTGGGTGTGAAAAATCTATCAAAAAATGCATTTTAAAAAAGTACACCTTGAAGAGAAACTCCAAATAGCAACACTTTTTTATCTCTGGGCATGGGCGTCCTGGTGAGAAATCGTCAATTTAGTGACAAAAATGCTCATTTTTGTAATCTCGCAAATGCAGTTCAAATCGGATTTGGGACTTCAAATAAATTTTCATTATATATCTTACAATTATATCTTACAATAAATAAATAAGCACAGGACCAATCCCTTATTCCAGGCGATCTCATCCTGAATCAAGTCACTGTGTTGTTGCGACCGCTCAATAACTAAAATCATTTTAAGCACCACCCCAAACGACTCACCTTTTCACCAAAGGAATTTTGGACTGCCAAGAGTTGAAACTGCCGGTAAGAAACACCTGCTTGCCGCCGCCTTCCCATTTGAATACTGTCGGCAATTTGCTGGCAGTCACGTGATCGCCCGGCTTCTCGCTCAGAGTGGCCGCTCGCAAGCGGAAATGCTCTTCTTCGCTGACATTCTAGTGGGATGTTATTGAAAAAGTGTTTTATTGTACACTGTTCATGGCAATATACTAAAGATTGCTTGTAGGTAAGTTGTAGCAGAGTTTAGGAAGAAAAGTTAGCATTAATTTAGTGCAGAAAAGCTTGCAGCAGTTGTGCAGTGAAGCTTTGGCAGTACTCACTTTAGAAGGGAGACGAGGGAGGAGAGGAGGGAAGAGAGGAGAGAGAAAATAGAAGAGCTGAGAATAGACTTAAGCTTTGAGCGGGATGGGTTGCTACTGTAAAGTTTCAAAGGATACGGGGGCCGCATAGAGTTTGCCGACGCCTGCTTTAAAAGAAAAAACCAATAGGACAAGGATAAATAATAGTATGAGTAGCAAGGAGTAGTGTGAGTAGCATTAACTTACCTTAATAATAGCTGATAGATCAGTAGAGCCGTCCGATTGGCCATCTTGCGAGTCTTCATGTGGCTTCTTTTTCAAAGGGGGCTGGTAGCCAGCATTCTCCGCCAATCCAGACGAAGGTCGCCGCGATCTGCCACTGTCGCTGCCAGGTGTGTTTCCCATTCTCTGGTGAGCTGCAAATAGAAATGCTCTTGCAAATAATGCATGCAGTAGTATGGCAGTTTAAATAAAGTCTCATATGTGAGCACAGCATTGGAGAATTGGCTTGACTCTGGTACCCAGCCATACCCTGAGGCAGTTGGATTCTGGCTTATGTCTGATGAATTTTTATGGAATTTCTATTATGTCTGTATGTTTTTGAGTTAATAGGTAAAAAATAACTTGGCCTCAATATCTTTTATTTTGAAAATTTATTAGAAGTATCCTATTCAAATTAATCATGGGAAGCACTATAATTTTTTACTAGACTTAAACAGGAAATGAACTAAAGGAAGTAAAGGAAGCATCAGAATAAATATAAAAGTGTTATTCAGGCATAAAAGAAGTGTCATGCCAAACATATAGAAGATTCAGTTGGGAATTGCTACAATGTCAAGGCTTAGGGGAAATAGCTATAATGCTGTGACTCTTGAGGAGAATAGCTGAGATGCCAAAGCTGAGACTAAAAGCTATATGTAGTTTATAAAAAAATATAACCCATTCTTTGTTCTTTGTTGGCTCCCCAATGGGGGGTGCTGATTGCTAGTCACTTTCTACTCCCATATGACATTTTGGGAAAGCCCTATTCTCAAAAGGGATCTTTGGTCTTGTAGTTCTCATGGTTTTGCAGGCTAGTCTATGGTTTTTTAGTCTAAAATATGATAGGGTAGGCTTTATTTCAAGATATGATTTTTAAAGACATTTTTAATTGAATAATATTGTTTATGTTAGCTTAGTTTATAGGTAAGCCTAGAAACCTATTTTATAGACTCTTTATTTTCAAATCTATTGAATTTTTTAACTTATTGAAATCATGCTTAAACATCAACTTAATAATAAAGATCAAAGCAATTACCCTGGGTTTTTTTTCGTCCATAACTAGTCCATAACTTCGTCCATAAGCTAGATTTCAGGGTGCAATTTTCAAGACCAGGATGCGCTGCACTGCTGCAGACAAAAACTTGCAAAAATTTGGGTGCAATTTTCGCACCCTGAGTCACATTTCAGGGTGCGATTTTTAAGACAAGGATGCTACTCGCACCCATTCACACAAAAAACCCAGTAATTACCATTAATCTATAAATCCAACAAGTAAAAATAATTTTTTTATTACTATCTCATTAAACTCATAATGCTAATATTATACTTAATATTTTATGGCAAACAAAATGACTAGGTCCTACATTAAATTTTAGCAAACAAGTTTTAGATAAACTGGCAATAGACAAAACTACTATTAACTAAAATCCATTATTATGAATTCTTTAGAAATAAAAAGAAAATAACACTAATGTTAACTAGCTATGCTAACAAAAACAAATGTTAACATATTTAGTAACAGATTTAGGGGAAGGTCTAGTTGCCTTCCTTTGTCATTGGCAATGATAGCCATTGATAGGCCCTTTTCCTTTGCCCTAAAAACTTAAAAAGTCTTTACTTCCCTCATTTAGCTTAGTGTACCTCATTGTGCCCCTTTATAGTAGTCAGTGTTGCCACTACAACAACCAAAGAAATTATTGCAGGATAAGAAAAAAATCACAGGAACAAATTTCTTATTTGTCATAGAGAAAAAGGCACCAGTATGTGAAAACAACTTTCTTTTTTAGCTTTCCATTTCTAATTCCATCTTCTATTTGACCAAAAAGAACTACTACAATTTGCAATAACTGCATGCAACTCTCATTTATATTGAATCAGTGAAGTAGTCATACAACACATGCATTTTCTTAAGAGAAGACAGGCATACATATAATATAGATTACTGATGTTCATTATAGAACTGACCAGAGCAACCAACTAAAACACAAGATGCTACAACTGCTGATGAGATAACAATTGTCATTATCATATAGACTATTGTTTTTTAATGCATTTTTTAATGAAGCTGTTAAGTCACAATAAATTGCCATAGATTATGAGCGAGAAATTCACTGTTTTTATTAATTTAAGCAACAAGAACTTTAACAGGAAACATATCAAGGATATAGCAAAGCAAACTGGCAAGCAAGCTGGTGAATAGCAACTGCTGTCAGATTTTTTTAGATAGAAGTAAAAGAACCTTAAAAATTCAGCCAAGCAATTGTCATTGATTACACTCACATCCACAGCACCATGCTTCTTTAAAAACTCCACAAACATTTTGCCATACAGAAACATGTGTTCTTGTGTAGTGCTTGGCAGTTATTCTAGTTCAACAAAATTCATTGCACTGGGTAAATCAGATAGTTCTGGAAGCTCGACACTAGAAACTACAGCGGCCTTATCAGCCGTCTTGATTTTAGACAGGTAGTCAATAAAATCTCCAAGAATTTCATTGGAACTGTTGTTCATGGCACTCAGTTCACTCAGAAAATCTAGTTCAGTAGACGAGACGCCATCTAAACTGTCGACTAGTAGATTTTTCCAGTTGATAAGAGGCATTTTTAATTTGATTTCTCTTGCTTCTTGCTTCTAGTTCTTAACTTCCTAACAGACTTCATGGTCGAGCTTTTCTTTTAGAGAACTGTATTCTAAAAAAATGTCTATGGTCCGATTAGTGGGGGCTCTGCCCACACACCCGCGCAAGGGAGCTGTGCTCCCTTGACCCTGCTCACTGCCAAGCCAATATCTATGGCACAAATACACTGCAGCATTACTTAATGGCGTGGCTTAATGGCATTACATGATCAACCAAAAACACTAGTCTATATGATAATGCGATTATGTCTATGGTTTCAGAATTAAATAATGATCAGAATTTTATCTGATCATTACCATATAATGATCACTTGTGACTGTGATCATTATCCAAGTCTGTAACCATAGATTTAATCTACCATTATATTAACTTTTCTTAGCTCAAGTGTCCCTTTTCGGGGTATCAACAAATGAAATTTCATCTCGGATTTTTGTAGTCTATGGTAAAACAAGTTCCAACCAAGTATGCTTTTATATTTCAAAAGAAATTATACTTTTATAGGATTATTATGATTTAGTTTTCTTTTATGCTTTCATACTTTTATAATTTCGTACCCATCCTACATGCACGCCTTCTTGGCATCCTGGAACTCGCTGGGTTTTAATGAAGCCTTTGAATTCTTGCTGATAATTTTGTGGTTTAGAGTGACATACTCTCTGCCTCTGCCTGAGTCCTTTTGAAAAACGAAGCTTGCTTTGTCTAGCAAAGGGAGCATCTCTCGTCCACATAGTCTGAATTAGTAAATTAGGTGGAATATTACCTCCTGCTGCAGTACTGCACCATTTGTCCGATCAAAGTAGGCCATGATTTTGACCAGATTGTTCTTCTCAATGGCAGCAAACTCGTCTTGGACCTTTGGCTGGTTTGCACGCTTCTATTTTTGGACCATGGACACTAGCATCTAATTGGCAGCAGTAAACACAGGATCTCCGATAATGTTTACTCCTGGACAGTTGAGATTGAAGAACTTACAGAGTCTGGCTTGAATGCAAATCAGTGTTGGAGGCGCATAGAACAGGCCATCCTGGGTCCTTAGCGTTGAATAGAAGAAATGCAGATAGTTGTTCAAAATAGTAGGAGGTACTCGCATCAGATCTGATGACAATTGCTTATCAGTCAAAAACGTTTGAAACCTTCTCACAGCATCCGCCATCTGTCTTTCAGAGGACTTTGGGATTCCTTCTCATTCAATTTCTTTAAGTTCCTCAAGCACATCTTTGCTTAGGTCCTGAATCCCTTCAGCTTCTAGTTGTCAAGCGAACTCGCCACTCAATTCTTTCAAATAGCAGGTTGCTGACTCTGACGACACCCAATTCAACTCCTCTGTTGACAGACCACTGATAAGTTGGTTGGGCAGATTTGCATAGTTCAAAATTCTTAGTCAGTAGTTGATTAGACAGACAGAACTTTCTAGAATCATTGCTTCAAAATGCGGCTCCATAGCCCCGTTCTCTCAATTAATCTGAGTGTTTCGTCTATGGCACAAAGATTTGCCCATACACCGAAAAAAATAGCCTTTGACCATAGACTTTCTCAACTTTCTGCCTATCTCTAACATAGTGCCCGCAAATTTCCACATTGTTACCCACAAATTTCTTGCATTGATTAAGTTAATGACAATCTTATTGACATAGAATTTTGCAGTTGTCAATGTTATATTTTACAACTAAATTTTGTGCATATTCCAGTTGTCTGAATCTGTTCTCAATTCTATATAGCTGAAATGAATTCTTTTAATATTTTTATTGTTGATCAATGTCGGTAACTGTAGGGGAAGAAATACTTTTATGTGAATCTTTGTTTGGCTAGTCAAACGTTAGTCAGGCAAAACTGCAGGCTCATTAGTGGATATTCATTTTTTCTTTGGAACCTTTAACAGGACAGATCGAGCGCCAAACTCTGCCTTTCTCTTTCGCCGAGCCATTTCGTCAGCAGCTTTCTTCAGTGCTAGCTCAACCGCAGCATGCTCAATCTCCTTTTGCCAAGCTTCAAAACCAGAGGCTTGCACAGCCTCACGCTATATTGATGACATTTATGACACTTAAATTTAGCACAAAATGAAACACAGTACTTGATAAAAAAGTTGAAAGGACTGGTGTCCACAAAAAATTGCAGGAAATGAGCAAAATGGACAAAATTATCACTCAGCGATTAAAAATTGCTGAGCGATAAAAAATCAGTGGTGATAACACTGTATAGTGCTCCTACTCATGATTAAAATATGCCCCTACCCCTCTCCCTATTTTATAATTCTACGAGGTGTATTCAAAAAGTTCTTTTCGGTCCTTTGGCATTTATTTTTAAAAAGCCTTGTAAACAGAATTTTAGCGATTTCACCAAGTTATGTCTATGGCCTAAACGTTCCTAGGGTTTTAAGTCTCAGTTTGCAACTATGTTAGAGCAGCGAACATTTCTATCAGCTACCACTCAATTTCTTGGCCATGGCTGAATCATTTTCAAAGCAAGACGTTCGAAGCTTGATGAAGTTTCAGTTTCTGCAAGGAAAAAAGCCACTGGATATGTTTAGGGAGCTTCAGCAAGTGCTTGGCAAATGTGCACCAACTGAGCAGACAGTTCGAAAATGGTACCGGCTGTTCGCTGAGGGAAGAGAGAGCGTTGAGGACAATGATCGCTCTGGAAGGCCGATGACTGCAACCAACGAGACTGTTGTGAAGAAAGTGCAAGAGCTCCTGGATGATGATCGGTGACGGACTTGCGAAGAGTTGGCAGAAGACGTTGGTGTGTCAGTAGGAAGCGTCCACACCATTCTGACGGAGCGTCTTCACCTGCAGAAAAAGTTTTGCAAGTGGGTGCCACACCTGCTGACAGGTGAGCAAAAGATGCAGCGAACTGTGGCTTCAAGCAGCCACCTGCGTCGGTTCCATCGAGAAGGGGAGGATTTTCTATCAAGAATTGTAGCTGGAGACGAGACGTGGGTTTACAGCTGGGATCCTGAGACAAAGGCCCAGTCTGCCGAATGGCTTCCAGCACATTCTCCAAGACCTCAGAAGGCCATCAGGAAGCAGGGCGCGATGAAGATCATGCACGTCATGTTTTTTGATTCCCAAGGAATCCTGCTGAACTGGGCAGTCCCACAAGGAACCACCGTCAATGGGGACTACTACAAGTGGATTCTGCAGGAGAAGCTGCGCCCAGCAATACGAAAGAAGCGCCCTGATCTGCTGGAATCTGGCATGATCCTGCTGCACGACAATGCGCCAGCACATCGCAAGCACAACGTCGTGGAACTCCTGAGCAAATGGGGATGGGAAGTGCTCCAACATCCAGCCTATTCGCCTGATTTGTCGCCGTGCGACTTCTTCTTATTTCCATCTGTGAAGAAGCACCTTCGGGGCATTCGATTCGACAGCGTCGAGCACATCGAGGCTGCATGCAATCAAGCTGTTCGCCAAACGGACGCGAGTGGTGTGAGTTCCGGAATCAGAGGCCTGGTAAATCACTAATAGAAGTGCAAAGACATTGGCCGTGAATATGTTGAGTGACCGAATCATGTTAAGCAATCTAACAGTGTTTTCATAGTTCCAGTTGTTTTGTGTTCAGTTTTGTAGGGCACCGAAAAGAACTTTTTGAATACACCTCGTATATCTCAATTCTAGGCCTAATTCAAAGCTTAGTTTCAAAGAAAAAAATGGAAGACCAAAGAATTTTTTAGTATTGAGAATAGCTATATCAAAATAGAATTGCCTTGAAATAGTCACTTATAAATTCAAGACAGGATAAATCAAGCCAAGTTCCAAGGACAATGTGAATTTTCTTTTAATTGATAGGCCATAGTCAGTCTATTTTTGTCATTGCACAAATTCAGTTTTCTGGTGTCATTGTGAGCACAATAATGTATTATTTATATACATAGATTATTTGGGCTCTACTTTATAAGCTTAAGTTGATAGGCCCTTTGGGAAGCAGCCTTAATATACCAAATGTATATTTAATTTGTATATGCAATTTTCTGAATACCAAATATATGACGATATCTAGGCCTATGTACACTATGTGTCTAATGCACTAAGAAATGTCATTTTTTACATTTAAAAACATGGTAGGCCTACAAAAAGAAAAACAAATCATACCATTTTTAAACTAAAATACAACATAAAGAATATATTACTAGCAATTACGAAACAACATTTTTTTAAAATGAAAATATATTAATGAAAAATATATATTTCATTTTTGTGGCATATGCTAATATTGTATATATGCACAGCACCAATGTATACATTGTAGCATCATTATATACACTATATATACAATATATACACATGCATATCATATACAGCATATGCATGCCATATACACTGAATATACACTAAAAAATAGTGGCTAGGCCAATATAGACTGGAATTTTCAAGCAAAAAGGCCATTTTCTTGACTAGGCCTATCATGGTTGATAGGCCTTTTTTACCTAAATCGTATAGAATAGGTCAATATTTGTTAGAAACCTTAGTTCTAAAAGTATGCAAAAAATTATATTTGTTTTAATTTGCAAAATATTTTTAATATTTAAGGTTTGGTTAAATATATGCAATCAGCATAGTAGAAATAGGAGCAAGGTTTAAGGAGAGAAGAGAAACTTGTGTTTTCACTCATTTGTTAGTTATAAGCTCAAAATGTGTTCAATAAACTCATTCTCAAATCTTCAAAGCATTAATCATTTTACCAGTAAGAGATTCTAAGAGTGTTGTAAAGAAACTTGCTAGAAGGTTGAAAGAAGTTGGGAACTCATGCATAGGGAGTACTAAGAGTAAGCGCCATGACTCTCTAGTCTCTAATCTCAATAATGCCCAGACAGGAAACAAAGTATATATATCAATAAGACCACTTAGGCCACATAGTATAAAAATGCTACCAGAATGCTATTAAGAACATTACTAGATTCTAGAATGCTACCGAAATATTACTACAAATTAGAATTAATAGGACAATAGGATTTAATACAACTTGGCAACATAACAATGGAATTAATTATAGAATAGAAGTTTCCTCTATGACAACTTTGGTGGCAACTTATAGGATATTTAAATAGACAAAGGAAATATGCCTACTACAATCAAAAATATTAAATAGTCAAAGTTGAGAATCTGCAAAAAGAAGCTACAAATTACAACAACAAGAATTGGCCTATATATAGCAAGATCTAATCTTATCACCAACTTATTAATATCTTGAAATTTTGTTTTTTGATTTTTTGATTTTGATTTTTTTGATCAAAAATTTTTTGAAATAGGCCTTGAAATAGGAAATATCTTTTTGTTAGTTTCATGATTAAATTAGGCCTAGGCCTAAATAAATTATAAGCTAGACCTAAAATAAACTTTTTTGTTTCTATCAAAATTCTCTAAGAATTTTTTTAATTGATAAGACGTCTAGTTGCAAAAATAACATTTTTGTAACTTTGTCATAAAAATTTTACACTGTCTGTGACAAGCAATCTTACAAAGTGATCTTGAATAGGCCTATGGTGTGTGGTAATTTCGTCTGCCACCTTTTCATCTGCCGGCAGACAGAATGACTTTTTTTTAAAAGTTAAGGTATAGCTACATAGCTAGCAAAGCTTATTTTTCACAATTAAATATTGCGAGTCATGCAAAAAAAGTTAAAAAGGGCTGTCAGTTTTTCTAAGCATAGGCCTAATTTTCTTTATTTCAATATTTTAAAGAAATATGATATAATGATATCAATTTTAAACATCCATTGAAAAAAGAAATTATTATGGATGGATGGATGGATGGAGCTGCAATCACAAATATTGAAGGCCGAGACAGAGTTTGCTGTTGAATATGATCAGCCAGCTGTTATGAGCATTGTGGCCATTGTTATGACACCATCCAATGCTGATTCATTTTCATTATGAACAATTATATTCAGCTGACAAAATTCATATAACAAACAAAAAGTTTGGCCTAGTGTAGGCCTACATGTAGGCCTATACTATGGGTCCCTTAGGATTTTTTAAATCGTACGCTTGTGCTTCTAACGTAATGAATTCGTTATCTTCACTATAAGTACTTTTTTAAGATATACAGATAGTAATTATATATGTACTGTGGTGTCGTAATATGTCTTAATATTTTGTTGCAGACGAAATGACTGCATCGTATTTTTGCAGACGAAAGAATGGCAGACGAACTGGCAGCAGACGAAACGACCGTCGACCAGGCCTATGGCTACCACTGAGAAATGATATTTTTGGCCTTCATTGTGATTTATGAAAAGAATTATTTTAATCTAATTATTCTTAGATTAAGGAAATTAATATCTGACTCAGATATTGTTTTTGAAAACTCTGAAAAATTTTATCGCACAAAAAAAAAAAAAAACTGTAGGACGGGAAACAGATAATTTCCTTGCATTTACACATCTGATGGAATTTTTTATTAGATACGTTTGTTATACGAGTTTTGTAAACAATCATTTTTAATATATGAAGTTTCTACAAAATAATTAATACTCATTTTATATTCCACTAAGAATTGTTTAGGCATAGTGCATCGGCTTCAGCCTTCCGCTTCCTTTACAAACTACTTTAAATTTCCCCTTCTATCAGTTCGCATTAGGCTAATCTGCTTCCCTTTTGAGAATGTTAAACGGCGTTTTAAAATCAGTTCAATTGGTTGGCAGCGCTTCTCGCGCTCGCCTTTGTTCTGCGCCTACAGAACTTGTTGGTGGAATTTCATTTAGTAAGCGTTATATACTCGTATTTTTATATTAGTGCCTGTCTGAGAGCTTACATGATTAGGCTCTTATTGTATTGATTACATATGCTTCTGTAAACTTTAATAAGTTTACATATTATAAGTCTAACTCTAGTCTAACTGTCTAAATGTATTGTGTATATAATTGAAGAAAAATTGTATGCTAGATGATAGGTGCGATTTTCTAAGCTAAGCCAAGATCGAACTCCTTTAAAATTAAGATTGATTCGAATTTTACGCTGCTGCAATAGGAATTATAACCCATATTAACTTAATAGTAAAGTTTCTAAGATTTTGAAATCTCTATTCTAACCATTGCATTACCTAGCTGTTTATATATAAAATAGCTCGTGCTTAAGTGAATTGATCTTTGGTACACTCGAAGGTTGTCAAGCCTCGATGCTAATTGATTTTTAACCTTTATAATATTATCTGAAAAGAAGGAAAAGGATTAGCTATATTGTCTCAATGTGTCATGCATGTGTGCTCTGAAACATTGTTGAAGCAATGTGTCAGTTTGTGAAATACAGTATTTTTTCATGTCTGCCTCGTGAAACTATCACCTGTCTAAGTATTCTCAACCAACCAAAATTTGTAGAGCTTTCTGAAGAACAGCAGTCCTTGCAGGAGCTGGCGCGAAAGTTTACTGCAGATGAAATTCTACCAGTGGCGGCACAGTACGATGTCTCTGGCGAGTATCCATGGCCAGTAATTCGCAAGGCACACTCACTTGGCCTGATGAATCTTAGTCTGCCCAAGTGGCTCGGCGGGCTTGAATTGGGTGTCTTTGATGATTGCCTAGCTACTGAGGAATTTTCTTTCGGTTGCTCTGGAATTCAGACTGCCATTCTGGGCAATGGACTGGGCGCCAGCCCTTTGCTCATGTTTGGCACTAAAGAACAGCAGAAAGAGTACCTTGGGAGGCTTATAGATGAGCCATTGATGTGCGCCTATGCTGTCACTGAGCCTGGCGCTGGCAGCGATGTAGCTGGGGTTAAAACTACAGCTGTGCGCAAAGGCGATGATTGGGTGATCAATGGCCAAAAGATGTGGATCACCAATGGCGGAGTGGCTAATTGGTATTTTGTCCTAGCCAGAAGCGACCCCGACCCGAAGACTCCAGCTGGCAAAGCTTTCACCGGCTTCGTCGTCGACCGAGACACTCCCGGTGTGAATCCCGGCCGCAAGGAGGACAACCTTGGCCAGCGGGCCTCAGACACTCGCGGAATCACTTTCGAGGATGTGGTGGTCCCAGCCAAAAATGTCCTTGGCACGCCAGGCATGGGTTTCAAGATCGCCATGGGTGCTTTCGATAAGACTCGCGCTCCAGTTGGTGCCGGCGCCGTGGGTATTGCGAAGCGCGCTCTGCATGAAGCTACGCAATATGCCATGCAGCGCAAGACCATGGGAGTGCCCATCGCCCAGCACCAGGCTGTGGCTTTTCTGCTCGCGGACATGGCCATCGGGCTGGAGACGGCTCGACTCGCTGTGTGGCGCGCGGCCTACGAGGCCGACTGCGGCCGGCGCAACACCTACTATGCCAGCGTGGCAAAAGCGTTCGCCTCCGACGTGGCTAACAAGTCTGCCTCCGATGCTGTGCAGGTGTTCGGCGGCAACGGCTACAACAAGGAGTACCCGGTTGAGAAGCTCATGCGCGATGCTAAGATCTTCCAGATCTATGAGGGCACTTCACAGATTCAGCGCCTCATCATCAGCAGAGAACTGCTTGCAGCCGCCATGTCTGTGAAGAGCTGAAGGCCTGCCGCGAGGCTTACGAGCTACAAAGGTGCCATTTTGAATAATGTGGCATCTGATTAGTGTCGGGTGATTGCGTATCTGAAATATCTAATTACGTTTCCGAACTACAAACTTATGCCCAGCTATATGTTTCTGATCGTGTCTATGATACTGATGGTGTGATTCGGTCACATCGCATGGAATGTATCGAATTTTTAAAACTGATTCGACTTTAACGCTGTAGGTTTCTTATCGTAGAGCTTCTTTGGGCTCTTTTCTTTTGGCTGTAGCTTTTTGTCTGCAAATTGAAAAATCTATTAAAATCTAGATGTATAACATTGCTTGCTATAAAGCAAGTGTATGTGGGCTATAAAGTGTTTGTTAATTGTAATACAAGCTTACATTTGAATGGTAATATTCCACAAATTGATATTAATGATGCCTAGCTAACTACTCGCAACTCAAGCCTATGCATACAGACGTCTTCGGAAGTTTTCTGTCTGTGCGATCTTGGCTAGCGATTTTGGTGCTTTTGATATTCCTATTCGCAATCGCTGTACATGCCCTGGTCTGCCGACTCTACAGACGTGTTATCAAACAGTTTTGATAGTAAAATGACCAATATTATCACGTGACGGCGTATAGTAAATGTTTTCATGTTGCTTTGATTACGAGTTAATAAATTTTGCTATACTTTTATTAACCCTCCCTCCTTCACACCGCCATTGATTGAGCTAATTTTGTACACAGCCATTTTTCATCGTTCTGCACATAATTCGTGTGAATCGAAAGCTTCACTAGAATGCTTTTAGTGAGAAAAGTATGCCCAGAAGTCACTGCATAGTGACAAAAGCTTCTATCACATTAACCCTTGACGGTCATGCCTCTATGCTGCAGTGTAAGAAACTGCCGTCAAAAATCTAATTGCATATACAGGTGCTCGATTTAAAGTGAACTGCAGCTTGACAAAATCCGATCTTAAAGGAAAAAAGGCTCACCAAATCTTAATTTGCAGTTGCAGGAGCGCTCAAAGTTCAAAGGTTATAACTGTTAGATTAGATATGAAAGAACTTTCCAGTACGACTTATGTGCATGGTATAGAAAACGGCATGCTGCTTATCGAATCACTATCGAACCATTAAAGCAATAAATTTTGGAGAATTCTGTCTGCATGCATATTATATGCACAATATAACATATATGCACATCATGCCCGCGATCATACAGTACTTGTGGCAGGTATGGACAGATAGGATTGGCAATCTCTGAGCGATTTCTTCAGCAGTCATTCTGGGGGCGTGTGGATCGTACACATTTACTTTTGCCAACAGCGGGGATCTAGGCCTCTCATTTAACCACTTCTGCCCCTCAAGCCTGTGGGTGCACTCACTCTGAGAAAACCCGTTGGCTGCAGAGCAGCCATAGATATCTGCGTCTTCCCACAAGCAGCCACAGCATTCACTCTTTGAAAACCCACTGGCTACAGAGAAGCCCATACATGTAGATTCACTAAATTAGGTGTGTGAAAATAAGTGCTATTTCTTTAATGGCTGCTCTGCAACAACAGTGGATTTTCGCAGAGTGAGTTGCAGGGTGCCGCTGGTCCTGGCCACAGACAACTGTGGCGGCGGGCATTCCGCGGATGGCAGATGGCTGCAGAGCAGCCAGCGGCTTTGAGGGTGTTAACTGCACTATACTTTGACGCCTCTGACGTAAATTTTTGCACCTTGACACTCACGTTGCAGTGCATGGCGCCTCTCACTAACATATTCTGCACCCTGACACTGGTTTGTCACCTCCAACTTATACATTCCTACATGTACACCCAAGTGACACTCACGTTGGAACCTGCTGTGACGAAATTATGCACCACTTGATACTCATTTTGGCATCTCTGACTTACATTCTGCAACCTGACACTCATGCATTTTGGCATCTCTGACTTACATTCCGCACCCTGACACTCGCATTGGCACCTCATTGGCACTGCCATTGGCACTTCGCACTGCATTGGCAAGTAAATGCCGCGACCTTTACGTGGTCAGGACAACGGTGAGCCGCACTTAACTGCTGCGGCGGCCAGAAGCGGCAGGACCAAGCGAGGGCAACAAAGCGAGGGCAGCAAAGCGAGCGTCGGCGTGTTGGGCGTCGGCTGCTACTGCGCTGGCCTATACGGATCTTCTGGGTGGCGCTATAAGGGCCAAGAGGCATATCGATCCCCAGCCTACCACAGGGCATGCTTTGGGTCGGGACGCGAGGACGTTGAACTGCCGCACGCTCAAGGGTGCCTGGCGAAGCAAAGCTGGCCAGAGCCCGACCTAAGCTGTGATGTCATCGCACTGCAGGAGGTGTCTAAGGCTGATCCGGGGCTATCGCGGTTGCAGCCGTGCTGGATCCGTACCTGCGTCCTGAGCAGAATGGCTTTCGGCCTCGTCGCGGCATACTGGCGCAGATCCTAGCTCTTCACCGAGTCATCGAAGAGGCGCGGACACGCCAATTGATCCTAATTGTTATCGTAATTGATTTCAAGAAGGCATTCGACTCTGTCGTCAGGTCTGTGCTTCCAAAGGTGCTCCGTGCGTACAACGTGCCAGAGCAGCTGATTTCCGCCATCATGTCGATGTACCGTGATGCGAAAGCTGCTGTTTCAAAATCGGACGGCCTATCGGACTTCTTTGAGATATACTCTGGGGTGCTTCAGGGAGATACACAGCTTGCGCCGTTCCCGTTCGTTATGGTGCTTGACTGGGTGCTGCGGACCGCTCTTCCTACCAACGACGACGCCTTTCTGTTGCGGCGACGCGTGGGTCGACGCCAACCGGAGAGGCGGCTCAGCGTTCTTGGCTACGCCGACGATCTCGCCTCGCTGTCCTCAACTGTCGAAGGAGCACAGCGACAACACGACCGCAACATGATTGCGGCGAGTGCCGGCCTGGTGGTCAACACGCGAAGACCGTCGGGCTCTGCGTGTCGGACGACATCAAGGCTGTAATTTTCTGCCGAGGCGCTGACGGGCAGGTGACTAGACTTCCGAGTCTGTCTAAACAACCTGTTGCGTCGTCGGTGACTCCAGCTGGCAGGCCACATCATCCGCACCGAGACGTACTGCCCATGAGGTGCTGCTGCCAACGCTGCAGGCACCCCACCGGCGGGGGCAGGCGCGCACTCGACGTTTCGTCGACTGACTGCCAGCAGACGCCGACGCCCGTGGATTCGGCCGGCGGCGTTGCGTTCGTTCTCGACCTTGCTCTGAAGCTCGCCCTGTGACGCTGACCGCGTATTTTGTTGTTGTTGCTGTTGCATTACATGTTTTAAACACTAATAAAAATATTAAGAAAAAAAGCCAACATCAGAAACTTACCAACAGTAGAAAAGAGCCACGTTTTGCATGTACCAATGCATACTATAGTGCATGTCATTCTGAAAGCTGTATATATTAAATTAGTTGTACGAGCGTACATGTAATTACTTGAATAATATTAAAGCACAACAATACGGATAAACAAAACCACACGTACCTTGTTCCTTGGGTAGCTGTGAGCACAGACAGTTTTGATCCGGAGCAGGTAATAGGAGATGGGGGTTGTCTGGAAGTGAGAATTCATGGTAATGGGCATAGACACGAGCGGCGATAGCTAACTTGATTGTTCAATTTGTTCATCAGGATCCGAGTGGGAAGGGGGAATGGGGGTGTGGGGGCGAAGCCCCCCCCCTTACAGCCATAGACAATTTTATCCCGATATCCTGGTAAATTGCTTTATTGTCAATTTCAAACAATGGTAGATTGTATAGTATGCAACTTCGTTGAATAATGGCCTTAGACACTCGTGCGCTACGTGCTACGCGCACTCGAGTTTTGGCCATTATTCAACTCAGTTGCATACTATACAAGTGCATTGTATTTATACTTTCACTCAGCGCTCAGTCATTATTCCACACTTTTGCGGCCATTATTCCACACTTTTTATCATGCTTCAATTGGCTGTTTTAAGAGTTGTTTTACCCATAGACGACTGAGTTGTGTGGCTTAGTTTGACCATAGACAACACTGTGATGAGTGCTGATTTTGCTTGCGTCTTGCAAGAAATCAGGAAAGCGAGTAGTGGGAGAAAAAGCTATTTGTCTTGTCAAACAACTATGGCTATAGTGCATCTCGTCAAACAGCCGCGCTTATTAATTGAAAAAATCTTCCTGTCGACGACTGAACGAACCGTGCGGCGCTACCTAGGAAGAAAACGCGATCATGCAGTCTTCAACGCCTCGACGGCTACGAGTATAAACGATGCCTGAAAACGGCCAATCGATTCAGTCGAGCAGCCGACAGTCCCAAAGAATCCCAGCTTGGATGTACCAAAGAAGCTCATCAGACGAAGCTCATCAGTCGCATGCCAACTTAACCAAGACGTGCATCTTTCAAATGGTAAGTTCGGCAACTATACTTGAGCACCTGTATTTCTCTTTCATAGAAAACATTCAACATAGACCAACTCCTTTTGCAGTGCCAAATCATCAGGCTAAAGTGTCGAGCATCTTTGGAAACTGCGGCTTTGAGAACTATGCATGTTTCACTTTGGGTGACAAATTGATTTTTACATTGTCAAATTTCGACTACAAACTGATGAACTGCACTAGCTGTGACATTTATTATTAACTCTTTTCGTGTAGCTGGTACTTTAGTTTTAATGATTTTTCCTTTTTGTTCATTTACTTCTTGTTGTTCTGTATTTATTAACAAAAATACTGAGCGATGGATTTTTTCTATCCAAATGTCTATGGTACACATCAAAACTGTGGAATAATGGCCAAAATATTTTTTCATTGCGTCTGGGTAAAAGTCTAATTACAATGACCGGTCATTGCTCGAATGTCGTTGCCTTAACCTAAATTACCATAGACATTTAGAACATTATATGTCCCTCAGCTACTGAACTGAGGAACATAGACTTAAAGCTACTGTGGTCAGCTAAAATATTTTTTCTAACTTTTTCGGGGCAAATTCTTAACATTTTTTGAATAGAGTGGCCCATCCAGGGCCACTAGATACTACATGTATCCATGCCCGAGGCTGCTCCTCGGCCTAGAAACCAGTCTTTATCATAGAAGTAAATAAACGTTAATAACTTATTACTGCCAATAGCTCGTACTAAGATAATACTAATTCATTTTTCAGTCTGTTGTACTTGGATCAGGTAAAGAAAAAAGTACAATTATAGAGGGAAATAAAGGACTACTCAAGTATTGCGACGGAAAGCAACATTTCTTGGAAAAATTTACGAGGCAGGTTTTACCAAAAAATACATTGCGGAGAGGTTTCCATTTTTTCAACGCAAAAATTGTTATTGCGTTAGGATTCTATGTTAATTTTACATCCCGTAGTTTCCCGTCCTTCTACTTGAGTAGTCCTTGGGAAAAATTGTTGGGTCCATTTCTACTCAACAGCTAGATTAATATTATTAACTGGTATGCATGTATGCTTGCTGTCTGATGGCTTCCGAATTTAAAATGCTCTAGAGATTTTCGGATATGAGCTACGAAGCGTGCTAGCAATTAAATTGATGTCAGCTGCGTGAGCCATGATTAATCATTTTATTAGCAGTAGTGCTCTTCTTGCGTACATAATCCCACAGCACCAAAATTAATCAGTCCAGTGGCTCGATTTGTATGGATTTTTGGTATGAGTGATTAATAACATATTTGCATGCTTATCTGCTGCCGTTTAAGCGAATTTAATTTAAGTCATGGCTTTTTTCCGACTTACTGCTGGAGAGTACTTTATTGCTGTGCTCATGACATCCGATCGCATGTGGAACATTCTTGTCCCGCAGATTCCCAACCAATCAGACACCGAAAGCAGCCTATTGGCCCCTGGCATTTCATTTTATTCAGCCAAATGCGTGCAGGTGGCACTGGAAGCTGGAAACTTGCGATTCTATTGAACTTTCAGTGAAAGCATCTGATGGACATGGACACGAATTCAGCATCAATATCGGAGCTGGACCCTGCAGGCTCGGAGGCGTCAATGAATGACGGGTGCCTTCAGCAGCTGCAGGCCAGCATGGGGCTGAATCCGGCCGATCCCACTCCCATGATCAACTACTTTCGGTGCGCCAACAAGACCGACTTTGTTGAGGCGATTCGCCTGGCTTACAGGTCCCTGCAGGACAGCCGAAGAAGCGAGCTCCCCCTGATCCAGGCGATCATTTCTGTCTACGCCGTGTTCATGGCTTTCGGCGTCGTTGGCAACGGTTTGGTGATTTATGCTGTGGCCGCTAACAGGCACATGCGGACACCCAGGAACCTGTACATCGTGAACCTGGCCATCTCCGACCTCATTCTGTGCGCATTCACGCAGCCGTTGAACATAGTCCGACTGTTCCAGAGATACCGCAGCTGGGAGTTCGGGCTGTTTCTCTGCAAGACGGTCAACACGGTCACTGGAGTCAATGTATTCCTGTCAACATACGCCATCACTGCCATCGCCTTGGACAGGTTTCAGGTTGGTCAATTTCAACTTCATAAGGGCAGTCTGAACCTAGAAATCTTATTCAGTAAGGTTTCTTTGTTTTGAAGGCAAGATTGAGTACTTAAAGAGCTTTCTTTGAAAACTTGGGCAGCAAAAAAACTAGCTGAACTGAAGGTCGCTGAGGATCACGAGAAATTTGTTAATTTTTCATGAGTACACTCTTTGCGGCAGCCGTTAAGGCGTCTTGTTATTTTACAGGCGTTTAAACCCTCTCCATTGGTTTTTTTGCTTGGGAATTCGTCATGTGGCTCCCAAAACTGTGCCCTTGAGACTTCTGCAAAACGATTCTCCTGCACAACTGTCTGCGGGCTTATATTGATTATCTGGTCAATTAACTCCCATTTACAGCGTACAGTTGCTTAGTCTGCAATTTGTTACCAGTGTGGAATAGAGAGTTAGAAAAATATTTTGATTGAAAGCACAACATCATCGGTCTCTTGGGTACTAAATATTCTGAATTAAGTAGACCCCGAGGCAAATCGATTCTCCTAGTCAAGGAATATTAAACATTGCATTGGCTGAGCAACTGTGTACTGATGACTACAACTTGTAAAAAGTCACAACATACTCATGGGCCTAAGATTCATTTTTGTCTAGGTGTGTAGCGTCTTCAAAGCAGTCGAATAAAGCATTCTAAATAAAGAGCATTGACTCGTTTGATTAGCTAAGAAAATGCCCGGTTCTAAGAGAAACAACCTTCAATAAAATAATGTGCACTGCACGTTAACATTATCCCTCTTTTTAAATGCGCTGGGGTGCTGATTTTTTAATTTTATTGTAATATTGATTAGCTTAAACTAGTTAAGACAGTCCAAGAAAAAATAGCTACCAAAGCTAGTGAATAAATGGTATATATTTTCGACGTAAAATAGTATTCAAGCTTATTTATGAAGCTAATAGTTCGTATGAAGCCCCAGGGCAGTTGCATTCTAGCTTGTGTCATCATGTCTTTGATGAATATTACTAGACTTTCCATTATTCCTACATCTTCTTGAGTCATTCGGTACAATACTTTATCCTCTGCAGTAAATTTTTTGAATTTGAAACTTAATCAAAGATTTCCTGTCCAAAACTTATCATTATAAATGTTCCAGCTCAACTCAAACAGGAAGCGAACTTCCTTTTCTATCCCCCACATAGCACTTTGGACAGGTCCTATTCTTGTAAAGGATCTCTGGTCTCGCAGTCCTCATTGCTGCGAAGGCCAGTTTATGGTTTGCTAATTAACTAAAACTAATCAACCAACTGTCTGCAGGTGATTGCCTACCCAAACCTGGCCAGCCAGAGCAGCGGTGCGGCAAGCATCTGCGTGGCCTGTCTCTGGGTGGCCTCGGCTTTGCTAGCGAGTCCCCTCGCCTGGTTCGCCTCCGTCACCACCGTGCCCGACCCGTTTGGAGGCGCAGACGCGGTTTTCTGCGGCGAAATGACTACCGATGCAACGGTGAAGCGTTGGAAGGCCATTTATAGCGGAATCGTGCTCGTATTTCAATACCTGATTCCGCTATCCATGGTGGTGATCGCGTATGGAACCGTCTGCCGCCGGCTCAATCAGAAAGTTCGCCGGCGTCATGCTGGCACAGCTGGCTTGCCAAGCAACAACACTATTGGCATTGCTAACAATACAAACTGCACCAATAACATGAACGCTTGCAGTTATTATAACAACGCGGCCACTGCATTCCAGCGCCGTCGCCTGTACTTGGAGCAACGCAGAGGACGGCGGGCTAACCTTGTCCTACTGTTAATAGCAGTAGTTTTCGCAGTTTCCTGGCTGCCCCTGACCCTCTGCAACGTCTACCACGATATCGCTGATCTTAGCGTACAGCAGGTTTCTTCAGCGTCGGAGCAACAGCAGCAACCCGGTGATGGGGGCCGAAACAGCACCTGGGAAGGCGGAAGTTTCCATACCCTAAGGAACATTGAGTCCGTTGGTCGCAGCAGCGTTGCAGCCACAGTGGCTTTGCACTTCGCTCCTCCGCTACTAGTGCTGGTGTCCGCCTGTCTGAACCCAGTGTTCTACGGCTTATTTAACTACAACTTCCAGACGGAGCTGCGTCGAATATGCCAACGTCTGCTGCTGCGAGTTCCAGGCCGGCGCAGACAGGTTTTCCGGCGACGACTGCGCTTGCCACGGATGCGGCAGCTTCGCCAGCATAGGCATCGCGATCCGCAAGGCGATGATGCCAGCGATATTGTCGGCACTGTAGGTCAACAGCGGCGAGTGTTTCTCTCTAACCTGCTGCGGCTTGCGAATCTGCCGCTGCGCAGAGCGACGACAACTCATTCAGCAACAGCATCGATTTGGCAGCCGCAGCTCACCTGTGTCACTGAGACTGCTCTTCGCGATACTCAGGGCGACCTGCCGTATATTGACGATGAAGATCAGACGCTGGGGCTTGTCTGATGAAAACGATAGATTCTAGACGCATCTTGCATGCACTGAACTACTGAAACTGTCAAACTGACCAGACACTTTCGACCGATTAACTACCCGGGTATTCTGACAGATTATTATTTTCCGAAGAGGAAGCTTTTGTAAACTACTGCACATGCACAGCACTATACTGAACTTACATATGCTCACTTTATCGTACCTGCGTCCTGCCCTTTGCACGTTATCTCATGCGATACTTACTAATCGGATCATGGAAATCAATCTGTTTTCGAGACGGTTGACCGGTCGATGCACAAGACCACTGGCCAAAAAATTGCTTAGTCTTGTGCAAAAGCTTTTAACCCATTATCGGCTTTATGCTTGCACATCGCGTGAGCCACAAAAAGTCAGACTCATGACGATTCAGCAAGCGGCATTGCAAGATCTAATTACTGCCAGATCGAATTTCTGCGAATGGTCAGCCATAACTGCGGTTTAGCTGATCCTCCCCTTTTGTATATTTCTGAGCATGCTAAGGATCGCTAATGCGCGCATAAGCCAGAAATGAATAAAATAAGCGAGTTGATTTTCATAGAGCAGCCAGTAATGCATTTGCTTTAGCAAATATTTGCCGGAGAATAAATGGTACTTGGCCAATCGGACTGGAAGTTATGTCGAATTTTGGCCAGTTACAGGCATGATGCTATAAATTAGAATAAAATCAAACAACTGGCAAAAATGACAAGCTGCAAATCAGTACCGTATCACTGGTACAGATGAATTACACTTGTAGAGCACTTGCTGCTATATTCGAGTTGTTGCAACTCCAACTTTGCTAGGCCAAGTGATTTATTATGCTGCAGCCAAGGATTTTAGTGCTGCTACCATCGTGCACATTCTCCCGCAAGGAGAGAGTCCATCGTTAATAATGTAGAATTCAGTAGCATTTTGCAAGCCGGTCGAGGTGTGGGAGCAAGCAGTTCAATAATCAATTGCTAGGGAAAATTTATGTTCAAGCATCTTTGCCAGCTCCATGTTTCAAAGCATATAAGGACTCTAGGTTCGAGCAAGCTATTAATACGACATAGAATAGCTGAACATATTCGAATAATTATACAAAAAGACTCTTAGTCAGGTTTGGCCTTAGACAAAAACTAATTTTGGGCAGTCTTTTGTGTCGAAGTTTCATTCAATCGTGGTGCAGTTTTTAATGTTCAATCTATCAACACTTCTTCCTCAGTAAGTCTCTCTCGATCGATCGAAGTACTGGTACTTAGTTTTCTATATGAATAATAGAATTAGACAGTTTGCTATACCGAATCAAGTCACCCGCAGCCCGACTGTCTTCTTCATTACTCGAGACTTGTCAGCCGTACTCAAAGGTAAGTGCAATATATTCTGAAATGAAGAAGTGACACGTGCGCGTGTACTTTATTTGGTTGGCAATGATAATAAGCAATTGGAAAGAGAGTTATCAAGACGCTGAAAGTATGGTGTTAAACCTGAGAAAAGAGAGACAGCGTCAAATAAAATAGGAAAGATAAGAGAAAAGAGAGGTCTTAGGAATGAGCTTTCCTGTCATATTGCATGTGTATCAGATAGTGGCATCGGTGCTAGCACGTTCGATGGAGTCTTGGGTTGAGCCTCAGCTCGGAGTCAGCCAGACAGGCACTGCCCAAGGACCACTAGTAGTATATCAGTACCGTTGATGCTACACTCAAAGATGGTGCAATTTTTCGAAACAGTATAAGAGAAAAAATGAATGCACCGCAATGAACTCGATGTTCTCAACGCCTATGAGTTTTATTTAGTTTGCCAGGTAAGAGTTGCGTGCTGCATTGCATTACCGTATCAAGGGGAAGTCAGGCCATTCCAAGCAGAAACATAGCACTTCAGGTGACGGAAATTGGTCCAGACACAGTCCAGGGCAGAATGGGAAGATACGATGTTGATATTAATTCAGACGCACAGTACCTGAGCTATTACGTGCTTCCGCCACAGCGCTTCGATCATTGCTGCATCCGAACTGCCCGTCACTCGGCCCGTGTCATCCCATTTTGCCCTGCTGCCTAACTCCACTGGCAGATCTCCTTAAACTCTGGAAAAGCAGGGCAGGAAGATAATTGCTTCTTATAAGTCATCATTTCCAGGTGGACAGCTATAGGTAGAGTACATATAGTCCCAGATGATTAAGGACTTCATGCTGAAAATGCATGCGCATATTGTTGGCTGCTGCTGTTATTATTCACAGTTGCCATTGGCATCTGGCACATGCATGAACAGAGAAGACTCGAATGTAAGGAAATTCAGTAGCGCAAATGATTGGGCAGGGAGCGAATACAGTAGGAAATGTGTGTTGGGAAAGCTTCGCTCATGTGCGTGTGTCCGACCATCACCTCTGAAAGAATAGGAGTAATTCAGCTTCTAACATCTCGCAAAGCATTGAAACTCGTATCGAGGGTTTCTAAATGCAAAAAGGAGTACATATAACTGAGTACACGTTCGTCGAAGCTCACTGACTACATATTTTATATTCCAGATGTTTCAAGGTTATCCTCCGCAGAAAGGCTTTAGCGAAGCCGAAATCAACCGTATTTTATGGCTAATTGCCTGGCAGAAGTTACTGACTCTCACCTTGGCGTGCATTGTTGTCGTGTTTGTGGTTTACATGTTTTCAAGAGACTTGGCCATCATTCTCAGAGCTATCTGTTTCGGATTTGCAGCGCAAATAAAAGCAAAAAGAACGGAAATGGCGAACCAGAAGCTGGTGGACACAATTAAATAGGCATTGATTGCAGCGTCTTGATTCAGAATGCCATCGAATGCAGCTCTTTTCTATCTATTTACTATTGGCTGGCTTCTATTTAATAAACTATATCCATTTATTATAGTTATGCCTAATCTATGCACTACCGGTATTCGCACCTGCATATGCTATAAGCCCGTACACCAATTCGACATCAGCGATGTTGACCGACGTTCCGACTTCTATTGAGGTCGCTGACAAACATGTACTTTTACATTCATCGACGGATAACGGCGTCGTCCGTCGGCGGCGAAACGGCAGCTGAACGTTGATGCAATGTAAAAGTACATATTATCAGCGACGTCGATAGACTTCCCGTACATCGGCCAGCGTCGCAGACGTCGGATGACTGTGAGGAATGTTTCAACTTATGTAATAGTATATTGTACAATAGTCACCCCACTACCCCACTGGATGAATACATGTACTTACTGTGCATGCTACAGTTACATGTGACTGTCGCTGTCAGTTTTACTAAAAATAAATATGTCGTCTAAATGTAAAATGCATTGAATTGGCAGCCAAGCACAAATTCGTACGTGTACAATAGTCACTCGGCCAAAAAGTAACCCTCGCTGGTCAGCAAGCGTCGATAAGCTAGCAAATTGGATCGATGCATACATGTACAGTTGAGCGACAATGTGCTACTACATAAGCACCACTGAAGAACACAGTATGTTGCACGATCCCAAATATTGACAGGCTTCGTATTGCTGCATACGTATTGCTGCATGGGTACACAACATCTGGATTTCTGTCAAACAGCAAAAAATACGGATAGGAAGTAAGATCGACGCGTTCAAAGGCAAAATTATTGGCCCAGCCAATACAGAAGCGGTGAAAAATGCACTACGTCCGTCGTAAGTACTCTTTGGAGGCTCGTATTAGTTCCTATAGCTTCCTAAAGGAAGCGAGTACATGTAGTTGATTGACGGCCTTGCCCGTTTTAAAGTGAAGGAAACATGTTCTTCACTTTGTACCAGTAAATCATCTTCAAGCATTTTTCTCAATCTTCCTTATTATCGCGTGTGTAGGATCCAGGAACTATTTACATGTAAGTAGTCCCTGGTAGCATCTTGTTGTGTTCTCTTATGTTGTCCTTGGTTATCCATGTACGGCTAAAAGAAGGCAGCGACACAATTATTTTCTGTAATTGTTAGTGATTTTCCCGTAGTGTTGCTATTGATTGACGACGATTGATATAATTTCCAATATACTAAAAATCAAAACTATGTACCTATAGGAACCTTCGCTTAACTTCACTCTACATGGTCGGAATTTCGTGGGGTTTTCTGCATTCGATGCGTATTGATGACGCGCTGGTACACGAAATTTCGCTAAGAAATTGCTTCATTTTTTCGGGCTTAAATATTCGAAAAACTCGATTTTCTCCCTGTTTTTTAAAGTTCAAACAGTTCTTTCCGATTGAGAAGGAGTCTGACTGCCGATGGAATTGTATTGCATCATAACTCAGTGCCAACTATAGCATTGGTTCTCTACACTCGCGTGGAGAGCTACAAGCGTTGAAAGGTTGCGCAACACCTTTAAGTTATTGAAATTGAGGGGCGGGTGTCACTATTCAATTATTCATGGGCTGGCTTGGTTGTTAATTTCAATGCATCAACTTGCAGGCCTCTCACTGTAGCTAGCGCTGAATGTACACCTTATGAATTTGAATGCTTTAAAGCAGGAATGTTTAATCGTTGTTTGTGCTTCGAGTTTTTTACTTTCAGAAGAGAGCCTTGTGCCCTTGTATTGCTAGAAAGAGCTTGAAACGCTGAGTTCGGGAATATAATTTCTTTGCTTAGATTCGAAAAATTGAAAGCACAGCATTAAAAAGAAGATTCCTATGAATTTTACTTTATATACTCATTGTACACTCTCCAATATCGCAAACCCCTACTTTATCGCAACTCCACAATTCAAGCCAGCGCCATTGAATTTAGATTTAGATTGCGTAACCATATTGGTGACTTTATTTGAAACTGATACAGACTGGCTGAGAAATTATGTCATAACTGCTTCGTATGATTTACTCTGTGCGTGGAGTTTTGAAAGTGTTGAATTATGTACTCGTAAGTGCTACAATTTATGTTATCAAAACAATGAGAGATAGCCTAGAGGCAAACAGACTGACCTGCTAATGCAGCGACGTGGGTTCGAATTTTTAAATTGTAGAAGTTTTTTATTAAAAAAATTAATTTTAAACTTTTTAGCTAAAGAAAACTAAAAAACGTCAGGTAAATCAGGTAGAAGAGAAGCTACGAGTATTCATGTAGTATATTCAAATTTTTTTATTAAACTGAGATGCCAAGGCTAAGAGGGAATTTCTGAGATATCAAGACGTGAGGGGAATTGCTGAGATTTCAAGACTTACTGGGGGAATTACTGAGATATAAGGGCTTACTGAGATAATTACTGAGATGCCAAGGCTTAAGAGTGAATTGCTGAGATGTCAAGGCTTGAAGGGAATTTCTGAGGTGTCAAGGCTTGGTGGGAATTGCTGAGATGTTAAGTCTTGGGGAAGAATTCTATGGATTGGGGAATCTTTGAACGAGAGATGCTTCTAATGGATATCTCGAGGAGATTAGGGGATTCTTTGGCCAAAAATTCTATTCATGGGCGGATTATTTGGATGGGAGATTCTTTGGATTCCTTGAATGGGGAATTCTGTTGATGGGGATTATTTGGACGTGGATTTTTTAACGGGTTTTTTAGATGAGGGTATTCTTTGGCCAATTATTCTTTTGATGGGAGAATCAATGGATAATGTGGATGGAGATTCTGTGGATGGGGATTATTTGGACGTGGATTTTTTGAACGGGTTTTTTTAGATGAGGGTATTCTTTGGCCAATTATTCTTTTGATGGGAGAATCAAGGGATAATGTGGATGGGGATTATTTGGACGTGGATTATTTGCATGGAGATTATTTGGAGGGGGATTCTTTAGATAGGAATGGATGGGGATTGATAGGAGGATTCTTTGGATAGGGATAAATAGGGGCATTTTTTCGATAGGGATGGATGGGGGATTCTTTGGATATGGATGGGTGGGGGGATTCTTTCGATAGGGATTCTGTGAATGAGGGATTATTTAAATAGGGATTCTTTTGAAGGGGATTCTTTGCATGTGAGATGTTATGGATGGGCAATGCATTGGATGGGAAGTTCTTCAGATAGGAGAATTCCTTGAATGGGGAATTCTTTGGATCCGGGATTCTATTGATAGCTGGGTTCTTTGGATGGGGGATTTTTTTATATGGATGGAGGTCGGGGATTTTTTGGATAGGGATGGATAGGGGGATTCTTCGGATCGGGGATTCTATCGATGGGGGTTCTTTGGATGGGGATTCTCTGCATGTAAGATTCTATGGATGGGCAATTCTTCAGATAGGAGAATTCCTTGAATGGGGAATTCTTTGGATGGGGGATTCTTTGGATGGGGGATTCTTTAGATGGGGGATTCTTTGATGGGGGATTCTTTGGATGGGGGATTCTTTGGATGGGGGATTCTTTGGATGGGGGATTCTTTGGATGGGGGATTCTTTGGATGGGGGATTCTTTGGATGGGGGATTCTTTAGATGGGGGATTCTTCGGATCGGTGATTCTATCGATGGGAGGTTTTTTGGATGGCGGATTCTTTGCATGTGAGATTCTTTGTATCGTGGATTCTATGGGTGGTGTATTCTTTGGATGAGGGATTCTTTGGATGGGAGATTCAGTTGGGTGAAATTTTATTGCGTGGGAAAACTGTGGCTGGAGTTTGGACGGAAAGCCCCAACGGGAGTTGGAATTGGCTAGCTGAGGAAATTGCTTCACTAATCTTGCAGGAGGTAATTTCTATCAGGGGATGCTTGCTATCGGAAGGACGCTCGCTCTTGGGGGATGCTTGCTCGGAAGAGAATTTTAAGATGTCAAGATTTACAGGGGGAATTATTGAGATACATGTATAAAATCTTACCTTGGGGAATTAATGACATGTGAAGGCTTAAGAGGGACTTGCTGAGATGCCAAGGCTTAAGAGGGAATTGCTGAGGTGTCAAGTCTTGTTGGGGAATTGCTGAGATGCCAAGGCTTAAGAGGGAGTTCCTGAGATTTCAAGACTTGGGAAGGAGAATTACTCAGATGTCAAGGCTTAGGGGAATTTCTGAGATGTCAAGGCTTGTGGGGGGAATCGCTGAGATGTGAAGGCTTAAGAGGGAATCGCTGAGATGTCAAGGCTTGTGGGGGAATTGCTGAGGTTTGAAGGCTTAAAAAGGAATTGCTGAGGTCTTAAGTCTCGGGGAGGGGAATCGCTAAGATGCCAAGGCTTTGGACGGGGAGAAATTGCTAAGATGTCAAGACTTACTGGAGGAATTACTGAGATATGAAGGCTAACTGGGAGAATTACTGAGATATGAAGGCTTACTAGGAGAATTACTGAGATATCAAGGCTTGGGGAGGGGAATTACTGAGATGTCAAGGCTTTTGGCGGGGAGAAATTGGTAACATGTCAAGGCTTGCGCCGGAATTGCTTAGATGTCAATGCTTGGGGAAAATTTCTGAGGTGTCGAGGCTTGGGGGAATTGCTGAGATGTTAAGTCTTGGGGGAATTCTATGGATTGATGATTCTTTGGATGAGGGATGCTTCTAATGGATAAATTTGGATAGGTGATTCATTGGGCAATTTCTTCGGTGGGGCATTGTTTTGGTGGAGGGCTTTTTGAATGGGGGATTCTTTAGATGAATGATTCTTTAGATGGGGGTTATTTGAACGGGGGTTCTTTAGATGAGGGGATTCTGGGATTATTTGGCCAATTATTCTTTTGATGTGGGATTATTTCAGGATGTGAATTCTTTGGAGGGGGATTTTTTGGAGGAGGAATTTTTTGGATATGGATGGTTGAGGGGATTATTTAGATAGAAATGGATGGGGAAATTCTTTGGATATGGATGAATAGGAGGATTCTTGGGATAGGGACCGATGGGGTATTCTTTAGATAGGGATGGATGGGCGATTCTTTGGATAGGGATGGGTGGGGGGATTCTTTGGATAGAGGGTTTCTGTGTATGGGGGATTTCTTGAATAAGGGATTCATTGGACGAGGAATTCTTCAGATGGGAGGATTCCTTGAATTGGGAATTCTTCGGATCGGGGATTCTATCAATGGGATGGGATGGGGATGGGACGGGAAGGATTGGTATTCTTTGCATGTGAGATTCTATGGATGGGCGATTAATTAAATAGGGAATTCTACAGATAGAGGATTCCTTGAATGGGAAATTCTTCGGATCGGGGATTCTGTCGATGGGGGGTTCCTTGTATGGGGATTCTTTGGATGAGGGTTTTTTGCATGTGAGATTATTTGCATCAGGGATTTTATGGATGAGAGATTCTTTGGATGGAAGGTTCAGTTGGGTAAATTTCTTTTGCGTGAGAAAACTTTGGTAGGAGTTCTGACGGAAAGCCCCAACGGGGGTTGGAATTGGCTAGTCCAATATACTAAAAATGGTCTGTCTGTGTCAAAAAAATGAAAATCTTGTATGTTTGTACGAAATCGATTATCTCCCAAAAGGCTCAACCGATTTTCTTCGAACTTGCACTGTTCGATCAGAAATTTTCCCGTGACGGTACATGTGTCTTGGCTAAGAAATTGCTCAATGCTAAAAGGATTAAATATTCGAAAAACATGCTTTTGTGCAAAGGTCAAGCAAACTTTTCGACTTGAAATGCATTGTAAGAATGCTAGAGAAAAAATTGACTGGTTGAATTCTGATTCTGAAATAGATTGCATCACACCAGGCTTTTTATTTATTCACTCTGTGTACTGGCTTAATTTTGACACTGAATTGAATTGCGTCACAGTATTGAAAACGCAGTGTGGAAGCCTAGCACAATACTTGATTTATATTGCATAACCATATTGCTAACTTTAATAGAAACTGGTACTGACTTGCCTAAGAAATTGATTATGTCATAACTGCTTCGTGTGACTTATACTCAATTGACTTGGTGTGAGTGTTGAATTATATAGGTGCTACAAATTCATTTATAATTTCAATAAGAGCTAGCCTAGATGTGAACACACTGGACTGCTAATGCAGCAACCTGGGTTCGAATCTTAGTAGTGTATGAAAAAAAGTAGCATAATTTTTTTCATTGAAAGCTTTTATTAAAGGACTAATTAAAAAGACCTGGATTATGGCGCTAGATAAACCAAGGATTACTGCGCTTGATAAACCAAGGATTATTGCACTTGATAAGCCAAGGATTATTGCACTTGATAAGCCAAGGATTATTGCACCTGATAAGCCAAGGACTATTGCACTTGATAAACCAAGGATTATTGTACTTGATAAGCCAAGGATTATTGCACTTGATAAACCAAGGACTATTGCACTTGATAAACCAAGGATTATTGTACTTGATAAGCCAAGGATTATTGCACTTGATAAACCAAGGACTATTGCACTTGATAAACCAAGGATTATTGTACTTGATAAGCCAAGGATTATTGCACTCGATTAGCCAATGATTATTGCACTTTTAAGCCAAGGATTATTGCACCTGATAAGCCAAGGATTATTGCACTTGATAAACAAAGGATTAAAAAGACCTGGATTATGGCGCTAGATAAACCAAGGATTATTGCACTTGATAAACCAAGGATTATTGCACCTGATAAGCCAAGGACTATTGCACTTGATAAACCAAGAATTATTGTACTTGATAAGCCAAGGATTATTGCACTTGATTAGCCAATGATTATTGCACTTTTAAGCCAAGGATTATTGCACCTGATAAGCCAAGGATTATTGCACTTGATAAACAAAGGATTAAAAAGACCTGGATTATGGCGCTAGATAAACCAAGGATTATTGCACTTGATAAACCAAGAATTATTGCACTTGATAAGCCAAGGATTACTGTGCTTGATAAACCAAGAATTATTGCACTTGATAAACCAAGGATTACTGCGCTTGATAAACAAAGGATTATTGCACTTCATAAACCAAGGATTACTGCGCTTGATAAACAAAGGATTATTGCACTTGATAAGCCAAGGATTATTTCACTTGATAAGCCAAGGATTATTGCACTTGATAAACCAAGGATTATTGCACTTGATAAGCCAAGGATTATTGCACTTGACTAGCAATCTAGTGCGGCCCCCCTTCGGGGCGCCCAATAAGCAAGGAGCAAAAATAGTTCATGGAAAAAAATAAAAAAGCACATTTTCTTAAACACCAATTCCTTCTTCACTTTAAAAAATCACCTTATTAATGTCAAATTGTCATGGACAATGATATTTGCTATGAATCTCTTTTTCTAAAATTAACAAACAGACAACAGAATATAGCTTTCACAAAGATAACAGACATTCCACCTAAATAGAAAATATTCCCAAGACAGCAAGCATCCCTCCAGATAGCAAGCACCCTCCTCCAAAAGTAAGCAACCGCAGATAGCAAGCATCTCCCAAATATTGTAGAAGCATCCATCCAGATAGCAAGCATCCACCCAGGTAGCAAGAATCCACCCAGATAGCAAGCATCCACCCAGATAGCAAGCATCCACCCAATAGCAAGAATCCACCCAGATAGCAAGCATCCTGCACAATGCACATAGCAAGTATATCCCAGATATTGTAGAAGTATCCACCCAGATAGCAAGCATCCTGCACATAGCAAGCACCCCCCAGATATTGTAGAAGCATCCACCCAGATAGCAAGCATCCCTGGATAGAAAGAATCCCATACATGTAGCCAAGCTTATCAAGTGCAGTAATCCTTGGTTTATCAAGTGCAGTAATCCTTGGTTTATCAAGTGCAGTAATCTTTGGTTTATCAAGTGCAGTAATCCTTGGTTTATCAAGTGCAGTAATCCTTGGTTTGCCAAGTGCAATAATCCTTGGCTTATCAAGTGCCGTAATCCTTGGCTTATCAAGTGCAGTAATCCTTGGCTTATCAAGTGCAGTAATCCTTAGCTTATTAAGAGCAATAATTCTTGGCTTATCAAGTGCAGTAATTCTTGGCTTATCAAGCGCAGTAATCCTTGGTTTTTTAAGAGCAATAATCCTTGGCTTATTAAGAACAATAATCTTTGGTTTATCAAGTGCAATAATCCTTGGCCTATTAAGAGCAATAATCCTTGGTTTATCGAGTGCAGTAATCCTTAACTTATTAAGAGCAATAATCCTTGGTTTATCAAGCGGAGTAATCCTTGGTTTGCCAAGTGCAATAATCCTTGGCTTATTAAGAGCAATAATACTTGGCTTATTAAGAGCAATAATCCTTGGTTTATCAAGTGCAGTAATCCTTGGTTTGCCAAGTGCAATAATCCTTAGCTTATTAAGAGCAATAATTCTTGGTTTATCAAGAGCAGTAATCCTTGGTTTATTAAGAGCAATAATCCTTGGCTTTTTAAGAGCAATAATCCTTGGCTTATCAAGCCCAGTAATCCTTGGTTTATTAAGAGCAATAATCCTTGGTTTATCAAGCGCAGTAATCCTTAGCTTATTAAGAGCAAAAATTCTTGGCTTATCAAGTGCAGTAATCCTAGGCTTATCAAGCGCAGTAATCCTTGGTTTATCAAGTGCAGTAATCCTTGGTTTATCGAGTGCAGTAATCCTTGGTTTGCCAAGTGCTATATTCCTTGGCCTATTAAGCGCAATAGTCCTTGGTTTATCAAGCGCAGTAATCCTTGGCTTATCAAGTGCAATAATCCTTGGCCTATCAAGTGCAATAATCCTTGGTTTATCAAGTGCAGTAATCCTTGGCTTATCCAGTGCAATAATCCTTGGTTTATCAAGTGCAATTATCCTTGGTTTATCAAGTGCAATAATTTTTAGTTTATCACACATGTGCAGTAATCTCTGGCTTAATAAGTGCAATAATTCTTGGTTTATCAAGCGCAGTAATCATTGTTTTATCAAGTGCAATAATTTTTGGTTTATCAAGTGCAGTAATCCTTGGTTTATCTAGCACCATAATCCAGGTCTTTTTAATTATTTTTTTAATAAAAGCTTTCAATAAAAAAATTATGCTACTTTTATTCTTTTATACACTACTACATGTACATGTATAAGATTCGAACCCAGGTTGCTGCATTAGCAGTCCAGTGTGTTTACATCTAGGCTAGCTCTCATTGAAATTTTATATGAATTTGTAGCACTTATAATTCAACACTCACACCAAGTCAATTGAGTAAAAGTTACACAAAGCAGTTATGACACAATCAATTTTTTAGGCAAGTCATACCAGTCTAAAAAAGTTAGCAATATGGTTACGCAATATAAATCAAGTATTGTGCTATGCTTCCACACTGCGTTTTCAATACTGTGACGTAATTCAGTGTCAAAATTCAGCCAGTACATAGACGATAAATAAAGCCTATTGTTATGATGCAATCTATTTCAGAATCAGAATTCAACCAGTCAGTTTTTTTTCTCTAGCATTCTTACAATGCATTTCAAGTCAAAAGAGCTGCTTGACCTTTGCAAAAAAGCATGTTTTTCGAATATTTAATCCCTTTAGCATCAAGCAATTTCTTAGCCACGATGCATGTACCGTCACGGAAAAATTTCTGATTGAACAGTGCAAGTTCGAACAAAATCGGTTGAGCCGTTTTTGCTAAAATCGATCACACACACACACACATATACCGACAGACCATTTTTAGTATATTGGACTAGCCATTTAGCCCCCCGCTGGGGAGCCTTGAAAATGACACCAATTGGTTTTTATTTTGGCACAAGAGTAACCTTACTATAATCATCCAAAATTTTGATTTCCAATAATCAAAAATTACCTTTTCTCATTTTGGCAGAAATAAATTGTCATTAATCCGAATTTTATTAGCCAAAAAAGTTTCGTTCATCAGCTCAAAACCCTTTCTAAATCAGCAAATAGTGCTTATCCTTTCAAGCACAAACTCTTGATGCATATCGTCACTGGCCGGGGCATATTCTGATCCGCAGCAGGAGCTCAATATGCAAATCCCTGACGCCCTTAGACCCTCTCTCTATATTAGCCTAAATCAAAGGATCAAACCAGCGCAAAGGATTAAATGCGCTGGTATTTCCTATTAGCAGAAATCAGCATCACTTGTGTACTTTTTCATTATCTGAATTACATGAGCTACTTGAGCCGTACTACCTGACTATCTGACAATCGCCCAACAACCTAACACCCCTCAAAAAAATTCAGCCATCGTCCATGAGCCTTGACATCTCAGTAATTTCCACAGTAAGCCTTGATGTCTGAGGAATTCCCCCAGGAAGCCTTGACATCTCAGCAATTCCCCCAGTAAGCCTTGACATCTCAGCATTCCCCCAGTAAGCATTGAGATCTCAGCAATTCCGCCAGTAAGCCTTGGCATCTCAGCAATTCCCCCAGTAAGCCTTGACATCTCAGCAATTCCCCCAGTAAGCCTTGACACCTCAGCAATTCCCCCAGTAAGCCTTGAGATCTCAGCAATTCCCTCAGTAAGCCTTGACATCTCAGCAATTCGCCCAGTAAGCTCTGAGATCTCAGTAAGCATAGAAATCTTAGCAATTCCCAGTAGGACTTGACATTTTAGCAATTCCCAGAAAGCCTTGACACCTCAGCAATTCCTAGTAGGACTTGACATCTCAGCAATTCCCCCATTAAGCCTTGACATTGCAGCAATTCTCCCAGCGCAGTAATTAGCCTTGACATCCCAACAACCCAACTCCCCTCTCCCAAGAATTCAGCAATCCCCTTATAAGCCTTGATAACTCAGCTATTCCCCCATGAGCTTTGATATCTTAGCAAGTCTTTAATTGATTGTTGACAGCGGTGATTCTATGATTGAACCAAAACTGACCCTAAGCCCCCAAACCTACCCATAAGTGAGTCTTGGCATGTTAGCAATTTCCACTATGAGCCTTGAGCCTCAGCATTAAAGTAACTTCCTCATAAGTTTTGTAATCTGAATTTCACCGAAAGCCTTGACCTATCAGCAATTCCCCGTAGAGCCAAAGCATTTAAGTAATTCGCCCCAAGAGCCTTTAATCTTAGCAATTCCTCGATGGATCATTGATGGTTGTCACGACGATCGCTCTATAATTTAACCAAAACCATAACCCTTAACCTTTAGTCGAATTTCAGCAATTCCCCAATGAGCTTTGGAAATGTTAGCAATTTTCCCATGAGCCTGAAAATTGAGTGACTAACCATTTGAAATCTTGGCACTTGCATTTCAACAATTAATTTCAGCAATTTCACAAATGAAACTTGAAATCAAAGCAATTCTCCCCAGAATGACATAATTATAGCAATTCTCCTTTGTCTTGATATCTTATAAATTCTTCCATGAGTATTGATATATCACAGCAATTTACCATACGAGCATTATGCTCGTAGCAATGGTCTTAGCAGTCTTAACAGTCAGCAATTCCCGATGAGACTTTTGCTTTCGACAGGGCGCTTTTTTATGATTGACATGATGATTCTTGTTCGTTTTTTCTTGCCTTTGCGTTTTCTTCTCTTTAAAAGAAGTTTATATTAAAAAATACAATATTTCACTATAGCTTTCTGCAGTTTAGCAATGGTTCACCAGCAGTTTAGCAATGCAGTTTAGCAATGCTTCACCAGCAGTTTAGCAATGGTTCACCAGCACTGTTTTGCACAATCAGTGAGCAGATGGCCACTAATCTTTGCATATGGCCATATTGCTTCTGCATAATCGAAACCATTTAAAATGTTTTTGCAACTTGCAGGGTAAATTTAATCTCCTTACATATTTATTATTTTATTATATGCGTCGACAGATTAGCACTGCTCTCCCCGATTAGCGCTGCTCACCCAGATTAGCAATACCCTTTGTAAATTAGCACTTACAGCAGATGAGCACTGCTCTTGAAGCTTAGCGTAGCCCCAGCGAAAGTATATATAAAATAAAATGTTAAAAATTTGCATGAATTCCCATAGGAAACAATGATTATTGTCACAAAGATAAATTCGCTGCTTTAATGTAGACTCGAACTGCCGACCTTCTACTAAAAACGTTACTATTCTAGAAGTTTAGTAACTTCGCACTTTGAAGTTAACCCCCCCCCCACCCAGAAATCGGCAGTTATCCCCACAACATCCTGAAATTAGCTATCACTTCTAATCCCACAAACAGACTGCAGTCATACTCTTAGCAGCCTGCAGATATCCACTGTGCCGTCTACAACTTTCATTAACATCAGCAAACTACAATACTTCACTCAGCAGTCCGCAGTTATCCACTCAACAACTTGCACTTAATTCTTCACAGCTATTATCCACTTTAAACTCTGTAGATAGTTATCCCCTCAACAGTTTGCTGCTATGCACTCATAAGTGTTGAGGAACTACCTCAGCAGTTTGTTCCATTTTTCCCTTTGCAGTCTGCATGAATGATCCCTTTGACAATCTGCAGTTCCACTCAGCATCTTCTGTTCTCCTTTTCAATAATCTTGCAATCTTCCAATAATCTAAAAATGTGCTCAGCATTTTACGGCTCACTAAACATTTTTAAGTACATATCGGCATTCTTAAAAAGCTCAAAATTTAGCAATTTTAAGAAATTTAAGAAATTTTAACAGCATGGTCTGCAGTTTAATAGCAATTTCATACAATTTCATACTTTCATGGTGCGAGGCAGTACTCGTTGATGGGATCAGTAATACACGAAGCAGTTTTTTAAAATCAAATTTGATAAGTGGCTTGTGCCAAGTAGCAAAAATTATTTGCTAATTAATAAAAATTGTTGCAATTAAAATTAATAAAAAATATGTTATATTTAGTCGAGTCACAAGCTACAAATGAATGAATTTACTTATTTTAATTATCCACCGGGAGGCGGACTCGAACCTTGGACCTTACGCCTAGCCTAAACCTAGTCCTAGTGCCTACACTGCGGCTATTCCGCCTACTGATGGAAGGGCGCAAAAATCAGACATATATGCTTCGGCACTGCAGTCAAATACATACCAGTGATAGCCTGCATGCTCAGTGTGCACAGTTTTGGTGCTGGCAGAGCCATTGCACAGTTAAGTAAATCTCTCAATTTCAATACTTTTAAAATGCACTGGCTGATTTCTCTCTCCCTCCAGAGTGCCTGCGCAATGCTTGGCACACTGCCTCCTGCTGAAAAGCTCAGAGTCAGTTTATAGCGAGAATATGCAGTACGCAGTTGTGGCGCAATCATTTAGAATTGTAATTCAGCCAGTCAAGAATTCAACCCTGCTTGGCCTTCCATTAAAAGCATTTAGATAAACTTGTTTTTCGAATATTTAATACCTTTAGCATTGAAGCAGATTAAAGAAATTTTAGCTGTCCTCTTTCCAGATAATTACAAAACTTTTGGCCAAAACGCGATCAAAATTGGTCAAGAATTGCAGTCTGTAGAGCGTTACGAAAAACAGATCTTTGACGCTTAAAAAGCTCGCTGCTAGCCTCCAGAATAATTTTATTTTTGACCCCTGGTATGGTTGCGCAATTTAAATAGAGTAATTATCTGGGCAGTGGGGCCCATTGAGTTTTCTGATCAGTTCGCTCTGGCGCAATCAATTAAAATTGGCAGTGAAGCTTCTCGCTGATAAAATTTGCATTGAAAAAGGCCATTTAAAACAGTTTTTCGAATATTTAATCCCTTTAGCATTGGAGCAGATTAAAGAAATTTTAACCGTCTTCTTTCCAGACAATTTTGAATCTTTTGGCGAAAACGCGATCAAAATCGGTGAAGAATTGCAGTCTCTAGAGCGTTATGGACATTCAAGCATACAAACCTTAGAGATTTAGTATATTTAGATAGACTAGCCATTTAGCCCCCCTCTGGGGAGCCTTGAAAATGACACCAATTGGTTTTTATTTTGGCACAAGAGTAACCTTACTATAATCATCCAAAATTTTGATTTCCAATAATCAAAAATTACCTTTTCTCATTTTGGCAGAAATAAATTGTCATTAATCCGAATTTTATTAGCCAAAAAAGTTTCGTTCATCAGCTCAAAACCCTTTCTAAATCAGCAAATAGTGCTTATCCTTTCAAGCACAAACTCTTGATGCATATCGTCACTGGCCGGGGCATATTCTGATCCGCAGCAGGAGCTCAATATGCAAATCCCTGACGCCCTTAGACCCTCTCTCTATATTAGCCTAAATCAAAGGATCAAACCAGCGCAAAGGATTAAATGCGCTGGTATTTCCTATTAGCAGAAATCAGCATCACTTGTGTGTACTTTTTCAGTATCTGAATTACATGAGCTACTTGAGCCGTACTACCCGATTATCTGACAATCGCCCAACAACCTAACACCCCCCCCCCAAAAAAAATTCAGCCATCATCCATGAGCCTTGACATCTCAGCAACTTCCACAGTAAATCTTGAGATCTCAGAAATTATCCCAGTAAGCCTTGAGATCTCAGCAATTCCCCCAGTAAGCCTTGACATCTCAGCATTCCCCCAGTAAGCATTGACATCTCAGCAATTCCCCCAGTAAGCCTTAAAATCTTAGAAATTATCCCAGTAAGTTTTAAGATCTCAGCAATTCCCCCAGTAAGCCTTGACATCTCAGCAATACCCCAGTAAGCCTTGACATCTCAGCAATTCCCTAAGTAAGCCTTGAGATCTCAGCAATTCCACCAGTAAGCCTTGACATCTCAGCAATACCCCCAGTAATCTCAGCAATACCCCCAGTAAGCCTTGATGTCTGAGGAATTCCCCCAGTAAGCCTTGACATCTCAGCAATTCCCCCAGTAAGCCTTGAGATCTCAGCAATTCCCAGTAAGCCTTGACATCTCAGAATTCCCCCAGTAAGCCTTGAGATCTCAGAAATTATCCCAGTAAGTTTGGAGATCTCAGCAATTCCCCCAGTAAGCCTTGACATCTCAGCAATTCCCCAGTAAGCTTGAGATCTCAGCAATTCCCCCAGTAAGCCTTGACATCTCAGCAATTTAAGCTTGAGATCTCAGCAATTCCCCCAGTAAGCCTTGACATCTCAGCAATTCCCCCAGTAAGCCTTGACATCTCAGCAATTCCCTCAGTAAGCCTTGACATCTCAGCAATTCCCCCAGTAGGCTCTGAGATCTCAGCAATTCCCCCAGTAAGCCTTGACATCTCAGCAATTCCCCCAGTAAGCCTTGACGTCTCAGTAGGCATAGAAATCTTAGCAATTCCCAGTAGGACTTGACATTTTAGCAATTCCAAGAAAGCCTTGACATCTCAGCAATTCTTAGTAGGACTTGACATCTCAGCAGTTTCCCCATTAAGCCTCGACATTGTAGCAATTCTCCCAGCGCAGTAATTATAGCCTTGAGATCCCAACAACCCAACTCCCCTCTCCCAAGAATTCAGCAATCCCCTTATAAGCCATGATAACTCAGCTATACCCTCATGAGCTTTGATATCTTAGCAAGTCTTTAATTGATTGTTGACAGCGGTTAATCTATGATTGAACCAAAACTGACCCTAAGCCCCCAAACCTACCCATAAGTGAGTCTTGGCATGTTAGCAATTTCCACTATGAGCCTTGAGCCTCAGCATTAAAGTAACTTCCTCATAAGGTTTGTAATCTGAATTTCACCGAAAGCCTTGACCTGTCAGCAATTCCCTAAGAGCCAAAGCATATAACTAATTCGCCCCTTTAATCTTTGAAATTCCTTGATGAATCATTTATGATTGACACGACGATCGCTCTATAATTAAACTCAAATCCTAACCCTTAACCTGCAGCCGAGTCACAGCATTTCAGCAACTCCCCCTCTCAGCTCAAGAATTTCAGCAATTCCCCAATGAGCTTTTGAAATCTTAGCAATTTTCCCATGAGCATGAAACTTTAGCGACTAACCTTTTGATATCTTGGCACTTTCACATGAGTCTTATGGTTGAAAACTAACCCTGCCAAGTCACAGCATTTCAGCAATTCCCACCGTAAACCACAGCATTTCAACAAATACCCAATGAACCTTGACATTTCGTGAATTTCAGCTATTCGCTTTAGGAGCCTTTGAAATCTCAGTCATTCCCCCGTGAACCTTAGCATCTCAGCAATACCCAAGAGTCACAGCCTACAGCATTACAGGGATCCCCCGTGAGCTTTGAAATCTCAGCTATTCCCCAATGAGCCTTGATATCTCAGCAACTCCTATTTGAGCCACAAAATTTCGGCATTATGAGCAGGTACTGCAATCACAACAATCCCCCTGAGCATTGAGCCACATTATAATTCGGATATCCCCCCACGAGCCTTTAAAACTTAGCAATTCCCCAATGAGTATTTAATGTTAGACAGGCCTATTCATTTATATGGTTTACGTCTTACTCTTACCCTAACAATGTCGGCAATTCCCTCAAGAGCCACAGCATTCCAGAAATTATTTCCATGAGCCTTGACAGCAAATAATTTTAATGAGCCTTGATACCTCAGAAATTTCTCAAATGGAATTTGAAATCAAAGCAATTCTGCCCAGAATCACATCAGTATAGGAATTTCCCTCTGAGACTTGACAAGACATCTCAGAATTTCTCTCATGGGCCTTGATCTGGCCCATGGCCCAGTAAGCCTTGAAATCTCAATAATTCCCCAGTAAGCCTTGACATCTCAGAAATTCCCTCATTAAGATCGACATCGCAGCAATTGAACTTAAGCTTTGAAATCAAAGCAATTCTCCCCTGAATCACATCATTATAGCAATTACCGCTGAGCCTTGAGATCTTAGAAATTCTCCCATGAGTCTTGATATCACAGAAATTTTCCATACCAGCCTTGACATCTTAGCAATTCACATTGAGTATTTTATTCTCGACAGACCGCTTCTTTTATGGTTGACATGATGATTCTTTTGTCGCTTTTTCTTGTGTTGAGTTTTCTTCTGTTTAAAGTAGCATTTATTAAAAACTTACAGTGGTTTACCATCACTTTAGCAATGGTTTACCATCACTTTAGCGATGGTTCACCAGCAATTTAGCAATGGTTCACCAGCAGTTTAGCAATGGTTCACCGGCACTGTTCCGCAAAATCTGGGAGCAGATGGCTACTGATCTCCATATGCTTCTCAATAATCGAAACCATTTGAAATGTTTGCAACTTGCAGTTTAAAATTGATTTGCAATTCTCTTGCATATTTATTATTTCATTGTACGTCAGATTAGCACTGCTCACCCAGATTAGACCCTTTGCAAATTAGCACTTACAGCAGATTAGCACTGCTCTAGAAGACTAACGCAGCCCCAGCAAAAGTATCTTTAAATTTAAGTGTTTAACATCTCCATGAATCTGCATAGGATGCAATCATTATTGTCACAGGTCACAAAGATAAATTCGCTGCTTCAATGCAGGCTCGAACTGCTGACATCAAAGCATTCTGTTTGCTTCTGCTTGATACTGCCTGCCTACTGCGGCTATTGTGCCTATTGACATGTGGTCGAAATAATCTAGTTTAGCAACTTCAGCCGTTTGAAGTTAACCCCCGGAAATCGGCATTTATCCCCACAACAACCTGAAATTATCCCTTCATCTAATCCCGCAAAAAGACTGCAGTTATTTCTTAGCAGCCGGCATTTATCATCCACTTTGCATTTTAAAACTTTTATTAAAATTAAGAATGCATACCCTCAGCGGCATAGAATTGTCCCCTTAGCCAAAAATATTTCACTTAGCAGCCGCAGAAATCCCCTAAACAACTTGTACTTAATCTTCCACAGTAAATATCCACTCAAAACTCAATAGTTAGTTATAAGCCTCAGAAGTCTGCCATTATCCTCTAATTAGTCCGCAGTTTTCCCTCTCAGCAGTCTGCAGCTATACGCTCATACGTCTGGAGGAACTACCTCAGCAGTTTGCAGTTGTTTCCCCTTTGTAATCTGCAATGATCCCTTCGACAGTCTGCAGTTCCCCTCAGCAGTCTGCAGTCATTTCATTTTCAGTCTACAACTGTACCATTAACGATTTTCATTTATTCTCTCAGCAGCCTGCAGTTCTCCTCTCGGCCGGCTCCTCAGTCTCCTCTGCAAACTGCAATTTGCTCAGAATTGTACGGCTCACTAATCAATTTTCGATACATATCGGCAGTCTTGAAAAGCTCAGCATTTAGCAGCATTGTCTGCAGTTTAGTAATTTCGTACTTTTATGGAGCTAGACAATACCCATTGATGGGATCAGTTATACTCGAAGCAGTTTTTACAAATCAAATTTGATTAGTGGCTTGTGCCGAGTAGCAAAAAATGAATTGCCAATTAATAAAAAAATGTTTCAATTGAAATTAAATAAAAAATGTTTCAATTAGTCCAGGCACAAGCTATAAATTATTGAATTATTTGAATTTTTATTATCCACTAGGGAGGCAGACTCGAACCTTGGACCTTACGTCTAGCCTAAACCTAGTCCTAAGTGCCTACACTGCGGCTACTCCGCCTATTGATGGGAGGACAACAAAATCAGCCATATATGCTTCAGAACTGCAGTTAAAATACATAGCAGTGATAGGCTGCTGAGTGTGTAGGCGTGCAGGCGGAGCCAATGCACAGTTGATTGAGTGAAATCTAGCAATTTTCTATGGAGTCCGCCAGTCAGAGCCAGGGTCAGAATGTACACACGCAGCCACTGAGCATTTTTTCTCCTTGCACACTGCAACCAGTATTGAAGCTTACACAGTGGAGAGAGAAAAGTTATGGCGCAATCATAATTGGAATTGGAATTCAGCCAGTCCAGTCAAGAATTCAAGCTAGTTTGCCCTACCATTAAAAGCATTGGGAAAACTCGTTTTTCGAATATTTGATACCTTTAGCATTAAAGCCAATTAAAGAAATTTTAACTGTCTTCTTTCCAGATAATTACAAATCTTTTCGTGGAAACGCGATTAAAATTGGTCAATTGGTTCTATCTCTAGAACGTTATGCAAATACTAACACAAATTCTCTTCGAGTGAAAGTCACACGAAGCAGCTATGACATAATCAAATACTCAGGCAGTCAGCATCAGTCTCATTTAAAGTTAGCAATATGGTTACGCAATTTCTGTCTTTCAACTTGGCACAGTGTTTTCAACTTGTTGTGATGCAATCTTTATCAAAATCAGAATTCAGTCAGTCGGTTTTTTCTCTAGCATTCTTACAGCGCATTTCAAGTCGAAATAGCTGCTTGACCTTTGCAAAAAAGCATGTTTTTCGAATATTTAATCCCTTTAGCATTGAAGCAGATACAAGAAATTTGAACCATACAATCCCAGGCTGATTACAAATCTTTTGGCGAAAACGCGATGTAAATCGGTGAAGAATTGCAATCTCTAGAGCGTTATGGACAAGCAAGCAAGCAAGCAAGCAAGCATACAAATATTAGAGATTTAGTATATGTAGATTTTTTATTGCCCTCCTTTAAGTGGAGCGGAGTGAGTTTTATTATCAGTTGGCTCTGGCGCAATCAATTAAAATTGGCAGTGAAGTTTCTGGCTGATAAAATTTGCATTGAAAAAGGCCATTTAAAACAGTTTTTCGAATATTTAATCCCTTTAGCATTGGAGCAGATTAAAGAAATTTTAAACGTCTTCTTTCCAGACAATTTTGAATCTTTTGGCGAAAACGCGATCAAAATCGGTGAAGAATTGCAGTCTCTAGAGCGTTATGGACATTCAAACATACAAACCTTAGAGATTTAGTATATTTAGAAAGATAAGCCAAGGATTATTGCACTTGATAAACCAAGGATATTGCACTTGATAAGCCAAGGATTATTGAACTTGATAAGCCAAGGATTACTGCACTTAATAAACCAAAGATTATTGCACTTGATAAGCCAAGGACTATTGCACTTGATAAACCAAGGATATTGCACTTGATAAGCCAAGGATTATTGAACTTGATAAGCCAAGGATTACTGCACTTAATAAACCAAAGATTATTGCACTTGATAAGCCAAGGACTATTGCACTTGATAAACCAAGGATATTGCACTTGATAAGCCAAGGATTATTGAACTTGATAAGCCAAGGATTACTGCACTTAATAAACCAAAGATTATTGCACTTGATAAACCAAGGATTACTGCGCTTGATAAGCCATGTATTATTGCACTTGATAGTAAAGAATATTGCACTTGATAAGCCAAGGATTATTGCGCTTTGATAATAAGGAATATTGCACTAGATTAGAAAGGGCTATTGCACTATCCCAGACATCGATTTTTGGACTTGATGAGTAAAGGATTATTGCACTTAGCTGAGAAGCTGACTATTGCGCTGTCTAAAAAAGAGACTATTGCGCTCGCTGAGATGTGGATTGTTGCACAACCTGAGAAAGCGATTATTGCTTTAGTGGAGGTAACATTTGCACTAGCTACTTGCTGTCTCGTGGATGCTTGCTATCTGGAGGATGCTTGCTCTCGAGGGGGATACCTGCTATTTGGGAGGGTGGGGGTATACTGGCTAAATGTATGGGATTCTTTCTATCTAGGGATGCTTGCTATTTAGGGATTCTTGCTATCTGCAGGATGCTTGCTATCTGGGTGGATGCTTTTATAATATCTTGGGGTGCTTGCTATCTGCAGGATGCTTCTATAATATCTGGGGGTGCTTGCTTTCTGCAGGATGCTTGCTATCTGGGTGGATGCTTCTATCTGGGGGGGGGGGTGCTTGCTATTTGGGTGGATGCTTCAACAATATCTGGGGGATGCTTGCTATCTGCAGGATGCTTGCTATCTGGGTGGATGCTTAAATAATTACTTGGGGGAGCTTGCTATCTGCAGGATGCTTCTATAATATCTGGGTGGTGCTTGCTATCTGCAGGATGCTTCCAAAATATCTGGGGGGTGCTTGCTATCTGCAGGATGCTTGCTATCTGGGTGGATGCTTCAACAATATCTGGGGGATGCTTGCTATCTGCAGAATGCTTGCTATCTGGGTGGATGCTTCAACAATATCTGGGGGATGCTTGCTATCTACAGAATGCTTGCTATCTGGGTGGATGCTTCTATCTGGGGGATGCTTGCTGCTGTCTGCAGATGCTTGCTATCTGGGGTGATGCTTGCTATCTGGGGGATGCTTCCTATCTGCAGATGCTTGCTATCTGCAGATGCTTGCTATCTGCAGATGCTTTCTATCTGCAGATGCTTGCTATGAGCACTAGAGAATGCTTGCTATCTGTGGTTGTTTACTTTTAGAGGGGGGTGCTTGCTGTCTTGGGAATATTTTCTATTTAGGCGAAGCTATATTTTGTTGTCTGTTTGTTAATTTTAGAGAAAAAGTAATTCTTTCACTTTGCAAACATCTTTGTCCGTGACAATTTTACACGAATAAGGTAATTTTTAAAAGTGAAGAAGGAATTGGTGTTTAAGAAAATGTGCTTTTTTATTGTTTTCCATGAACTAATTTTGCTCCTTTCTTATTGGGCGCCCCGAAGGCGCTTGATAAGCCAAGGATTACTGCACTTGATAAACCAAGGATTATTGCTCTTAATAAGCCAAGAATTATCACTTTTAATAAGCCAAGGATTATTGCACTTGGCAAACCAAGAATTACTGCACTTGATAAACCAATGATTACTGCACTTGATAAACCAGGGATTATTGCTCTTAATAAACCAAGGATTATTGCGCTTGATAAGCCAAGTATGACTGCACTAGATAAACCAAGGAATATTGCACTTGATAAACCCAGAATTATTGCTCTTAATAAACCAAGGATTACTGCACTTGAAAAACCAAGGATTACTGCGCTTGGCAAATCAAGGATTATTGCACTTGGCAAACCTAAGATTACTGCACTCGATAAACCAAGGATTACTGCACTCGATAAACCAAGGATTACTGCACTTGATAAACCAAGGATAACTGCACTTGATAAGCAAATGATTATTGCTCCTGATAAGCCAAGGATTATTGCACTTGGCAAACCAAGGATTACTGCACTTGATAAACCAAGGATTACTGTACTTGATAAACCAAGGATTACTGCACTTGATAAGCTTGGCTACATGTGTGGGATTCCTTCTATCCAGGGATGCTTGCTATTCAGGGATTCTTGCTATCTGCAGGATGCTTGCTATCTGGGTGGATGCTTCTACAGTATCTGGGGATGCTTGCTATGTGCAGGATGCTTGCTATCTGGGGTGAAGCTTTCTACGTGTATTAAGGGATGCTTGCTATCTGCTGTTGCTTACTTTTGGAGGGGGGTGTTTGCTATCTGGAGGGATACTTGCTGTCTTGGGAATATTTTCTATTTAGGTGGAATGTCTGTTATCTTTGTGAAAGCTATATTTTGTTGTCGGTTTGTTAATTTTAGAAAAAAGGAGATTCATAGCAAATATCATTGTCCGTGACAATTTTACATGAATAAGGTGATTTTTAAAAGAAGAAGGAATTGTTGTTTAACGCCAGTGATGCCTCTGCATGATAGGCAACTGTGTTGCCTTTGGGTAACAATATTTTTTGCTGTAGCTGCTTTTCCAGCCATTGCCGAGCGTACTGCTTCTGCTTACACCGCTACAGAAGTAGTACGCTATTGCTTTGAAAGAAGGCAAGTATGGTTGAATTGTCAGTTTTAAAATTCTACACAAGCATGTTTTATTAGCACATAAGCCCAGAATTAAAATGAGAATTCGATTCCTAGCCCCCCTCCCTAAGAATTCTTTTCATTTTAAAGGATTCGTCCCTTGCTTATTGGCCACCCCGAAGGGGGGCGCTAGATTGCTAGTCTTTTACTCAATCCTGTCAATTTATAATTATTGAAATCGATTTACATGTAAATGTACCACGTACAGTATTAATACTGCATTTACGTGTACATTGCTACATATATGTTAATGAATACAGCTTCAAGTCGTACATTAGCTGCGGTCAGCACACAGCAATGTAGTGACTGTGCATCAGGCCTAGGTGTTGTAACTAACGTTGAGGCTATAATTGTTCAATTACCTTATATGCATCGTGCGTTCAATTATGGTATCGTTGTTTCGATTGCGTAACACTGTTGTCAACGTGCACATGAGTATAAATACGAGCTATATTGAGCGAGACTCAAGTGTCTCCAACTGAATTGAATTTAATAAATCAACTAAAAACACAACAAATGGCGACGAGACTTCCATACCCAGCGGAGTTTCAACCCGTACCAGGAGAACCTCCTGTGCCATGGGCAAGGTGGATTTCGACATTCAACAACTTCCTGGTGGCCGAAGACCTCGGAGAGGCATCAGACGGTCGTAAAAAGGCGATTCTTCTGCACCTGCTTGGCGAAGAGGGACGCCGCGGAGCTGCCAACGTCGATACAACAAAGTCACTTCAGGAGACCCAAGAGCTACTGAAGGGCATCTTCGGCTCGTCGAGAAGCGCCATAGCAGAGCGCTTCGCCTTTCGGCAGCGAGCCCAGCACGACGGCGAGAACATCAGCGACTACGTGATGGCCTTGAGAGAGCTGGCAACAACCTGCAACTTCGGCACGTTCCACGACGAAATGATCAGAGATCAGCTCGTGGAGAAAACCGGTGTACCTCGCATCAGGGAGCGACTTCTGATGGAGGAGGACAGCCTCACGCTGGCAGACGCCATGAAGATTGCTGGAAGAATTGAAGCAGCAATCAAGGATGCCAAGCAGGTCAGCAGCCAAGACCTTCAGGTGAAAGCGGTGAACAAGAGACCGACTGCTCGTTCTGTCAAGAAAGCTGCAACGCCAGGTTCGAAGTGCACCCGATGAGGAGGCAATCACGAGAACAAGAGCGAATGCAAAGCGATGGGACAGAAGTGCAGACGATGCGGCAAGACGAACCATTTCGCGAAAATGTGCCGCAAGAAAGCGGTCTCTGCGATCGACACCAAAGAGACTGCAGAGTCCAGCCTGACGGTCCTGGCCGTGAACAACAGGAGCATCGACAACTTATTCTGCGACTGCCACTTGGACGGGCAGATGATCCGACTACAAATCGACTGCGGTGCTGCCGTCTCATTGCTCAACACGGAGACGTTCAAGAAATCCTTCGCTAGGCACCCGCTGCTCCTGACGAGCACAAGACTGGAGGTATACGGCGGATTTGCGATCAAGACCATCGGCAAGGTCGAGCTTCCAGTGACGTTTAACGACATCAGGACAGAAGCCACATTCTACGTCGCCGACAAAGGAGCGAACATCCTGGGCCGCGACCTGTTTCAGGCCCTCGGATTCCAAGGCGACAACAGAGTGATGAGCATCAGCGAGACTACGATCGAGCGCGACTTCCCTGGAATCCTCGATGGTCTGGGCCGGTCCAAGAGCTTCATCCACCGGACAAAGATCGACGCCTCGGTCAAGCCAGTGTCTCAGCCAATGCGGAAGCTTCCGATCGGCCTGAAGGACGAAGTAACGTCAGAGATCAGCCGGATGGAGCAACAGGGCATCATTGAGAAGGTCGACGCGTCCGAGTGGGTCAGCAACGTAGTCGTGACGCGTAAGAAGGAGTCCAACAAGGTTCGTCTCTGCGTGGATCTGCGGCAGGTCAACAGGGTGGTGATCGCGGACCGCTATCCGGTACCGTCAATCGAGGACCTATCGGCTCGAAGTGCTTCAGCAAGCTGGACCTGCGTCAAGGCTACCAGCAGATTCCGCTGCATCCAGAATCTCGAGGACTGACGTGCTTCATCACCGATGCCGGCCTGTACCAGTTCACCGTGGTGCCATTCGGGCTATCCAGCTCCGGAGCTGCCTTCCAGCGAGCCCTGCAGACGGTGCTTCGAGGAGCTCCAGGCGCCATCAACATTGTGGACGACATCCTGGTGCACGGCAAGGACGAGACTGAGCACGACAAGAACCTCCGAGAAGTCCTAGGGCGGATTCACCGCGAAGGCTTTACACTCAATCGAGAGAAGTGCAAATTCCAGCAGGCGAGCGTGGATTTCTTCGGATTGGTCATCTCTGCAGATGGCATCAAACCGACCAAGTCCAACGTCGACGCAATTCTAAGAATTCCTGAGCCAACAACGGTCGCGCAAATTCAATCGTTCCTCGGCGCAGTGAACTTTTTGCACAAGTTCATACCGCATTACTCAGCGATCGCCGAGCCTCTGAGACAACTGCTCAAAAAGGACGCGGACTGGCACTGGGGTGAGCGAGAACGTACAGCCTTCCGTACACTCAAGTCAGCCGTAACCAGCAGCCCAGTGTTAGCTCATTTTGACTGCCAAGCTGAGACGTACGTCACCTGCGACGAAAGTCTAGACGGACTGGGGGCGGTGCTCAACCAAGTACAAAACGGAAAAGAGGTGCCAATCGCACTCAGCTCAGCGGAAAAGCGATACTCAGCCCGACGAGCCTGCGACTTCAAGTCATCGAGGAAGCCCACGAAGGGCATCCGGGCGTCGTTCGGTCTAAGCAGCGGTGCCGAGACACGGTCTGGTTTCCTGGAATTGACCGGCAGGTGGAGGACTACGTCAAGAACTGCACGGCCTGCACTCTGGCGGAGAAGTCCGGCAAGCCTCAACAGACGATCGTGACACCAGTCGAGGGGTCAGCAGGTCCATGGGACAAGATCGAAATCGACATCTTCGGCGAGGTCGCGGCGGCTTCACGGCATCAGCGGTTCCTACTGGTGATCCACGACCTGTACAGCAAGTGGCCGGAGATTGCAGCCATGGAAACCGTCACCTCTGCCAACATCATCAAGACGCTTCGGAAGCTATTCGGCCGGTGGGGAGTCCCAAAGATGCTGATCAGCGACAACGGATCCCAGTTCGTCAGTGACGAGTTCAAAGAGTTCCTGCGAGCCGAGGGCATCAAGCACAGCCGAGCGAGCCGGTACTACCCGCAAGGAAACGGCGGAGTCGAGCGATTCAACCGGAGTCTGAAGGAGGGCCTGGCAGCGAACCTGAAGGCGGGAGCGAAGTTCGAGGACGCCATCGACCTGGTGCTCAAGACCTACAGGACCAGCCAGCACGCTCTCACCGGGCTGACTCCAGCCGAGCTGATGATCGGGCGCAAGCTGCGGTCCGGGCTGCAGCTGCTCAGGCCGACTCAAGAACAACTGCCGAGCGACGACGACCTGCGCGACAGCATCGCGCAGAGGCAAGCTAAGAACGCCGACTACACCAACAAGCGAAGGCGAGCTCGAGACTCAGCAGTCGAGGCCGGAGACTGGGTCTGGTGGCGCACAAGCTGGCAACCCGACTAAAGGAGCCGCTCAAGATCGCCTCCCGAGCAGGGCGCAACACCGTGCTGTCCGACGGTACAAAGTGGCACGCGAGCCGCCTGATCAAGTGCAACGACCCGACAGCACCCAGCGGCGCAGCTGACCGAGCGGGCGAGCTGTTCGAGGCGCTCCTGCTGCCTGAGCCGGTGGCCAGGGCGGCGACGGTGCCGCCACCACCGCCTGGCGAGCCGCTACCCGAGGCGGCGCTCCGAAGGTCGACTCGAGCTCGACGGCAACCGGCGCGTTATCCTCTTCCGGAAGGGGGGAGAATGTAGTGACTGTGCATCAGGCCTAGGTGTTGTAACTAACTTTGAGGCTAGAATTGTTCAATTACCTTATCTGCATCGTGCGTTCAATTATGGTATCGTTGTTTCAATTGCGTAACACTGTTGTCAACGTGCACATGAATATTAAATATATTGAGCAAGACTCAAGTGTCTCCAACTGAATTGAATTTAATCAATCAATTAAAAACACAACAAGCATACAGTATAAAAAGGATCAATGAGTACATGAACATGATGTACCACATGTACATTATGCGACTATATACTAAATGGTATATATGGAGAATGTACTTTTGTAAAAAGCGGTTCAAGGCTAATTTCCTTTCCAATTCCATCGGTGAAAAATTAGCTTCAAATGCGGATTAGCTTCAAGGCTACATTCTAGGCAAAGATTCTATTATTTGATGAGGATGCACTTTTTTTCCAAATGTCACGCTCACACATGGGCTCCAAACTTGTTGGCCTACTAACAGCAGGCTACGAGCATTTTTTTCCTTTTTTATGTAATTTTCCTTGAATTCATCCTAGTAGGATCTTTGTAGCTATATGATTTTGCCATAATTGTAGTTATAATAACATAGGCGCGGTTTTCGCTACTCTTGGGGTCATAAATCATTGCTTTTGAGCTGGTCTCACAGCCACCTGCGCCTCACTCAGTGTTGAGCTGGCTGGCGTCTGAGATGATGCAGGTGGTAGCTTTTTTCTCATTATTTATGACAGGCCATCAGATTTATGAGGTCAGGGCCTATGGTTCGTGTTCACTCAAGCGTGCGACAGCTTTGAGAGCTATGCGTTTTTCCCCTAAAAGTACTTTGGGATTAGCGATTATCGATTTCTCTTCACCATCTTCACTTTCTATTTAATGAGATCTTTCCAATGCATACTTTTTCATTAATTTTTGTAATTCCTACGCGAAAGGTCATAAATCATAATGTAGCGATTTTGAGTGATTTATGACAGCACCTGGTGTATTTTTATGGCCCCGAGGGAACTAATAGGATCGTTTGGTCACGTGAGTTTGAGTGGCAACAAGCTCAGCCAATCAGAAAATTCGACGTCAGTTATAAAAAATCGGCTCAGCCAATCAGCGAGGTGTTTCATTATAACAAATTGCGGTCCAGTTGGCGGCTATATAAACCGATGTTTTTGGCCCGTTCGGACTCAACTTTTTGACGACTTGTCCTGACTTCGTCAGCCTTTTTGGACTCCCGGACTCATACCTCTGGAGTCACGACCGTCGTCTCTTGATCCCCGGATTGCGATAATCCCCTCATCATCAAGGACGAATCCCCCGATCAACGGCATCGATCGACGAGTTTAAGATTATCACCTGCTAGTTATCAATAAAGACTGCAACATCATCATCCCGGTCTACAGCTGCGAAGTAAGCCGATTTGGTCACTGTGGATTACCTGGTCTCCGGCTGTTGAGTATCTGATTGGTTGGGTGAGAGGCTACCTAGACTTGCTTGATTGGGTGATCCCTTATCTGTCCCCTATTTCAGTAGCTGGATTAGGCGCACACTTTTGCTCATTTTGTTTAGTAGTGCTGTTATTAAGGCAGAAATCATTCAATAATACTGTTTAGTAGTCTGACTAGCAATCTACGCCCCCCGTTGGGGAGCCAAATAAATGCAATACACGTTTTTTTAATAAGCTACATGTATCCTTGAAATCTTAAAAAATCTCCTGTCAAACCTTGTAAGCCTTGACATGTCAGTAATTCCCCCCCCCCACAAGCTTTGACATATCAACTTCCCCCCTTGACATCTCAGCAATGCCCCCAATAAGCCTTGGAAATCTAAAAATATCTGTCAACCTTCTAACCCTAGCCTAACCCTAACCCTAACCCTAGCCCTAACCCTAACCCTAACCCTAACCTAACATTGAAATTTCAGTAATTCTCTCTAAGAGTCACTATAGCACTACTACAGCATTATAGCGATTTCCTGCAAGCCTCGACATCGTAGGGATTCCCAAATGAATCTCTTAACTTCGACATGAAGCTTCTTTTATTTTTTACATTACGCTTTTTTATCAGCGATCCCTCCCCTGAGGAGGCATCAAATAATGTAATAAAAAGTTTTCAATAAACTACATGTAGCTTCTGACTTTAGCCTTGAAATCTCATTTATACCCCGTGAGCCTTGACATCTCAGCTATTCCCCCCGTAAGCCTTAACCTGTCAGCGATGGCCTCCATAAACCTTGAAATCTAAAAAATCCCCTGTTATTCTGTTAACCTTGAAACCCGATAAAATATAACCCTCAACCCACACCTGACCTAAACCTAACTTTAACCCAACCTAAAGCCTTGAAATCTCAGCAATTCTTCTCCCCTAAGCCTTGACATTTTAGTGATTCCTTCTTTAAGAATCACAGCACTATAACGATTTCCACCAAGCTTTGACATCGTAGCAATTCCCAAATGAATCTTTTAACTTGAACATGACTTTTCTTTTATGTATAGCTCGTACATACGCTCGTAGTGCTACTTTTATTTTTTACATGACTCTTCTTCTATAAGCGCCTCCCGTGGCGAGCCAACAAAGAATGCAATAAAAAAAAAATTGAGTAAAGTACATGAACTTTGAAGTAGCTTCTGACTTTTGCTTTGACATCTCAGAAACCCCCCCCGTAATCTCAGCAGTTATTCTCTGAGAGCCTTTACGTCTCAGTTTTTCTCCCCAGCACAGCATTATAGCTGCATTTAATTTTTGATTTTTATGATTTTCTATGATTTTTAAATGACGCTTCTACGATTTTTACATGACGCTTCTATGATTTTTTACATGACGCTTCTATGATTTTTTACATGACGCTTCTATGATTGTTTACATGACGCTTCTATGATTTTTTAAATGACGCTTCTATGATTGTTTACATGACGCTTCTATGATTGTTTACATGACGCTTCTATGATTTTTTACATGACGCTTCTATGATTGTTTACATGACGCTTCTATGATTGTTTACATGACGCTTCTATGATTGTTTACATTACGCTTCTATGATTCTTTACGTGACGCTTTTATGATTTTCACATGACGCTTCTATGATTTTTTAAATGACGCATCTATGATTTTTATATGACGCTTCTATGATTTTTTTAAATGACGCTTCTATGATTGTTTACATGATGCTTCTATGATTTTTTAAATGACGCATCTATGATTTTTTTACATGACGCTTCTATGATTCTTTACATGACGCTTCCATGATTGTTTACATGACGCTACTATGATTTTTTTACATGATGCTTCTATGATTGTTTACATGACGCTTCTATGATTGTTTACATGACGCTTCTATGATTTTTTCATGACGCTTCTGTGATTGTTTACATGATGCTTTTATGATTGCTTACATGACGCTTCTATGATTGTTTACATGACGCTTCTATGATTGTTTACATGACGCTTCTATGATTGCTTACATGACGCTTCTATGATTGTTTACATGACTCTTCTATGATTTTTTACATGACGCTTCTATGGTTGTTTACATGACGCTTCTATGATTTTTACATGACGCTTCTATGATTTTTTATATGACGCTTCTATGATTTTTTTAAATGATGCATCTATGATTTTTATATGACGCTTCTATGATTTTTTACATGACGCTTCTATGATTGTTTACATGATGCTTCTATGATTTTTTAAATGACGCATCTATGATTTTTATATGATGCTTCTATGATTTTTTAAATGACGCTTCTATGATTGTTTACATGATGCTTTTATGGTTTTTTAAATGACGCATCTATGATTTTTATATGATGCTTCTATGATTTTTTAAATGACGCATCTATGATTTTTATATGACGCTTCTATAATTTTTTATATGACGCTTCTACGATTTTTTACATGACGCTACTATGATTTTTACATGACGCTTCTTTTTAAAAAGTCTTTTAGTTTTCCTGACGTTGAAAAGCTTTAATTAAAAAAATTATACTCTATGAAAATTCGAACCATCGTCGCTGCATTTAGCAGTTCAGTCTGTTCACCTCTAGGCTAGCTCTCATCGTTTTGATAACATCAAATTTTGCACTTATATAATTCAACAGTTTAAAATCCAAGCATAGAGTAAATCACACGAAGATGTTATGACATAATCAGTTTCTCAGTCAGTCAGTATCAGTTAACAATATGGTTACGCAATTTAAATCAAGTCTGGTGCTACGCTTCCACACTGCATTTTCAATTCAAGTCGGAGTTACAATTCAGTGATGATGCAATCTATTTCAGAACCAGAATTCAACCAGTCAGTTTTTTCTCTAGCATTCTTACAATGCATTTCAAGTCGAAAAGTTTGCTTGACCTTTGCAAAAAAGCATGTTTTTCGAATATTTAATGCCTTTAGCATCGAGCAATTTCTTAGCCGCGATGCATGTACAGTCACGGGAAAATTTCTGATCGAACAGTGCAAGTTTGAACAAAATCGGTCCAGCCATTTTTTCTCTAATCGATCACATAGATAGATAGATAGATAGATAGATAGATAGACACAGACAGACCATTTTTAGTATATAGGACTAGCAATCTTCGCCCCCCGATGGGGGACATCTGGATAGAACTTCTGTTCTCTACAAATAAAAAAAAACCCGCCAAATAGAGTCTTCACAAAGACAATAGAAAAACTGCTCAAATGAAGCGCAATGCAAAAAGAAAACATCCCAAGACAGCAAACATCCCCCCTCCTCCCAGATAGCAAGCATCCCCAGATAGCAAGCACCCCAGATAGCAAGCACCCCCAGATAGCAAGCACCCCCAGATAGTAAGCACCCCAGATAGCAAGCACCCCCAGATAGCAAGCACCCCAGATAGCAAGCACCCCCAGATAGCAAGCACCCCCAGATAGCAAGCACCCCCAGATAGCAAGCACCCCCAGATAGCAAGCACCCCAGATAGCAAGCACCCCCAGATAGCAAGCACCCCCAGATAGCAAGCATCCCTCAGATAGTAAGCACCCCAGATAGAAAGAACCCCCAGATAGCAAGCGTCCAATTGATAGCAAGTATCTATCCTTAAATAGCAAGCATCCACCAGACAAAAAGTATATAGTGCAACATTTCCTTTTAGCTTTCTAGGGGCTCCTTTATGATTGGCATGACGCTTCTTATTACGTTTGAAAATGTCTCTCCTGTGCTTGAAATGGTGGCTATTTTATGTTTGAATTGGTGGCTTTTTAATGTTTGGCATGGTGACTCTTTAATGTTCTACATGGTGGCTCTTTAATGTTTGACATCGTGCCAGTTTTATGTTTGTCATGGTGGCTCCTTAATGCTAGAAACGGTGGCTCTTTAATGTTTGACATAGAGTCACATATATGTTTCACATGGTGGCTCTTCTATGTCTAACTTGGTAGCTCTTTTATGTTTGACATCGTGGCTCGTTAATGTTCGACATGGTGGCTCTTTAACGTTCGACATGGTGGCTCTTTAATGTTCGACATGGTGGCTCTTTACTGTTCGACATGGTGGCTCTTTATTGTTTGACATGATGGCTCTTTAATGTTTGACATTGTGGCTCTTTAATGTTCTACATATTGTGGCTCTTTAATGTTCGACATGGTGGCTCTTTAATGTTCTACATTGTGGCTCTTTATTGTTTGAAACGATGGCTTTTTATTGTTTGACATCATGGCTCTTTAATGTTCTACATTGTGGCTCTTTAATGTTCTATAATGTTTGACATGGAGTCATGTATGTTTTTGGCATGGAGTCACGTATATGCTTTACATGGTGACTCTTTAATGTTCTACATTGTGGCTCTTTAATGTTCTATAATGTTTGACATGGAGTCATGTATGTTTTTGGCATGGAGTCACGTATATGCTTTACATGGTGACTCTTTAATGTTCGACATGGTGGCTCTTTAATGTTTGACATGGAGTCACGTATATGTTTGACATGTAGTCACGTATATGTTTGACATGGTGGCTCTTTAATGTTTGACATAGTGGCTCTTTTATGCTTGAAATGGTGGCTCTTTAATGTTCAACATGGTGGTTCTTTAATGTGTGACATGGTGGCTCTTTAATGTTTGACATGGAGTCATGTATGTTTTTGGCATGGAGTCACGTATATGCTTCACATGGTGACTGTTTAATGTTCGACATGGTGGCTCTTTAATGTTTGACATGGAGTCACGTATATGTTTGACATGTAGTCACGTATATGTTTGACATGGTGGCTCTTTAATGTTTGACATAGTGGCTATTTTATGCTTGAAATGGTGGCTCTTTAATTTTCGACATGGTGGCTCTTTTATGTTTAACATGTTGCTCTTAAATGTTCGACATCGTGGCTCTTTAATGTTTGACATGGTGGCTCTTTAATGTTTCACATGGAGTCACGTATGTGTTTGACATGGAGTCACGTATATGCTTTACATGGTGGCTCTTTTATGTTTGACATAGTGGCTCTTTATTGTTTGACATGGTGGCTCTTTTATGTTCGACATGATGGCTCCTTAATGTTCGACATGGTGGCTGTTTAATGTTTGTTATGTAGTCATATGTATATGTTTTACATGGTGGCTCTTTAATGTTAGACAGGGAGTCACGTATATGTTTGACATGTAGTCACGTATATGTTTGACATGGTGGCTCTTTAATGATCTACATGGTGGCTCTTTAATGTTTGACATGGTGGCTCTTTAATGTTCGACATGGTGGCTCTTTAATGTTTGACATGGTGGCTCTTTAATGCTTGACATGGTTGCTCTTTAATGTTCGACATGGAGTCACGAATATACTTGACATGGTGACTCGTTAATGTTTGACATGGTGGCTCTTTAATGTTTGACCTGGTGGCACCTTAATGTAATGATGGCTCTTTAATGTTTGAAATGGTGGCTCTTTAATATTTGACATGGTGGCTCTTTAATGTTAGACATGGTGGCTCTTTAATCTTCGACATGGTGGCTCTTTAATTTTTGAAATGGTGGTCCTTTAATGCATGACATGGTGCCTCTTTAATGTTTGACGTGTTGGCTCTTTTATGTTTGACATGAAGGCTCTTTAATGTTCTACATGGTGGCTTTTTTATTTTCGACATGGTGGCTCTTATATGTTTGGCATGATGGCTCTTTGATGTTTGACATGGAGTCACGAATATACTTGACATGGTGACTGGTTAATGTTAGACATGGTGGCTCTTTAATGTTTGACCTGGTGGCACCTTAATGTCTGTAATGATGGCTTTTTAATGTTTGAAATGGTGGCTCTTTTATGTTTGACATGGTGGCTCTTTTATGTTCGACATGGTGGCTCTTTGATGTTCGACATGGTGGCTCTTTAATGTTCAACATGGTGGCTCTTTATTGTTCGACATGGTGGCTCTTTAATGTTTGACATGGTGGCTCTTTAATGTTAGACATGGTGGCTCTTTAATGTTTGACATGAAGTCACATATATGTTGGACATGGTGGCTCTTTAATGTTTGACATGGTGGCTCTTTAATGTTCGACATGGTGGCTCTTTAATGTTAGACATGGTGGCTCTTTAATATTCGACATGGTGGCTCTTTAATGTTAGACATGGTTGCTCTTTAATGTTCGACATGATGGCTCTTTAATGTTTGACATGGTGGCTCTTTAATGTTTGACATGGTGGCTCTTTAATGTTCGACATGATGGCTCTTTAATGTTTGAAATGGTGGCTCTTTAATGTTAGACATGGTGGCTCCTTAATGTTAGACATGGTGGCTCTTTAATGTTAGACATGGTGACTCTTTAATGTTTGACATGAAGTCACATATATGTTGGACATGGTGGCTCTTTAATGTTAGACATGGTGGCTCTTTAATGTTCGACATGGTGGCTCTTTAATGTTAGACATGGTGGCTCTTTAATATTCGACATGGTGGCTCTTTAATGTTAGACATGGTGGCTCTTTAATGTTCGACATGATGGCTCTTTAATGTTTGACATGGTGGCTCTTTAATGTTTGACATGGTGGCTCTTTAATGTTCGACATGGTGGCTCTTTAATGTTCGACATGATGGCTCTTTAATGTTAGACATGGTGGCTCTTTAATGTTCGACATGGTGGCTCTTTAATGTTCTACATGGTGGCTCTTTAATGTTCGACATGGTGGCTCTTTAATGTTCGATATGGTGGCTCTTTAATGTTTGACATTGTGCTTTTTTGTGTTTAGCATTTTGTGTTTTTAAGGTTTTTGAATAAAAAAATCTTTTTGCACAGCTAAGATTCGAACCCAGGTCGCTGCATTAGCAGTCCAGTCTGTTCGCATCTATGCTATCTCTTGTCAATTGGAGTACATGAATTGTGGCCCTTATAATTAAATTCTTATAGCAAATCGGTTAGAGTAAAAAGTTATGACATAATCAATTTCTCAGTCAGCCAGTATCAGTCTCAATTCAAGTTAGCAATATGGTTACGCAATTACAATCAAGTCTTGTGTGCATTTCTTCGGCACTGTTTTGAACTTGTTGTGATGCAATCATTACCACAATCAGAATTCAGCCAGTCAGTTTTTTCTCTAGCATTCTTAAAATGCATTTTAAGTCGAAAATTTTGCTTGACCTTTGCAAAAAAGCATGTTTTTCGAATATTTAATCCCTTTAGCATTTAGCAATTTCTTAGCCAAGATGCATGTACTGTGCCAGGAAAATTTCTGAATGAATGGTGCAAGTTTGAAGAAAATCGGTTGAGCCAATTTTTCTGAAATCTATCGCATACCTACCCACATACATACATACAGACAACTCATTTTTAGTATATAGGACTAGCAATCTTCGCCCCCCTTTGGGGGACATCTGTATAGAACCTCTGTTCTCTACAAGTAACAAAAAGATAGCCAAAAAAGGCCTTCACAAAGAAAACAGACAAAATACTCAAAGGAAGTGCAATGCAAAAAGAAATCATCCCAAGAAAGCAAGCATCCCCCAGATAGCAAGCATCCCCCAGATAGCAAGCATCCCCCAGATAGCAAGCATCCCCCAGATAGCAAGCATCCCCTACATAGATAGCATCCCCAAATAGCAAGCATCCACCAGACAATAAGTAGCTAGTGCGACAATTTCCTTAGCATTATAGTGGCTCCTTTAAAATTCGCTTACTTTTATGTTTGAAATTGTGTAAATTTTATGTTTGACATGGTGGCTGTTTTATGTTCTACATGGCAACTGTTTTATGTTTGAAACGATGGCTTTTTAATGTCAGACATGGTGGCTCTTTTATGTTTAACATGGTGGCTCTTTTATGTTTGACATGGTGGCTCTTTAATGTTTAACCTGGTGGCTCTTTTATGTTTGAAACAGTGGCTCTTTTATGTTTGACACAGTGGCTCTTTAATGTTCGACAAAGTGGCTATTTAATGTTTCAAAAGGAGGCTTTTAAATGTTTGACATGGTGGCTCCTTAATGTTCGAAATGGTGGCTCTTTAATGTTTGACATAAAGACACATATATAATTGACATGGTGGCTCTTAAATGTTCGAAATGGTGGCTCTTTAATGTTCGAGAAAGTGGCTCTTTAATGTTTTTCATGGTGGCTCTTTTATGTTTGACATGGTGGCTCTTTTATGTTTGACATGGTGGCTCTTTTATGTTTGACATGGTGGCTCTTTTAGGTTTGACATGGTGGCTCTTAAATGTTTGACATGGTGGCTCCTTAATGTTTTACATGGTGGCTCTTAAATGTTTGACATGGTAGCTCTTTAATATTCTACATTGTGGCTCTTAAGTGTTCGAAATGGTGGATCTTTTAGGTTTGACATGATGGCTGTTTAATGTTCAACATAGTGGCTCTTTAATATTCTACATGGTGGCTCTTTTATGTTTAACATGGTGGCTCTTTAATGTTTGACATGGTGGCTCTTTAATGTTTGACATAAAGTCACTTATATGTTCGAAATGGTGGCTCTTTAATATTTTACATTGTGGCTCTTAAATGTTCGACATGGTGGCTCTTTTAGGTTTGACATGATGGCTCTGTTAGGTTTAACATGATGGCTCTTTTAGGTTTAACATGGTGGCTCTTTTAGGTTTAACATGGTGGCTCTTTTAGGTTTAACATGGTGGCTCTTTTAGGTTTAACATGGTGGCTCTTAAATGTTCGACATGGTGGCTCTTTAATATTCTTCATGTTATAGCTCTTTCATGTTTGACATGGTGGCTCTTTAATGTTCGAAATGGTGGCTCTTTAATGTTCGAAAAGGTGGCTCTTTAATGTTTGACACAAAGTCACATATATGTTTGACATGGTGGCTCTTAAATGTTTGACATGGTGGCTCTTTATGTTTGACATGTTGGCTGTTTTATGTTTGACATGTTGGCTCTTTTATGTTTGACATGATGGCTCTTTTAGGTTTGACATGGTGGCTCTTTTATGCTTGATATGGTGGCTCTTTAATGTTTAGCATGGTGACTTTTAATGTTTGACATGGTGGCTCTTTTATGTTTGACATGGTGGCTCTTTAATGTTCGCCATGGTGGCTCTTTAATGTTCGCCATGGTGGCTCTTTAGTGTTTGACATGGTGGCTCTTTAATGTTCGACATGGTGGCTCTTTAATGTTTGACATGGTGGCACTTTTATGTTTGACATGGTGGCTTTTTAATGTTCGCCATGGTGGCTCTTTAAAGTTTGACATGGTGGCACTTTTATGTTTGACATGGAGTCACGTATACGTTTGACATAGTGTCTCTTCAATGTTTGACATGGTGGCTATTTTGTGTTCGACATGATAGCTCTTTAATGTTTGACATGGTAGCTCTTTAATGTTCGACATGGTAGCTTTTTAATGTTTGACATGTTGGCTCTTTTATGTTTGACATGATGGCTCTTTTAGGTTTGACATGGTGCCTCTTTTATGCTTGATATGGTGGCTCTTTAATGTTTAGCATGGTGACTTTTAATGTTTGACATGGTGGCTCTTTAATGTTCGCCATGGTGGCTCTTTAATGTTCGCCATGGTGGCTCTTTAATGTTTGACATGGTGGCTCTTTAATGTTTGACATGGTAGCTCTTTAATGTTCGACATGGTAGCTTTTTAATGTTTGACATGGTGGCTCTTTTATGTTCGACATGGTAGCTTTTTAATGTTTGACATGGTGGCTCTTTTATGTTTGACATGGTGGCTCTTTACTGTGTGAAATAGTGGCTCTTTAATGTTCTACACGGTAACTCTTTTATGTTTGATACGGTGGCTTTTTAATGTCTGACATGGTGGCTCTTTAATGTTTAACCTGGTGGCTCTTTTATGTTTGACACGGCGGCTCTCTAGTGTTTGACAAAGTGGCTATTTAATGTTCGAAATGGTGGCTCTTTAAAGTTTGACATAAAGTCACATATATGTTTGAGATGGTGGCTCTTAAATGTTTGACATGGTGGCTCTTAAATGTTTGACATGGTGGCTCTTTAATGTTCTTCATGGTGGCTCTTTAATATTCTACATGGTGGCTCTTTTATGTTTGACATGGTGGCTTTTTAATGTTTGACATGGTGGCTCTTTTATGTTTGACATGGTGGCTCTTTACTGTTTGAAATGGTGGCTCTTTAATGTTCTACATGGTAACTCTTTTATGTTTGATACGGTGGCTTTTTAATGTCTGACATGGTGGCTCTTTTATGTTTGACATTGTGGCTCTTTAATGTTCTTCATGGTGGCTCTTTAATGTTCTTCATGGTGGCTCTTTAATATTCTACATGTTGGCTCTTTTATGTTTTGACATGGTGGCTGTTTTTTGTTCTACATGGTAACTCTTTTATGTTTGATACGGTGGCTTTTTAATGTCTGACATGGTGGCTCTTCTATGTTTAACATGGTGGCTCTTCTATGTTTGACACGGTGGCTCTTTAATTTTCGACAAAGTGGCTATTTGATGTTCGAAATGGTGGCTCTTTAAAGTTTGACATAAAGTCACATATATGTTTGACATGGTGGCTCTTAAATGTTTGACATGGTGGCTCTTAAATGTTTGACATGGGGGCTCTTAAATGTTTGACATGGTGGCTCTTAAATGTTTGACATGGTGGCTCTTAAATGTTAGACGTGGTGGCTTGTTTAGGTTTGACATAGTGGCTCTTCTATGTTTGAAATGGTGGCTTTTTAATCGTTGACATGGAGTCACGTATATGTTTGACATAGTGCTTATTTTATGTTTTACATGGTAACTCTTTTATATTCGAAATGTTGGCTCTATAATGTTCGACATGGTGGCTCTTCGTTGTTTGACATTGCGCTTCTATTATGTTTAGCAGTTTTGTTGTGTTTTTAAGGTGTTTTGATAAAAAAAATCTTTTTGCACTACTAAGATTCGAACCCAGGTCGCTACATTAGCATTCCAGTCTGTTCGCATCTTGGCTATATCTTTCCAATTGGAGAACGTGAATTGTGGCCCTTATAATTCAATTCTTACAGCAAGTCAATTGAAGTAAAAAGTTATGACATAATCAATTTCTCAGTCAGCCAGTATCAGTCTCAATTTGAGTTAGTAATATTGGTTACGCAATTTAAATCAAGTCGTGTGTGCATTTCTTCGGCACTGTTTTCAACTTGTTGTGATGTAATCTTTATCACAATCGGAATTCAGCCAGTCAGTTTTTTCTCTAGCATTCTTACAATGAATTTTAGGTCGAAAGAGCTGCTTGACCTTTGCAAAAAGCAGGTTTTTCGAATATTTAATCCCTTTAACATTGAGCAATTTCTTAGCCAAGATGCATGTACCGTCCCAGGAAAATTTCTGATCAAATGGTGCAGGTTTGAAGAAAATCGGTTGAGCCATTTTTTCTGAAATCTATCGCATACCTACCCACATACAGACAACTCATTTTTAGTATATAGGACTAGCAATCTTCGCCCCCCGTTGGGGGACATCTGTATAGAATCTCTGTTCTCTACAAGTAACAAAAAGATAGCCAAAAAAGCCTTCACAAAGAAAACAGACAAAATACTCAAAGGAAGTGCAATGCAGAAAGAAATCATCCCAAGACAGCAAGCATCCCCCAGATAGCAAGCATCCTCTAGATTGCAAGCAACCCTTGGATAGCAAGCATCCCCCAGATAGCAAGCATCCCCCAGATAGCAAGCATCCCCTAGATAGCAACCATCCCCCAGATAGCAAGCATCCTCCAGATAGCAAGCATCCCCCAGATAGCAAGCATCCCCCAGACAGCAAGCATCCCCCAGATAGCAAGCATCCCCCAGATAGCAAGCATCCCCCAGATAGCAAGCATCCTCTAGATTGCAAGCAACCCTTGGATAGCAAGCATCCCCCAGATAGCAAGCATCCCCCAGATAGCAAGCATCCCCTAGATAGCAACCATCCCCCAGATAGCAAGCATCCTCCAGATAGCAAGCATCCCCCAGATAGCAAGCATCCCCCAGACAGCAAGCATCCCCCAGACAGCAAGCATCCCCCAGATAGCAAGCATCCCCCAGATAGCAAGCATCCCCTAGATAGCAACCATCCCCCAGATAGCAAGCATCCTCCAGATAGCAAGCATCCCCCAGATAGCAAGCATCCCCCAGACAGCAAGCATCCCCCAGATAGCAAGCATCCCCCAGATAGCAAGCATCCCCCAGATAGCAAGCATCCTCCAGATAGCAAGCATCCCCCAGATAGCAAGCATCCCCCAGATAGCAAGCATCCCCCAGATAGCAAGCATCCCCCAGATAGCAAGCATCCCCAAGATAGCAAGCATCCCCCACATAGCAAGCATCCCTCAGATAGCAAGCATCCCCCAGATAGCAAGCATCCCCCAGATAGCAAGCATCCCCCAGATAGCAGGCATCCCTCAGATAGCAAGCATCCCCCAGATAGCAAGCATCCCCCAGATAGCAAGCATCCCCCAGATAGCAAGCATCCCCCAGATAGCAAGCATCCACCAGATAGATGGCATCCCCAAATAGCAAGCATCCACCAGACAATAGGTAGCTAGTGCGACAATTTCCTAAGCATTATAGTGGCTCCTTTAAAATTCGCTTACTTTTACGTTTGAAATTGTGTAAATTTTATGTTTGACATGGTGGCTCTTTTATGTTCTACATGGCAACTCTTTTATGTTTGAAACAATGGCTTTTTAATGTCTGACATGGTGGCTCTTTAATGTTTTTCATGGTGGCTGTTTTATGTTTGACATGGTGGCTCTTTATTGTTTGACATTGTGGCTCTTTAATGTTTGACACAGTGGCTCTTTAATGTTCGACAAAGTGGCTATTTAATGTTTGACAAGGTGGCTTTTAAATGTTTGACATGGTGGCTCTTTAATGTTTGACATAAAGACACATATATAATTGACATGGTGGCTCTTAAATGTTTGACATGGTGGCTCTTTAATGTTTGACATGGTGGCTCTGTAATGTTCTAAATGGTGGCTCTTTAATGTTTGACATGGTAGCTCTTTTATGTTCGACATGGTGGCTCTTTTTGGTTTGACATGGTGGCTCTTTTAGGTTTGACATGGTGGCTCTTAAATGTTCGACATGGTGGCTCTTAAATATTTGACATGGTGGCTCTTTTAGGTTTGACATGGTGGCTCTTAAATGTTCGACATGGTGGCTCTTAAATATTTGACATAGTGGCTCTTAAATATTTGACATGGTGGCAATAGACAATAGAAAAACTGCTCAAATGAAGCGCAATGCAAAAAGAAAACATCCCAAGACAGCAAACATCCCCCCTCCTCCCAGATAGCAAGCATCCCCAGATAGCAAGCACCCCCAGATAGCAAGCACCCCCAGATAGCAAGCACCCCCAGATAGTAAGCACCCCCAGATAGCAAGCACCCCCAGATAGCAAGCACCCCAGATAGCAAGCACCCCCAGATAGCAAGCACCCCCAGATAGCAAGCACCCCCAGATAGCAAGCACCCCCAGATAGCAAGCACCCCCAGATAGCAAGCACCCCCAGATAGCAAGCACCCCCAGATAGCAAGCACCCCCAGATAGCAAGCACCCCCAGATAGCAAGCATCCCTCAGATAGCAAGCACCCCAGATAGAAAGAACCCCCAGATAGCAAGCGTCCAATTGATAGCAAGTATCTATCCTTAAATAGCAAGCATCCACCAGACAAAAAGTATATAGTGCAACATTTCCTTTTAGCTTTCTAGGGGCTCCTTTATGATTGGCATGACGCTTCTTATTACGTTTGAAAATGTCTCTCCTGTGCTTGAAATGGTGGCTATTTTATGTTTGAATTGGTGGCTTTTTAATGTTTGGCATGGTGACTCTTTAATGTTCTACATGGTGGCTCTTTAATGTTTGACATCGTGCCAGTTTTATGTTTGTCATGGTGGCTCCTTAATGCTAGAAACGGTGGCTCTTTATTGTTTGACATAGAGTCACATATATGTTTCACATGGTGGCTCTTCTATGTCTAACTTGGTAGCTCTTTTATGTTTGACATCGTGGCTCGTTAATGTTCGACATGGTGGCTCTTTAACGTTCGACATGGTGGCTCTTTAATGTTCGACATGGTGGCTCTTTACTGTTCGACATGGTGGCTCTTTATTGTTTGACATGATGGCTCTTTAATGTTTGACATTGTGGCTCTTTAATGTTCTACATATTGTGGCTCTTTAATGTTCGACATGGTGGCTCTTTAATGTTCTACATTGTGGCTCTTTATTGTTTGAAACGATGGCTTTTTATTGTTTGACATCATGGCTCTTTAATGTTCTACATTGTGGCTCTTTAATGTTCTATAATGTTTGACATGGAGTCATGTATGTTTTTGGCATGGAGTCACGTATATGCTTTACATGGTGACTCTTTAATGTTCTACATTGTGGCTCTTTAATGTTCTATAATGTTTGACATGGAGTCATGTATGTTTTTGGCATGGAGTCACGTATATGCTTTACATGGTGACTCTTTAATGTTCGACATGGTGGCTCTTTAATGTTTGACATGGAGTCACGTATATGTTTGACATGTAGTCACGTATATGTTTGACATGGTGGCTCTTTAATGTTTGACATAGTGGCTCTTTTATGCTTGAAATGGTGGCTCTTTAATGTTCAACATGGTGGTTCTTTAATGTGTGACATGGTGGCTCTTTAATGTTTGACATGGAGTCATGTATGTTTTTGGCATGGAGTCACGTATATGCTTCACATGGTGACTGTTTAATGTTCGACATGGTGGCTCTTTAATGTTTGACATGGAGTCACGTATATGTTTGACATGTAGTCACGTATATGTTTGACATGGTGGCTCTTTAATGTTTGACATAGTGGCTATTTTATGCTTGAAATGGTGGCTCTTTAATTTTCGACATGGTGCTCTTTTATGTTTAACATGTTGCTCTTAAATGTTCGACATCGTGGCTCTTTAATGTTTGACATGGTGGCTCTTTAATGTTTCACATGGAGTCACGTATGTGTTTGACATGGAGTCACGTATATGCTTTACATGGTGGCTCTTTTATGTTTGACATAGTGGCTCTTTATTGTTTGACATGGTGGCTCTTTTATGTTCGACATGATGGCTCCTTAATGTTCGACATGGTGGCTGTTTAATGTTTGTTATGTAGTCATATGTATATGTTTTACATGGTGGCTCTTTAATGTTAGACAGGGAGTCACGTATATGTTTGACATGTAGTCACGTATATGTTTGACATGGTGGCTCTTTAATGATCTACATGGTGGCTCTTTAATGTTTGACATGGTGGCTCTTTAATGTTCGACATGGTGGCTCTTTAATGTTTGACATGGTGGCTCTTTAATGCTTGACATGGTTGCTCTTTAATGTTCGACATGGAGTCACGAATATACTTGACATGGTGACTCGTTAATGTTTGACATGGTGGCTCTTTAATGTTTGACCTGGTGGCACCTTAATGTAATGATGGCTCTTTAATGTTTGAAATGGTGGCTCTTTAATATTTGACATGGTGGCTCTTTAATGTTAGACATGGTGGCTCTTTAATCTTCGACATGGTGGCTCTTTAATTTTTGAAATGGTGGTCCTTTAATGCATGACATGGTGCCTCTTTAATGTTTGACGTGTTGGCTCTTTTATGTTTGACATGAAGGCTCTTTAATGTTCTACATGGTGGCTTTTTTATTTTCGACATGGTGGCTCTTATATGTTTGGCATGATGGCTCTTTGATGTTTGACATGGAGTCACGAATATACTTGACATGGTGACTGGTTAATGTTAGACATGGTGGCTCTTTAATGTTTGACCTGGTGGCACCTTAATGTCTGTAATGATGGCTTTTTAATGTTTGAAATGGTGGCTCTTTTATGTTTGACATGGTGGCTCTTTTATGTTCGACATGGTGGCTCTTTGATGTTCGACATGGTGGCTCTTTAATGTTCAACATGGTGGCTCTTTTAATGTTCGACATGGTGGCTCTTTAATGTTTGACATGGTGGCTCTTTAATGTTAGACATGGTGGCTCTTTAATGTTTGACATGAAGTCACATATATGTTGGACATGGTGGCTCTTTAATGTTTGACATGGTGGCTCTTTAATGTTCGACATGGTGGCTCTTTAATGTTAGACATGGTGGCTCTTTAATATTCGACATGGTGGCTCTTTAATGTTAGACATGGTTGCTCTTTAATGTTCGACATGATGGCTCTTTAATGTTTGACATGGTGGCTCTTTAATGTTTGACATGGTGGCTCTTTAATGTTCGACATGATGGCTCTTTAATGTTTGAAATGGTGGCTCTTTAATGTTAGACATGGTGGCTCCTTAATGTTAGACATGGTGGCTCTTTAATGTTAGACATGGTGACTCTTTAATGTTAGACATGGTGGCTCTTTAATGTTTGACATGAAGTCACATATATGTTGGACATGGTGGCTCTTTAATGTTAGACATGGTGGCTCTTTAATGTTCGACATGGTGGCTCTTTAATGTTAGACATGGTGGCTCTTTAATATTCGACATGGTGGCTCTTTAATGTTAGACATGGTGGCTCTTTAATGTTCGACATGATGGCTCTTTAATGTTTGACATGGTGGCTCTTTAATGTTTGACACAAAGTCACATATATGTTTGACATGGTGGCTCTTAAATGTTTGACATGGTGGCTCTTTATGTTTGACATGTTGGCTGTTTTATGTTTGACATGTTGGCTCTTTTATGTTTGACATGATGGCTCTTTTAGGTTTGACATGGTGGCTCTTTTATGCTTGATATGGTGGCTCTTTAATGTTTAGCATGGTGACTTTTAATGTTTGACATGGTGGCTCTTTTATGTTTGACATGGTGGCTCTTTAATGTTCGCCATGGTGGCTCTTTAATGTTCGCCATGGTGGCTCTTTAGTGTTTGACATGGTGGCTCTTTAATGTTCGACATGGTGGCTCTTTAATGTTTGACATAGTGGCACTTTTATGTTTGACATGGTGGCTTTTTAATGTTCGCCATGTGGCTCTTTAAAGTTTGACATGGCGGCACTTTATGTTTTTGTTGACATGGAGTCACGTATACGTTTGACATAGTGTCTCTTCAATGTTTGACATGGTGGCTATTTTGTGTTCGACATGATAGCTCTTTAATGTTTGACATGGTAGCTCTTTACATGTTCGACATGGTAGCTTTTTAATGTTTGACATGTTGGCTCTTTTATGTTTTGACATGATGGCTCTTTTAGGTTTGACATGGTTGCCTCTTTTATGCTTGATATGGTGGCTCTTTAATGTTTAGCATGGTGACTTTTAATGTTTGACATGGTGGCTCTTTAATGTTCGCCATGGTGCTCTTTAATGTTCGCCATGGTGGCTCTTTAATGTTTGACATGGTGGTCTTTAATGTTTGACATGGTAGCTCTTTAATGTTCGACATTGGTAGCTTTTAATGTTTGACATGGTGGCTCTTTATGTTCGACATGGTAGCTTTTTAATGTTTGACATGGTGGCTCTTTTATGTTTGACATGGTGGCTCTTTACTGTGTGAAATAGTGGCTCTTTAATGTTCTACACGCGTAACTTTTTATGTTTGATACGGTGGCTTTTTAATGTCTGACATGGTGGCTCTTTAATGTTTAACCTGGCTGGCTCTTTTATTGTTTGACACGGCGGCTCTCTAGTGTTTGACAAAGTGGCTATTTAATGTTCGAAATGGTGGCTCTTTTAAAGTTTGACATAAAGTCACATATATGTTTGAGATGGTGGCTCTTAAATGTTTGACATGGTGGCTCTTAAATGTTTGACATGGTGGCTCTTTAATGTTCTTCATGGTGGCTCTTTAATATTCTACATGGTGGCTCTTTTATGTTTGACATGGTGGCTTTTTAATGTTTGACATGGTGGCTCTTTTATGTTCGACATGGTGGCTCTTTACTGTTTGAAATGGTGGCTCTTTAATGTTCTACATGGTAACTCTTTTATTTTTGATACGGTGGCTTTTTAATGTCTGACATGTGCGCTCTTTTATGTTTGACATTGTGGCTCTTTAATGTTCTTCATGGTGGCTCTTTAATGTTCTTCATGGTGGCTCTTTAATATTCTACATGTTGGCTCTTTATGTTTTGACATGGTGGCTGTTTTTTGTTCTACATGGTAACTCTTTTATGTTTGATACGGTGGCCTTTTTAATGTCTGACATGGTGGCTCTTCTATGTTTAACATGGTGGCTCTTCTATGTTTGACACGGGTGGCCTCTTTAATTTTCGACAAAGTGCTATTTGATGTTCGAAATGGTGGCTCTTTAAAGTTTGACATAAAGTCACATATATGTTTGACATGGTGGCTCTTAAATGTTTGACATGGTGGCTCTTAAATGTTTGACATGGGGGCTCTTTAATGTTTGACATGGTGGCTCTTAAATGTTTGACATGGTGGCTCTTAAATGTTAGACGTGGGTGGCTTGTTTAGGTTTGACATAGTGGCTCTTCTATGTTTGAAATGGTGGCTTTTTAATCGTTGACATGGAGTCACGTATATGTTTGACATAGTGCTTATTTTTATGTTTTACATGGTAACTCTTTTATATTCGAAATGTTGGCTCTATAATGTTCGACATGGTGGCTCTTCGTTGTTTGACATTGCGCTTCTATTATGTTTAGCAGTTTTGTTGTGTTTTTAAGTGTTTTGATAAAAAAAATCTTTTTGCACTACTAAGATTCGAACCAGGTCGCTACATTAGCATTCCAGTCTGTTCGCATC
>NIVC01001968.1:0-119799 GCA_002269645.1 Macrostomum lignano
GCATTATAAAATTAGTAAAATCTATTTGTTGTACATAATTTGCATATCAATGTACATAAAGCATTTTTGCATTGTAGCTCGTACTATTGCCAAATTTATCAGCGTGAATCTATTTGTTGTACATAATTCATGTACATAAAGTATTTTTGTATTGTATGCGGTGAAATTGCCTATGTAATTACGAGTATCTATTGTACATATTTTGCGTGTCAGACCTGCTTAAAATCATTTATGAAGAGAAAAATATTGAAAAACAATGTAAAATTTTCCGTTTATTCTATTTGCTGGTAATGTACATAAATTTTTTCCTGTAATATGCTACTGATTTATTGTAAATATATCTTCTTTGTAAATAGTTTATATACGATGTGAGCTGTACAATTAGTTGACTCATTTAGATGAGATTGTACACCAATTCTCACCTCTGCGAACAACTGTACATGTAGTAGGGTTTCGAGTTGTACATGTAATCTTGGTGATTCATACAGAGCGCGCCGGCCGTCTGGGGAAGACACTGTACATGTAGATTAATGTAGAAGTATGTACTGCGTACATATAGAATTGGGGATAGAACATGTACAATTTGGGATAGATAGGGATTAATGTACATGGGATTAATGTACATATCCATTTTGAGATAGATAGGATTAATGCAGTACATGGATTAATGTACATATGCAAGTACATATAGAAATATGCTATGTATACATATTTCACGCTTAGAATAGCGTTTTCATATACTACTTACTTCATTTTCAAATAGTAGTATAATTTGCGTTTTTGCGTCAAATCTGTCTAAAAATCGACAACAATCTGCACGATACGTAGTCTTAAAACTACAAATTTTATTAATGATTTCCAGAACTGGCTTGTTACAGGCGGTCCAGGTGCTGAGTTAAGACGTTCAGTTAGACTTGCCATAAACAGTCAAAGATTAATACAAATATTTTAAGTTCAGTTTTGCCGGTAAAAGTGTCACAACACGCTCAAAATCCCATTCAAGCAAGCATCAGTGTTTAATAAGTAAACACATTCGTGTCTTAAATCAGATAACAAGTGACAGTTGAAGGTTTTTAGATGTTGTTGTGGGTTGATGGCTTTGCCATAGACATTTTTGTTACGCGACTGCGTTGATGAATTGAACCATGCTATTGAGTTATGAAATAAATAATAGACGCGTCAGAGGTCAACAGACCGCTAGACTGACAATTGCTTAAGACTAAAGCCAAAAGCACAACAGTGGCGTCGGCAAGCATAGGCTACGAAAATGCCTGAAGTACGCCAGCATCGCCAACTAAAGGAGTTGGTAAAACGGTTTCGAGCGACAAAGCACCACGCTTGCGATCTCGTCGAAATCAGTCCAAGCGACAAAGTCGCAACAGCGACAGCGCAGAACCCAAGCGCACAAGTATCGAGAGGACAGCAAGTTGACATCGAAAAACTCGATGAAAGTTCGAACTTCCAGAGGTGGTTGGACCGATTCACACTGTGCAGCGAACTCAACGGCTGGCAGGACGACACGAAAAATAAGCTGCTGCTGATTAAGCTCAGTACCAAGCTGTACGACGCATTGGCAGATCGAGCCGCTCCCAAGAAGCCGGGAGAAAAGAGCTTCGATGAACTGACCAAACTACTGGCCAGCATCCTGGAACCAAAGACGTTCGTCATGGCTGAGAGATTCAATTTCCAGCATATCACTCGCACGGCATCAATGAGCATTCGTGAGTATGCACAGCAACTCTGCATGCAGGCAGACAAGTGTCAGTTTGGCCTATCCAGAGATGAGAGACTGAGAGAAAATTTAAACCTTTCAATCATTCGAAATCATGATCCTTGCCCCATCACCTTCATGCAACCTTGACTGGCCGTGCCAATACTCATACCGAATAGAGCAGCATCACAACAGAGTCCGAAGTGACACGCCATAAGCCCACAGAAATCCGACGTCTGTCCTCATCAATAGGATGTCTGCAGCGTCAGTAGCTCCCGCACCGCGGCTATACTGGATTGAAAAAACTTGAGAACGATCCAAGGACCAAGTTTTTCTTCGAACTATTGTTTTCTGAGATTGAATTCAATTTTTTTAATTCTGCCATCCACACTGCTTTTTGCTCCGGAAGTATTTGTGTCCGTTACCAGGAAATGAGCTTGCTGCATGCCCTCACAATGCATTTTGTTATCTTCCTCAGCAAGTACCTTTTTACAGGTAGAGTTCCGGAAGATTGCAGGCTGGAATACGTGAGCCCCGATGTCTCCGGAGGTGCATCAGTAGCGTCAGCAGTTCCCAGGGATGTGGAGACTAGGTACTGGATTGTTGACGATAAATCTGTGGTGAATTTGCATGCTCTATGCGATTATTTAACGTATAAAATGCACTGATTTACTACATCTATCAGTAAGAAAATGTACATGCACATTGAGCACTAGCTTATTAGGTGAGAGCCAACCTCTCCTTTCCTCTCAACTCGACTTAATTTATTTGGCGAGCAAAAATCGTCTTGACACGATTGAAGGGAACTTTCTTCTCCAAAAAAACTTCTTTTACGTAGATTCTATGCTCATAAAATTGTCAATCTTCTTCTGCATTGCAGGTATCCAAAAGTTAATTAGACCGAAACTCAAAATATTGTCCAACAGAATGTTACTTTTGCCTCTAGCTCTAGAACTTATTATTTTCAGATCGTTTTCATGCTGTTTGGCCTCGAAGCTGCTTGTCCGTCCTTACAAGACTCAACTAGGTTTTGATGAACACAGCCCATCCGGGTCCGGTCAGGCTGGCTGGCGGGAAGGCGAACGGCAGCAGGCGGCAGGCGAGCAGCTGCTTGGAGAAGACGGCGCCGCTGCAGTTGGCTCTGGCGCTGCACTGGAGCAGGCAGTCCGCGTCGGACTGGGCAGCGGCCGGCCAGGACGAGTCGACGGTAGAGGTCACCGTGATGTCCGAATTCTTCAGCACAGTGTATGCATTGTTGCCTGAAAGTTGTGTAATTTTATTAAGATTTTCTCTCAGTTGAAATTCTAAGAGGCAGCGTCGAGCTAACTCACTCGGGAAGGTCATAGCAAACACGGAGTTGATTGAGAAGCCGCCACAAATCTGCTCTGGGTTTCCCGTGCACTGCCTGTTGCACATGCTATCACTGAGCTGTCCGTGGAGTCCGTAGGAGCTGCCGCAGAAGCACTGCTTGCCGACCTGCACGCCGAAGTAGGGAAAGCGGCCCAGAGAGCAGACGTTGCTGCAGAACTCGTGCGACATGTTGTTGAGGCTGTGCACTAGGTCGCCAACACCAATACTGTACGGCCCCAGATTTTTTAACCCTTTCAGACCTGTCATATCTCTGTTCGAGTTATCACCGTCTCGATAACAACCAACGTAGGAGAAATGAGCCACCCTGCCGGCTGCACAGGTCAGGAGGCCGCACAGCAACGCCGACTCTAACAGTGAGATTCTCATTCTAATTCAAGAATAGTTACGGGTTAAAGCTATCGAATCTCAACATCCGGAGCTTGGAAGCAATTCTCTCACGAGCGTCATCCTTTTATCCTTTTCTGAGTACAGGCATTCAGATTTTATCCAATCAGACGGTTATGTAAGCTTTGAATTAGCCATGCTCGATTATTCACAGATACTAGCGACGGGTCATAGGAAGATTCAAACAGTTGCGAGCGTATCTAAAACTCCGACAGTGGCGTACTGCAACTTCATTCCCGTAAACAACAATGAGTACTCGCAAACACTGGTTGAAATTCGCTACAAATAAAAACAAGCAGTCTCGTACAAGAACAAAACTGACCAAATTTCTCAACCCAATGAAGTGCAGCTACCATTCTGCAACTTTGTCATATACTCAGCAGCATTAAAAAGTCGCCACTCAATGCGCCAGTGAGCAATTTCTCTTGGACTATTCTGAAATAAAAGATACGAGAAAACTGATCGGGGTAGCTTTAATCCGTCCAACCCTCGCACACCCCCCCTCCACTTCATTCCTCAACTCAAGTCTGCCGCGGCGTAGCTGAGTTGCATCACTCGCAAAGGATTGAGAGACTTTACCTGCACTCTCAAAAGTGGCGACCACAGACTGGATCTTCTGTGATGGCAACTTTTCGATGTTGGTGAGTATATAGTACGTGTCCTTGAGCAAGACACTTATTTACTCTGCATTGCTTCGGTTCACCCAGCTGTAAAATGGGTGCCAGCAATAGCTATAGCAGTAACTGAGGGTGTGCTAGTCGTCAGGCATGTACACTGTCTGTCCCTCATTGGTTGTCAATTGCACAACAACCCTCGGGCAAGTTTCGTGCAAAAACCCCCTGAAAATGGTTCCTTTCACGAAATCGTGAAAGCGAGCGAACGAAAGTGATAAAATTTTCCCGCAGCACAGGCAATATTTTTGGCGAGCTACAAAAGTTTAAACTTTTCAGTAAAAGCATAAAACTGTAGGGACGTTGACCCTAAACTTTGCAGGCTCTAAGCAGAGCTACGGGAGATACTCGCAGCACAGGAGAAGATGATGGAAGCTGTCGAGAGCCGACACTCAGTGGCGGTTTGACAGCTTCAAGCAGGCTGCAGCACAGATTGCAACGCCACCTGATACTCCGTCGATCCTCCACATCCCTGTTGTGTCTTTAAAGGCAACCATGTGGACACAGAGCAACCATGCTCGCAATGACCCAATCCACTGACTACAACAGCTTTGTCTCGCCTTTGTTCGGAAGGTGGCCGCCTCCCCCAGTTACTAGCTCCCTAGCCTGTGAGTTTCCGTTATTGAAAAAATTTCTTCTATATACAATACTGTTTTTAAACATAGGAAGCAAGCCTCAAAACGAAGGTTTTCCTATTTTTTGAGCAGCTTTTTTTCTTTTCTTATCAGGTATTTCCCAAAACAATAGAAATCCTTGGAAGGACCGAACCAAAATGAAAACTAAAAAAAATCAATTCGTCAAATTTTTTTCTTCCATCTTTTATTGTCGAGATACTGCGGAAAGCGCGACCGCCCGAAAAAGAAGAGATCGAGCTTTTGCGACGATCACGGAGGAACCATGCAGCGTCGCTAGCAGCTTCCTGCTGGAAGGTGGATTTCTGCCCTTCGAGTGTCTCAAAAGCAGCGCATGAGCTGATTAAAGTAGTCAGGTTTGCGTCGTTACCTAAATTGTGCGCTAATGTGCATAAATACGCATTCTTGTCAAAATCCCTAATTTCTAGATCCATCCTGTCTAGATCCATTGCGTGTACTGGGTGCATTCCTTTTTGCACTGGTATTTGGATTCGAACTTAGGATCATGCTGCTTATAATAGGAACCTAGTGGCACAAATGAGAAAACTTCAATTGTAAATTAATTTTTAGGAAGGTGCAGGTGGCCCTGCACTGATGGTTGAAAGTTGTTGGGACTCTGGTTTTGGGCAGCAAATTGAATGAGGTTTAAAGAATACGTATGGAAAGTGGATAATTAGAAGACTAATACAAGTAGTGAGTAAAAGTAGTATATTAGGAAGGTTTTCGAACTAAGATGATTTTGTTTTTTTCTTTTAGAATAATCAATATACTTCGTAGAATTAATGGGATTACGGGGGAAGTGAAAACTCGAATAGCACACTCAGGAAAACTATTGAAATAAATCTTAATCCCAGGAAGATGCATGGTTTAATGCCATTTGTTAATTGCCAAAAAGCTGATTGACAATCGATTTAAAACATTTTTTATTTAACTCACACTATCTCACAGTAACAAAGCGAATTCCAGCACATCAAAAATCTTATTAGATCAAAAACCGATTTTTTTCTGAGATAAATCTTTTTCAGTTTTGTTCAGAGTCGAATCGTTGTCATGCTGTTTGGCTTCGAAGCCGCTTGTCCTTTTCTCTGAAATCACCTAAGTTTTGATGAACACAGCCCACTCCGGTCCGGTCAGGCTGGCTGGCGGGAAGGCGAACGGCAGCAGGCGGCAGGCGAGCAGCTGCTTCGAGAAGACGGCGGCGCTGCAGTTGGCTCTGGCGCTGCACTGGAGCAGGCAGTCCGCGTCAGACTGGGCAGCGGCCGGCCAGGACGAGTCCACGGCAGAGGTCACCGTGATGTCCTTCAGCACAGTGTAGGCATTGCTTTCTGGAAGTTGTGGTTCCAACAAAAACCTACTCAATTAGATAAATTCGCAACTCCAAGAGAACGGAGCAATGTTAACTTACTTGGGTAGTGCAGAGCGAACACGGAGTTGATGGTGAAGCCACCGCAAATCTGCTCTGGGTTTCCCTTGCACTGGCTGTTACATTTGCTATCGCTGAGCTGTCCGTGGAGTCCGTAGGAGCTGCCGCAGAAGCACTGCTTGCCGACCTGCACGCCGAAGTAGGGGAAGCCGAACAGAGAGCAGAAGTTGCTGCAGACCCCGAGCGTCATGTCAGGGCTGTACATTAATGCACCGTCGGTGATGTACGATCCCAGATTGTTAAGTCCTTTCAGTGTTTTCAGGCCTGTCAAGTCTCTGTTTGGGTTAGCGGCGTCTTGGTAGCAACCGACATAAGAGAAATGAGCCACCCTGCCAGCCGCACAGGTCAAGAGGGCGCACAGCAACGCCGACTGCAGCTGGGAAATGCTCATTGAGAAGAACTACAAGGCGACAGTTTAAGTCTTTGGAGTCTTAATGATAGTGCTAGTGCTATCTTAGTTCTTAGTCGAATCAGTCTTTTATCCTGTTGCGAGTGCAGGCAGTAACTAGATGTAGATTACTATCCAATCAGGTGGTTTCCATTATTGTCTACGACATTCTGGAAAATGCTAGAAAGCCTATTGCGATTGGCTACGCACTACTGAATGCTGATTACCTATGATCGCAGATAAAGTGATAAGTTAGAAATAGGTCTAAATTTGCTGCAGTTCAGATGCCGACCAGATTTCGAGTACAATAAATAATAATTAAATAACTGATTACTACTGACTTAATGGGCAGATAAACAAACGACATCTGAAAGCAGCGTACGGCTATTCAGTCCAAGGACTGGTTGGTCGACACACACACCCTGAATTACTCCAGCTAATGCTGGCACCCATTTTACAGCTGGGTGAACTGAAGCAATGCAGAGTTAAGTTGTCTCGCTCAAGGACACAAATTGTTCTAATTGGGTCGAGAATCGAACCTCCAACCTTCCAGTCGTGAGTCCGACGCTCTAACCACTAGGCTCTAGGTTTTAAGAATTCTCAGTAGCTGCTAAGGTAGATGCCGACTTTTCAAGCCGTTTGATGTCCTCTAGTTCTTGCACACCTATACCTGTGAAATTGGCTGAGTCCGAAGGCTCACTTCCCAGATAAAATTTTCCAACACGGAAAAAACTTTAAGATTGACACTCATCAGCAAAAATCTTCACCACACTATCTGACTCTTTGTCCTACGATGAGGGAAATACTGGCAAGAAATTGTGGTAAACGTCGTAGGACGAATACTTTTGGAGCCACATGAGACTGTTATACTGCTGCTGACACAACGTGTGCCTTTTTAATTGTTATTACGCACCGTGGAGCATCGGTGATTGATTAGAAATACTTTTTTACTTTTTCTAAACAGTCACATCACAACCAGTTTAGCAACCTGTGCAATTGCGCACTGATGCTCGAACTCAGATGCTAAAGCATCAAACAGTTTCGAAGCATTTTTGAAGCAGTTTTGCAGCATTGAAAATTTTTCCTGCGACCAACGAACTGAAGACTTGTCTGCTTCTGGCACTGAGGAATCGATCAGTATACGCGTTTTTCTCTGGGGCCGGAGTCCGGAGTCCGGAAACAGCGAGGAGGCGTTGCCGCCCATTTCGCTAAACCCTGGTGACCACGGGCAGCTGGTGCTGCGCGGTGTCGCGCAGGGAGTTCCAGTGGTGCCGGTGTCCGCAGCGCGGTCCCCCTCCGGAGAGTCCAGGAGGTGGTTTGTCGTCCGCCCGGTAGCTCTTAGGTAGCGGACGAGCTGGCAGAGATTCTCGAGACTGAAAACGTCGGAGAGGTCCGGGTTTGGGCCGAGGTAGGTGAGCCTGTCCTGAGTAAAGGTGGGGCATTTACAGATAAAGTGCTCCGCATTCTCGACGCCGGAGAGGCAGAACATAAACAGCCTGTGCATGTGTTAAAAACAGTAATTTACAGTAGTCTGAATCACCTTGAGTAGAATTTATACTGATGTAAAATATTGCATTCGTATGCCTGTGATTTGCGCAGTCAAAGGCTGCTAATCTTCTGGTAGGATTTTGAACTAATACTGCATAACTAGAAAATAAAATACAAATAACAGAAAAGACACAAATGTAGATTAATCAGAATTTCACCACAGCCGCCTCACGTGAGCTTGTAGTCAGAGACAATGGCCCCCGCAGCTCTGGGCTGAAGCTGCTTTTCTGAAAGTAGTTCCCAAGGCAGGCAAGCAGAACACAAGTAGGCGATGGAAGGAATTGAGAGCAGAGGCGCAAAAACTGTTTTTGACTTCATCGTGAGCTTTCAAATTCTGCGAGCAGTCTCGGGTGACTGCTGTTCTGTTTGTGACACACTGGAAACTTTTCCTGATTCTGACACTGAGGAATCGATGGGGTTATTCAGCAACTACGAAGTCTTTTGAAGGCTTTTTTGATGAAGGAGAGTTTCTTTGTTTAAAGACAAGTACGCGAGTTTGTAGGGTTTGGATTGGATAGGCAAGGAAGGAAAAAATTATGAATCTGCAGCAATGCCATTGTAAACTCTCGTATTCCGTTATAACCTCAGGCGGAAGAAAACCTGCTTAGATGACAAAATTTCAGCACTTCTGTATACAGAGCCAGAGATACCACTGAGGCTTGACGAAGCCTCTTGGCGCTTCTTAGATGGATACTCAAGTTACATAACTGAGCAGACTTCCTACAATTTCATCCCCTGGCGTCGATGGGGTGAGATATCGTGAGCTAACGACGACAAGGTTTACACAGGTAACACAGCTCAAGCAATAAGATTTAAAACGCGGGGGTTGACACGCGGGTTGCTACGGGGGCGAGGGTTAGGCGGTTAGACTCATCAGTTTTACTCTGTTTGAGTTAGAGTGTTTGGGGGAAGTCAGTTCTGAGTTCTTTTGCTGTCTTTTCGTGCGGGCCGGTCCGCGCGTCCACCCTTCGGTTGCTACGCCCCTCGGGGGTTGTATTGTAATTTGTTATTGAATTTAATATTCTTATTGAATTCAAATTACAATGCAATATTTGACACAATATGGTATAAATAACTTTTCGCTTCCAATTATTTTCGAACAGCAAGTCATGGCGGCTGCAGGAAGCGCTCACCGTCACGAATCTGCGTCTCTAGAACTGAATCTGCGTCTCCAGAACTTAATCTGCGTCTCCAGGACTGAATCTGCGTCTCCAGAACTGAATCTGCGTCTCCAGAACTTAATCTGCGTCTCCAGAACTGAATCTGCGTCTCCAGAACTGAATCTGCGTCTCCAGAACTGAATCTGCGTCTCCAGAACTGAATCTGCGTCTCCAGGACTGAATCTGCGTCTCCAGAACTGAATCTGCGTCTCCAGAACTGAATCTGCGTCTCCAGAACTGAATCTGCGTCTCCAGAACTGAATCTGCGTCTCCAGGACTGAATCTGCGTCTCCAGAACTGAATCTGCGTCTCCAGAACTGAATCTGCGTCTCCAGGACTGAACCTGCGTCTCCAGAACTGAATCTGCGTCTCCAGAACTGAATCTGCGTCTCCAGGACTGAATCTGCGTCTCCAGAACTGAATCTGCGTCTCCAGAACTGAATCTGCGTCTCCAGGACTGAACCTGCGTCTCCAGAACTGAATCTGCGTCTCCAGAACTTAATCTGCGTCTCCAGAACTGAATCTGCGTCTCCAGAACTGAATCTGCGTCTCCAGGACTGAACCTGCGTCTCCAGAACTGAATCTGCGTCTCCAGGACTAAACCTGCGTCTCCAGAACTGAATCTGCGTCTCCAGGACTGAACCTGCGTCTCCAGGACTGAACCTGCGTCTCTAGGACTGAATCTGCGTCTCTAGGATTGAACCTGCGTCTCCAGTTTCTTTTGGTGTTAAGCCGACCAAACAAGGAGTGTGGGATATGGGGGCATGGTAATTCTTCACTATCAAGTACAATAACCCCAGTACTTCAACATAGGTAGCCTATCCAGAATCAGGAACAACTTAAAAATATTCACTTTTAGGCGTGTTTTGTCTTTCTTCCAATCTCAGCTGTCGAAAAAAGATATTACAATTTGATTATTGTCGGTTTCAAAGATTTCTTGGTTATTCCATCATGGAAATTATTTTGCGTACTTTCAGCTGGAATGACTGTCGCAGACTAGACAGATAAAGCAAAACAGAGAAACTATTAGAGAACCTGCTGGGCCACTTTGGGTGTGCTATAAATAGTTTAGGCGCATATTCTGGACCAAATTTGAAGAGTACATGCAGGCTCATCAATGCAAAGCTTCAATGCGAAATGCGAAAATCGAAAAGCGGTACGAAGAGGACCACAGAGAGGCAGTACAGGTACTACCTGCTCTAGACAATAGCAAATAAAACTTAATGATGAGCTTTACCTAAAGTTCTAGGAACTACTCTTTCACAAAACTCTATATATACAGCGGGTGTTCAAAGCTCCAAGAACTGAAAAACTACTAAGCCATCTCTAACCTACAGAGAAGACTGCACTACAGCAATGTCAGCCGAACAGCCACAAGACTCCAGCCAGATCACTACGGTGGTGCTGATGAGCAAGACAGGCAGCGGAAAGAGCTCTCTGGCCAACACCCTATTGAACGAGAAAAGCTTCGAAGTCGGAAACGGCATGAGGTCGCAGACGAAGAAGTGCGAGGCACAGATGCGAACGGTCCGCGGTCGCAGCCTGCTGGTGGTGGACACTCCCGGAACCATGGACTCCAAGGACGTTAACATGCCGCAGGGTGAGCTGCTGCGCACGCTGAACAAGTGTCCGTGCGGCGTTGACGCCTTTCTCGTGGTCGCCAGAGCGGACGTGCGCTTCACCAACGAAGAGTGCCAGGCCATCCGCCAGACTGTGGACGTGTTCGGCCCGGAGTCGTGCAAGCGCGTCATCGTGGTGTTCAGCAGAGGTGACCATTTTGACAACGACATCAACGAGTTTAAAGAAGAGTTGACGGCCGCACGAGAAGAAATTCCTGAGCTCGACAAGATGATGAAGGATTTCGGAGACCGCTACGTGCTGATGGACAACGGTAAGAAGCGCGACACGGAAGTGCAGGAACGGCAGGTGGCATCGCTGATGGGCCTTATCGATGAGGTATCGAAGCTGAACCCGAGCAAGTACTTGAAGAAGGACCTGGAAAAACAGACTGAGGAGCGGAAACGCCGAGAGGAGGCGGAGGCCCAGAAACAGCGGGATGAAGCAAAGAAGATGGATAAGATGAAAGCCAAGGTCAAACTTCTAGAAGAGCAGCAGCAATTACTAAATGCGCAGCGCCAACAGCCCCAGCCAGGTTTTGTGGACATTATGAGCAGCATCGGACAGGGGGCTGGAGCAATCCTTGCGAGTCCTGTGGTCGGCGTCGCTAAGCTTGTTGATTCTGCTTTTGGTTGACAATTTTCTGGAGAATTCCTAACTCTTAAATCTGACATTGATTGACTCAAGTAGAGATTTCTTTGCTTCAGTAGCTTTTTAGATATGAGAATGCTTATTCAGACTATGAAACCTTGTAACTAAGTGTCACTACACGCAGATCGCGCAGTAATATCTTGTACCACACTGCATGACTATCCAGAAGCTTATCAATAGCGATAATGCACTCTGCGTATTCTTTCCTTGATCAGCTCGCTATTCATTACATTACAGCAGGCTGATATATTTATGCTTTATTCTGCTATGCAAACCTATTAATAACAAAACAAACAACAAGCAAAATTACATAGTATTTACTCGAAATTGATTTTTCAAGTTTTAGTTTTTATTTACCATTTCAACTTTGATTTTTGTCAAAAACTAGTTCCGAGAGTTGGTCTTCTTTTAGAGGAAGTTTTACAACCAAGTGAATAAACTGACTTTTCATGTTAATTTTTGTTAGTTTGTACTGATAGAGCTCACTGGTAGCACTATTTAACGTGAAGCAAATCGCTTTAATGACTTGCGATCTGTTAATTGACTTGAATTAGTCATTTAATTCTACTTGGATTTTGCTGCTTATTGTCCATGGTATACTGTACTCATGAACAAGGTCGTTTAAGCACTCAAAATCGACTACTTAATCCGTCTTTATTCAAACACGGATCGCTGTCTATTTTATAGCGCAAAGGCATTTATTAGAGCTACACAAGTTTCCACTCCGAAACCAGTGGTCAAACTTCCTCAGATCTCAGCATTAAGTGACGCAATTAATTCATGCGACGCCTGCATTTCTTATCCTCAACTGTGGGCGATGCAAGTTGCGTCACAAGGTTTCGTGAGGACAGAGTAGAGAGGTGTGGGCAATTTCGCATTAAAGCTGCCACTTGTTGACCACAGGTTTCGGGGTGGAACTTTAACATGTTGCTGAGTGTATAGGCCTCCATAAACAAATGAAGCACTTGGCAATTATAAATAAATGCCTTACACAATTTATGCTTGTCATCTGTCAGAAGTGGACTCTGCTGTCAAAAGTTCTGGTTCGAAAATTAAAGAATATGATATTAGGAATTGAATTAAATTAACTGATTACACCCGCCCTAATGGGCATATGTGCAACCGATAGCCCAGCTATAGGACCCCAGCTAATGCTGGCACCCATTTTACAGCCGGGTGAACTGAAGCAATGCAGAGTTAAGCGGCTTGCTCAAGGACACAAATTGTTCGGATTGGGTCGAGAATCGAACCCCCGACCTTTTTAGTCGAGTCCGACACTCTAGGCTGCAGCCCGGCCTTCTTAAGTGAAGGTGTGCTCAATTATGCGCCAGAATCTTGACATATTTTAGCTTCATATGTTTTTGGATAGTGCAAGTAAGAAGTAGTAGTCAACTGATCTGAGCTAATATAATGCATTTTAAAGCAACATTGTACAAAACTCATATAGGTCAAAGCCTACTGGTTGAGTGCAAAAGTTCGTTACCGCTGTTTCATAGATTTTTTTCTTGCTTGTATAAATAAATAGAATACACGAAAATAATGTAAAATAATGGCATGTGCATCAGTCAATTTTCGGTGCACCAGCCCCAAATGAATGTGGCCTCTGCATTTTTCTGCATTAACCTATTCATAAATAATTTAAGCATCAACAAAAAGCAATTTATGTAGTGTTTATCTAAAATTAAACCAATAAGTTTTTTTATACGAACAAAATAATGAGAGTACAAGCTATAGCATAGTGTATATGCTGTGTATAAATATAAATATTATATATTTGATTTCATATTCATCGAAGTACTGACAAAAAGTCCTTCCAGTGTCACAGCTCCGCAATAGGCACGCAGGAATACGCGTAGGATTAGGAAAAATTCCTAAGCTTTTCTGAGCATCAAAAGGTTATAAAAATGGATTTTTAAAGCTTTCTCTTAGCATTACTCGTACAGTAAAGCAGACGGTGCTTGGTATTAAAACTAGTGCAGTACAGATATATCGTCTTTAATGTATGAAGACTTATAACATACCAAAAGAATATTTTCGACCTGGGGCCGATTTCATAAAAAATCGAAAAGTGAGAAGTGACAAGCGTCAATGATTTTGGTTTCATAAACATAGGTTCTTACTCGTGTTGAAAACAACTCCATTTTATGTCTATGGTCGAGACACCATTTGAAATCCATCCAGCCTTAAGACCACAGACAACAACTTTAGGATCTGTGTTTTAGACAGACTTGCTTTAAAGACGGCCTCTGCGTTCTTCTTGGACTTTAATACACAGCTTTAATAAAGCTAAAAGTGTCATAGCGACTTGTTAAAAGAAGCATCCAAGACATCACACAGATGCATGTCTATGGACGAAATCCCGAAGAAGCGCTTGTAATTTGTCAAATTTCGCTTGTCACTTGGCACTTTTCGATTTTACAAAAAAGAAGAGAAGCTGAGAAAACAAAGCGGAGAGAAAGTAGAGAGAGAGAGAATTCTGTTAAAGGTTATCGATCAAATATTGAAAACGCGTTAAGCTAGGAACTCAACAAAATAGTGTTGGAATTCGTTGGAAATAGGAATCTTGGGTATATAAAAGACCTCACCTGGTAACCAACTGTAGGCGCACTCAGAGAAAAACAAATAATCAACTATTGCCCAAGAAGTAGTAAGTTAGTTACCTGTGCAGAAAATTAATTGAAAATACTTTAAAAAAGTCGCTCCACACTCGTGAGTATGAATACTATTTAAACACCATTTTCACTACTGTCCTTGAGGCCATCAATTCCCCAATCAGACAGTCTATTTCTCCGTCGGTCTGTTTAGCAGGGCCATCTCGTTCATGTTATATCTGGGTGAATCCGCTTCTGCAATAAATAATTTATGGAATTAAACAAATTTTGATCAGCATATTCAAAACACTCTACTTCTATATTGTAGAATGGTATGATTGCATGCATTAAATTTGTAAAAAAATAAAGCTTTTCGTTTTTCGTGTTGAACAACACAAATAAGTTTTAAAAAATTTAAGACAAACTACTAGGCCATTGATTATAGTTACACAGAAGGCTGCTTAAAGCACAACATGCCAAGTGGTAAGGCTGCATTTGTCTCGGAGTAAGTGCTAATCGTACAGATTTAATATTTGTTATAACATCAGCCGTAAAAGTGCTCTTACGCCGTGACTCACGTTCATACGGGAGAGTGCCTCGACCTCGTATCTGTCTGGTACGATGCGGCATTGGATTAGTGGGAGGCTGGCGTAGGTGGGAAAAACAATTGAAAAAAACAAATGCGCTAAATCTCAGTGAGGTTGAAGGGCGATTCTCAATGATGTTGAAGGGCGATTCTCAATGATGTTGAAGGGCGATTCTCAATGATGTTGAAGGGCGATTCTCAATGATGTTGGAGGGCGATTCTCAATGATGTTGAAGGGCGATTCTCAAGGATGTTGGAGGGCGATTCTCAATGATGTAAGGGCGATTCTCAATGATGTTGAAGGGCGATTCTCAATGTGGGTTGGGGAGGGCGACTCTCAATGTGGGTTGGGGAGGGCGATTCTCAATGTGGGTTGGGGAGGGCGATTCTCAATGTGGGTTGGGGAGGGCGATTCTCAATGTGGGTTGGGGAGGGCGATTCTCAATGTGGGTTGGGGAGGGCGACTCTCAATGTGGGTTGGGGAGGGCGACTCTCAATGTGGGTTGGGGAGGGCGATTCTCAATGTGGGTTGGGGAGGGCGATTCTCAATGTGGGTTGGGGAGGGCGATTCTCAATGTGGGTTGGGGAGGGCGATTCTCAATGTGGGTTGGGGAGGGCGATTCTCAATGTGGGTTGGGGAGGGCGACTCTCAATGTGGGTTGGGGAGGGCGATTCTCAATGGGAATCGAAGCTTGCGAAAAATTTCAAGTTAGATTTAATGGTTGAAAATCCTTGAAATCAGAAGACTGAATTAGGTAATTCACTTTTAGTTATATAAAAAAACAATGAACCGAGCAACATTTAAAAACAGAATAAAAAATTAATTTTTAGGTCCTTAACACCACTTAGAAGATGTTCACAGTCAAACACACTAATCACCATCAGACACACACTAATCACCATCAAACACACACTAATCACCATCAGACACACACTAATCACCATCAGACACACACTAATCACCATCAGACACACTAATCACCATCAGACACACACTAATCACCATCAGACACACACTAATCACCATCAGACACACACTAATCACCATCAGACACACACTAATCACCATCAGACACACACTAATCACCATCAGACACACACTAATCACCATCAGACACACACTAATCACCATCAGACACACACTAATCACCATCAGACACACACTAATCACCATCAGACACACACTAATCACCATCAGACACACACTAATCACCATCAGACACACACTAATCACCATCAGACACACACTAATCACCATCAGACACACACTAATCACCATCAGACACACACTAATCACCATCAGACACACACTAATCACCATCAGACACACACTAATCACCATCAGACACACACTAATCACCATCAGACACACACTAATCACCATCAGACACACTAATCACCATCAGACACACACTAATCACCATCAGACACACACTAATCACCATCAGACACACTAATCACCATCATACACACACTAATCACCATCAGACACACACTAATCACCATCAGACACACACTAATCACCGTCAGACACACACTAATCACCATCAGACACACACTAATCACCATCAGACACACACTAATCACCATCAGACACACTAATCACCATCAGACACACACTAATCACCATCAGACACACACTAATCACCATCATACACACACTAATCACCATCAGACACACACTATTCCTAGTCGAATACACAAGCCCTGAAGACAATATTCACGGAGGCATGACAATAACTGCCCCATACCCCTGCATCACCTGCATCTCCATTGTTATTGTTGGCTGCTCCGGCGGCTCCGCCAGCTTCCACATCGCTAGCGCAGCCTCCGTCAACATCCCCGGTGACGAAGCCGCAGGCTGAGCAGGCCTCAGTGTAGCTGGGCCGCAGGTACAGGCACACAAGGAGAGCCACGGCAGCTCCGATGAGGCCACCGCCAAGCACGTCGCTCCAGTGATGCTTGTAGTCGCTAACCCGGCTGGCGCACACGGCGAGACCCCACACCAGCACAAAGCACTGCAGCAGCCATTTCACTGCGTGACCCTTGGCAAACGTGAATCTGGACTGCATGTACAGCGCGGCGAACAGCGTCATGTAGATGCTGTGCGACGAGTGACCGGATGGGAAGGACAGCATGGCCTCTCTGAACTGTTTTGAGTCGACCGGATGGCACACCGACGGCGACAGAGGCTGGTGAGAGGCGCAGGCTGTGAGGTACTCAGGCGAGCTCGTGTTGGCGCGGCACACAGCCAGGAAGTGCGGCCGGTGACGCCCGATGATGGTCTTGACAGTCACCGTGACCACCTGGGTAAGGGCGAGTGCGAGTGTTGTTGCTGTGAATTGTGTCTTTGACTGTGAATTGTGTCTTTGACTGTGAATTGTGTGTGTCTTTGACTGTGAATTGTGTATCTTTGACTGTGAATGGTGTGTGTCTTTGACTGTGAATTGTGACTATGTGAATTGTGAATTAGACACACAGTCAAAGTGAATTGTGTGTGTCTTTGACTGTGAATTGTGTGTGTCTTTGACTGTGAATTGTGTGTGTCTTTGACTGTGAATTGTGTGTGTCTTTGACTGTGAATTGTGTGTGTCTTTGACTGTGAATTGTGTGACTTTGACTGTGAATTGTGTCTTTGACTGTGAATTGTGTGTCTTTGACTGTGAATTATGTGTGTCTTTGACTGTGAATTGTGTGACTTTGACTGTGAATTGTGTCTTTGACTGTGAATTGTGTGTCTTTGACTGTGAATTGTGTGTGTCTTTGACTGTGAATTGTGTGACTTTGACTGTGAATTGTGTCTTTGACTGTGAATTGTGTGACTTTGACTGTGAATTATGTGTGTCTTTGACTGTGAATTATGTGTGTCTTTGACTGTGAATTGTGACTATGTGAATTGTGAATTAGACACACAGTCAAAGTGAATTGTGTGTGTCTTTGACTGTGAATTGTGTGTGTCTTTGACTGTGAATTGTGTGACTTTGACTGTGAATTGTGTGTGTCTTTGACTGTGAATTGTGTGACTTTGACTGTGAATTGTGTCTTTGACTGTGAATTGTGTGTCTTTGACTGTGAATTGTGTCTTTGACTGTGAATTGTGTGTCTTTGACTGTGAATTATGTGTGTCTTTGACTGTGAATTGTGACTATGTGAATTGTGAATTAGACACACAGTCAAAGTGAATTGTGTGTGTCTTTGACTGTGAATTGTGTGTGTCTTTGACTGTGAATTGTGTGACTTTGACTGTGAATTGTGTGTGTCTTTGACTGTGAATTGTGTGACTTTGACTGTGAATTGTGTCTTTGACTGTGAATTGTGTGTCTTTGACTGTGAATTGTGTCTTTGACTGTGAATTATGTGTGTCTTTGACTGTGAATTGTGTGACTTTGACTGTGAATTGTGTCTTTGACTGTGAATTGTGTGTCTTTGACTGTGAATTTTGTGTGTCTTTGACTGTGAATTGTGTGACTTTGACTGTGAATTGTGTCTTTGACTGTGAATTGTGTGACTTTGACTGTGAATTATGTGTGTCTTTGACTGTGAATTATGTGTGTCTTTGACTGTGAATTGTGACTATGTGAATTGTGAATTAGACACACAGTCAAAGTGAATTGTGTGTGTCTTTGACTGTGAATTGTGTGTGTCTTTGACTGTGAATTGTGTGACTTTGACTGTGAATTGTGTGTGTCTTTGACTGTGAATTGTGTGACTTTGACTGTGAATTGTGTCTTTGACTGTGAATTGTGTGTCTTTGACTGTGAATTGTGTCTTTGACTGTGAATTGTGTGTCTTTGACTGTGAATTATGTGTGTCTTTGACTGTGAATTGTGACTATGTGAATTGTGAATTAGACACACAGTCAAAGTGAATTGTGTGTGTTTTTGACTGTGAATTGTGTGTTTTTGACTGTGAATTGTGACTTTGACTGTGACTTGTGACTTTGACTGTGAATTGTGACTTTGATTGTGAATTGTCTTTGACTGTGAATTGTGACTTTAAATGTGAATTGTGTGTGTCTTTGACTGTGAATTGTGTGTGCCTTTGACTGTGAATTGTGTGTTTTTGACTGTGAATTGTGACTTTAAATGTGAATTGTGTGTGTCTTTGACTGTGAATTGTGTGTGCCTTTGACTGTGAATTGTTTGTGTCTTTGACTGCCAATTGTGTGTGTCTTTGACTGTGAATTGTGTGACTTTGACTGTGAATTGTGTGTTTTTGACTGTGAATTGTGTGTGCCTTTGACTGTGAATTGTGTGTGTCTTTGACTGTGAATTGTGTGTTTTTGACTGTGAATTGTGTGTCTTTGACTGTGAATTGTGTGTGCCTTTGACTGTGAATTGTGTGTGTCTTTGACTGTGAATTGTGTGTCTTTGACTGTGAATTGTGACTTGTGACTGTGACTTGGGACTTTGACTGTGACTTGGGACTTTGACTGTGAATTGTGTCTTTGACTGTGAATTGCGTGTGTTTTTGACTGTGAATTGTGTGTCTTTGACTGTGAATAGAGTGTCTTTGACTGTGAATTGTCTTTGACTGTGAATTGCGTGTGTCTTTGACTGTGAATTGTGTGTCTTTGACTGTGAATTGTGTCTTTGACTGTGAATTGCGTGTGTCTTTGACTGTGAATTGTCTTTGACTGTGAATTGCGTGTGTCTTTGACTGTGAATTGTGTGTCTTTGACTGTGAATTGTGTGTCTTTGACTGTGAATTGTGTGTGTCTTTGACTGTGAATTGTGTCTTTGACTGTGAACTGTTTGTGTCTTTGACTGCCAATTGTGTGTGTCTTTGACTGTGAATTGTGTGACTTTGACTGTGAATTGACTTTGACTGTGAATTGTGTGTGTCTTTGACTGTGAATTGTGTGTCTTTGACTGTGAATTGTTTGTGTCTTTGACTGCCAATTGTGTGTGTCTTTGACTGTGAATTGTGTGACTTTGACTGTGAATTGACTTTGACTGTGAATTGACTTTGACTGTGAATTGTGTCTTTGACTGTGAATTGTGTGTCTTTGACTGTGAATTGTGACTTGCGACTGTGACTTGGGACTTTGACTGTGAATTGTGTCTTTGACTGTGAATTGTGTCTTTGACTGTGAATTGCGTGTGTTTTTGACTGTGAATTGTGTGTCTTTGACTGTGAATAGTGTGTCTTTGACTGTGAATTGAATTTGACTTTGACTGTGAATTGACGAACCTCCGTGATGAGGGTGCCCAAGGCGGCCAACAGCAGGCCTCTGAAGATGGCCACAGTGGCTCGAGTACAACGGGACTCCGGCTTGAGCCCGCAGCTGCCCAGACAGTTAGCATAGGTCCGATCCGACTCGCTAGCCCTACAGTTGCTGCGCATAGCGTGCCGGACAATCTCTATGATTACTACTGTCAGTAGGATGATAGCAGCGCCAACCACTGCCGCTACAATCATGGTGACAGTGTCGGGCTTGTACGGATAGCTGATGCTCTCGTCGTTGCAAAAGAAATGACGCTGAAACGGCTGCACGCCGAAATGGAAAATGCAGACATAGGCGCCAAGGATGATGATGACGGAGACTGCGGTGAGCAGGTTGGCAATCTCACTGCCAGGCAGGCAGCCCATTACGATGCTGCGACTGTTACTCTTAAGCAATTTAATAAATTAACAAACTTATATTAACGGTCACGACTGCGAAGCTCTTTATGGCTGAGTCTTTGCTGAAATTTGTATAAATACCAAATATTTTTATTGTGTTAATCTGAAGAGAATAACAGGTAACAGCTAATCAAAACCTACATCTGTTTGTGTTATCCTGTGCTAAACTTGTTTTCATTTTTATCCCTAAAATCTTACTCCTCTCCACTCTTTTCCTCCTATCCTACTCTGATCCTTATCTCCCTTCTACTCTGATTCTTATCTCCCCTCTACTCTGATTCTTATCTCCCCTCTACTCTGATCCTTATCTCCCCTCTACTCTGATCCTTATCTCCCCTCTACTCTGATCCTTATCTCCCCTCTACTCTGCTCCTTATCTCCCCTCTACTCTGATCCTTATCTCCCCTCAAATCTGATCCTTATCTCCCCCTAATCTGATCCTTATCTCCCCTCAAATCTGATCCTTATCTCCCCCTAATCTGATCCTTATCTCCCCTCTACTCTGATCCTTTTCTCCCCTCTACTCTGATCCTTATCTCCCCTCAAATCTGATCCTTATCTCCCCTCTACTCTGATCCTTTTCTCCCCTCTAATCTGATCCTTATCTCCCCTCTACTCTGATCCTTATCTCCCCTCTACTCTGATCCTTATCTCCCTTCTACTCTGATTCTTATCTCCCCTCTACTCTGATTCTTATCTCCCCTCTACTCTGATCCTTATCTCCCCTCTACTCTGATCCTTATCTCCCCTCTACTCTGATCCTTATCTCCCCTCTACTCTGCTCCTTATCTCCCCTCTACTCTGATCCTTATCTCCCCTCAAATCTGATCCTTATCTCCCCTCTACTCTGATCCTTATCTCGCCTCAAATCTGATCCTTATCTCCCCTCTACTCTGATCCTTATCTCCCCTCTACTCTGATCCTTATCTCCCCTCTACTCTGATCCTTATCTCCCCTCTACTCTGATCCTTATCTCCCCTCTACTCTGATCCTTATCTCCCCTCAAATCTGATCCTTATCTCCCCTCTACTCTGATCCTTTTCTCCCCTCTAATCTGATCCTTATCTCCCCTCTACTCTGATTCTTATCTCCCCTCTACTCTGCTCCTTATCTCCCTTCTACTCTGATTCTTATCTCCCCTCTACTCTGCTTCTTATCTCCCTTCTACTCTGATTCTTATCTCCCCTCTACTCTGATTCTTATCTCCCCTCTACTCTGATCCTTATCTCCCCTCTACTCTGATCCTTATCTCCCCTCTACTCTGATCCTTATCTCCCCTCTACTCTGCTCCTTATCTCCCCTCTACTCTGATCCTTATCTCCCCTCAAATCTGATCCTTATCTCCCCTCTACTCTGATTCTTATCTCCCCTCTACTCTGCTCCTTATCTCCCTTCTACTCTGATTCTTATCTCCCCTCTACTCTGCTTCTTATCTCCCTTCTACTCTGATTCTTATCTCCCCTCTACTCTGATTCTTATCTCCCCTCTAATCTGATCCTTATCTCCCCTCTACTCTGATTCTTTTCTGCCCTCTACTCTGATCCTTATCTCCCCTCAAATCTGATCATTATCTCCCCTCTACTCTGATCCTTATCTCCCCTCAAATCTGATCCTTATCTCCCCTCTACTCTGATTCTTTTCTCCCCTCTAATCTGATACTCATCTCCCCTCTAATTTGATCCTTATCTCCCCTCTACTCTGATTCTTTTCTGCCCTCTACTCTGATCCTTATCTCCCCTCAAATCTGATCATTATCTCCCCTCTACTCTGATCCTTATCTCCCCTCAAATCTGATCCTTATCTCCCCTCTACTCTGATTCTTTTCTCCCCTCTACTCTGATCCTTATCTCCCCTCAAATCTGATCCTTATCTCCCCTCTACTCTGATTCTTTTCTCCCCTCTAATCTGATCCTTATCTCCCCTCTAATCTGATCCTTATCTCTTCTCTACTCTGATCCTTATCTCCCCTCTACTCTGATCCTTTTCTCCCCTCTACTCTGATCCTTATCTCCCCCCCCCAATCTGATCCTTATCTCCCCCCTAATCTGATCCTTATCTCCCCTCAAATCTGATCCTTATCTCCCCCCCCCTAATCTGATCCTTATCTCCCCCCTAATCTGATCCTTATCTCCCCTCAAATCTGATCCTTATCTCCCCTCTACTCTGATCCTTATCTCCCCTCAAATCTGATCCTTATCTCCCCTCTAATCTGATCCTTATCTCCCCCTAATCTGATCCTTATCTCCCCTCTAATCTGATCCTTATCTCCCCTCTTATCTGATCCTTATCTCCCCTCTAATCTGATCCTTATCTTCCCTTCACTCTGATTCTTATCTCCCCTCTAATCTGATCCTTATCTCCCCTCTTATCTGATCCTTATCTCCCCTCTAATCTGATCCTTATCTTCCCTTCACTCTGATTCTTATCTCCCCTCTACTCTGATCCTTATCTCCCCCTAATCTGATCCTTATCTCCCCTCTACTCTGATCCTTTTCTCCCCTCTACTCTGATCCTTATCTCCCCTCAAATCTGATCCTTATCTCCCCTCTACTCTGATCCTTTTCTCCCCTCTAATCTGATCCTTATCTCCCCTCTACTCTGATCCTTATCTCCCCTCTACTCTGATCCTTATCTCCCTTCTACTCTGATTCTTATCTCCCCTCTACTCTGATTCTTATCTCCCCTCTACTCTGATCCTTATCTCCCCTCTACTCTGATCCTTATCTCCCCTCTACTCTGATCCTTATCTCCCCTCTACTCTGCTCCTTATCTCCCCTCTACTCTGATCCTTATCTCCCCTCAAATCTGATCCTTATCTCCCCTCTACTCTGATCCTTATCTCGCCTCAAATCTGATCCTTATCTCCCCTCTACTCTGATCCTTATCTCCCCTCTACTCTGATCCTTATCTCCCCTCTACTCTGATCCTTATCTCCCCTCTACTCTGATCCTTATCTCCCCTCTACTCTGATCCTTATCTCCCCTCAAATCTGATCCTTATCTCCCCTCTACTCTGATCCTTTTCTCCCCTCTAATCTGATCCTTATCTCCCCTCTACTCTGATTCTTATCTCCCCTCTACTCTGCTCCTTATCTCCCTTCTACTCTGATTCTTATCTCCGCTCTACTCTGCTTCTTATCTCCCTTCTACTCTGATTCTTATCTCCCCTCTACTCTGATTCTTATCTCCCCTCTACTCTGATCCTTATCTCCCCTCTACTCTGATCCTTATCTCCCCTCTACTCTGATCCTTATCTCCCTCTACTCTGCTCCTTATCTCCCCTCTACTCTGATCCTTATCTCCCCTCAAATCTGATCCTTATCTCCCCTCTACTCTGATTCTTATCTCCCCTCTACTCTGCTCCTTATCTCCCTTCTACTCTGATTCTTATCTCCCCTCTACTCTGCTTCTTATCTCCCTTCTACTCTGATTCTTATCTCCCCTCTACTCTGATTCTTATCTCCCCCCTAATCTGATCCTTATCTCCCCTCTACTCTGATTCTTTTCTGCCCTCTACTCTGATCCTTATCTCCCCTCAAATCTGATCATTATCTCCCCTCTACTCTGATCCTTATCTCCCCTCAAATCTGATCCTTATCTCCCCTCTACTCTGATTCTTTTCTCCCCTCTAATCTGATACTCATCTCCCCTCTAATTTGATCCTTATCTCCCCTCTACTCTGATTCTTTTCTGCCCTCTACTCTGATCCTTATCTCCCCTCAAATCTGATCATTATCTCCCCTCTACTCTGATCCTTATCTCCCCTCAAATCTGATCCTTATCTCCCCTCTACTCTGATTCTTTTCTCCCCTCTAATCAGATCCTTATCTCCCCTCTAATCTGATCCTTATCTCCCCTCTAATCTGATCCTTATCTCCCCTCTACTCTGATCCTTATCTCCCCTCAAATCTGATCCTTATCTCCCCTCTACTCTGATTCTTTTCTCCCCTCTAATCTGATCCTTATCTCCCCTCTAATCTGATCCTTATCTCTTCTCTACTCTGATCCTTATCTCCCCTCTACTCTGATCCTTTTCTCCCCTCTACTCTGATCCTTATCTCCCCCCCCCAATCTGATCCTTATCTCCCCCCTAATCTGATCCTTATCTCCCCTCAAATCTGATCCTTATCTCCCCCCCCCTAATCTGATCCTTATCTCCCCCCTAATCTGATCCTTATCTCCCCTCAAATCTGATCCTTATCTCCCCTCTACTCTGATCCTTATCTCCCCTCAAATCTGATCCTTATCTCCCCTCTAATCTGATCCTTATCTCCCCCTAATCTGATCCTTATCTCCCCTCTAATCTGATCCTTATCTCCCCTCTTATCTGATCCTTATCTCCCCTCTAATCTGATCCTTATCTTCCCTTCACTCTGATTCTTATCTCCCCTCTAATCTGATCCTTATCTCCCCTCTTATCTGATCCTTATCTCCCCTCTAATCTGATCCTTATCTTCCCTTCACTCTGATTCTTATCTCCCCTCTACTCTGATCCTTATCTTCCCTCTACTCTGATCCTTATCTTCCCTATACTCTGATCATTATCTTCCCTCTACTTTGATCCTTATCTTCCCTATACTCTGATCCTTATCTTCCCTCTACTCTGATCCTTATCTTCCCTCTAATCTGATTGTTATCTCCTCTCTACTCTGATCCTTATCTCCCTCTAATCTGATTCTTATCTCTCCTCTACTCTACCTCATTACCTACCTTCACTCCTTTCAAATAATTCTCAGATCTAAATGCCTCGCAGCAGTTTTAAAAAGCCACTGTTTTGTAACCAAATGCCACGGTGTGCTTTGCTGCTGCTGCTGTCCTCAATTTTCAAAACAGTTCTAGTGTTTCATCTTCGCTATTATAAAAGAGAAATGTAACACTGAGAAAAAAAAACTGAAAATAGACGCAGTGACAATTGTACGCCAGTGAAGCTATTTGAGCCCATATGTACATTGTCTTCTTTCAAAAAAAGCGCACAATGCCCAACACCATTATCCAGCGGAGGAGCAGAAAAATGAAACAAAAAAGCATGCAAACAGAAACTTGGGAGTCGAATGCTTGAACATAAGGTGTAAACAATTTTTTGGAACTTAGTCAACTCAGGGAAATATATGGTAATATGACGATAAATTAAAAAACCCAAAATACTAATTGACCACAGTAAATAAAATAGTATGCTCTAATGCCCCATACGAGCATATGAGTAAGCATGAGTTTACACTCAGACTGAATAACAGACATACCAGATAAAATGAGGACAAGCGCAACGTAAATTATAAATTAACTCTTTTTACCAGGGGTATCCAGAATTAGTTTCGACACTTTTGATACCAGAACAAAATCTGTATATAATAAAAAGGAGTCCGTATAATGGACAATGTGTCCGTAGAGTGAGTGTCCATAGGGTGAGTGTCCATAGGGTGAGTGTCCCTAGGGCGTGTCCATAGGGTGAGTGTCCGTAGGGTGAGTGTCCCTGGGGCGTGTCCATAGGGTGAGTGTCCATAGGATGAGTGTCCATAGGATGAGTGTCCATAGGGTAAGTGTCCATAGGGTGAATGTCCATAGTATGAGTCTCCATAGGGTGAGTGTCCCTAGGGCGTGTCCATAGGGTGAGTGTCCGTAGGGTGAGTGTCCCTGGGGCGTGTCCATAGGGTGAGTGTCCGTAGGATGAGTGTCCATAGGGTGAGTGTCCATAGGGTGAGTGTCCATAGGGTGAGTGTCCATAGGGTGAGTGTCCATAGGGTGAGTGTCCCTAGGGCGTGTCCATAGGGTGAGTGTCCGTAGGGTGAGTGTCCCTGGGGCGTGTCCATAGGGTGAGTGTCCATAGGATGAGTGTCCATAGGATGAGTGTCCATAGGGTAAGTGTCCATAGGGTGAATGTCCATAGGATGAGTCTCCATAGGGTGAGTGTCCCTAGGGCGTGTCCATAGGGTGAGTGTCCGTAGGGTGAGTGTCCCTGGGGCGTGTCCATAGGGTGAGTGTCCGTAGGATGAGTGTCCATAGGGTGAGTGTCCATAGGGTGAGTGTCCATAGGGTGAGTGTCCATAGGGTGAGTGTCCATAGGGTGAGTGTCCCTAGGGCGTGTCCATAGGGTGAGTGTCCGTAGGGTGAGTGTCCCTGGGGCGTGTCCATAGGGTGAGTGTCCATAGGATGAGTGTCCATAGGATGAGTGTCCATAGGGTAAGTGTCCATAGGGTGAGTGTCCATAGGATGAGTCTCCATAGGGTGAGTGTCCATAGTGTGAGTGTCCATAGGGTGAGTGTCCATAGGGTGAGTGTCCGTAGGGTGAGTGTCCATAGGATGAGTGTCCATAGGATGAGTGTCCATAGGGTAAGTGTCCATAGGGTGAGTGTCCGTAGGGTGAGTATCCATACGGTGTGTCCACAGGGTGATTGTCTCTTAAATTAAGAGACGGACATCAGGCATCTAATACTCAGTACAATGAGCTTCAGATAATAAGAATCTGAATTACCGATGAGCTTTAGTCAAATGAAAACAGATAAGATGATTAGCTTAATCTGCTGTATTAAACAAAATGAGTTAGTTAGTTAAATCCAGCCACAGATACAGCAGCAGCTTGGGCCTTTATTGCAGGGCCATTCTGGTCACGCCTGTGGTAACTGCGAGACTTCCAGTTCCCATTGGGGTAGAAGTGAAGACCGTCCTTGGGGTAGCGGCCAGACGATTGATGATGCTGAGACTTCTCGTGACGCCTCTGAGGCAAGTCATTGCTCTCCGGCCTGGGACTGCCGTTCTGACTGGCTTCAGGCTGCAAACTCTCATGCCCGTTGCTGCTCTGTTGCGGCCCAGCTGCACTCTCGGCGTGTTCTCGGTTTGGTTGGTTGCGCTGCCGATTGGCATTGCGATTGTTCTGGCGTCGCTGCTGTTGATTGCCGCTTTGATCCTGCCGCGGCTGTAAAGAGTCGCTTTGATCCTGCCGCGGCGGTAAATGATCCTTTTGATCTCGCCGCCGACGAGAATCACTTTGCTGATCTTGCTGATGCATCTGATTAACGCTTTGATCTTGCCGCTGTAAAGAATCACTTTGATGTTGCTGATACTTTTGATTAGCGCTTTGGTCTTTCCGCCGACGAGAATCAGTTTGATCTTGCCGCCGCAGACAATCGCTTTGATCTTGCCGCCGACGAGAATCGCTTTGATCCTGCCGCGGCTGTAAAGAGTCACTTTGATCCTGCCACGTCTGTAAAGAGTCGCTTTGATCCTGCCGCGGCGGTAAATGATCCTTTTGATCTCGCCGCCGACGAGAATCACTTTGCTGATCTTGCTTATGCATCTGATTAACGCTTTGATCTTGCCGCTGTATAGAATCACCTTGATGTTGCTGATACTTTTGATTAGCGCTTTGGTCTTTCCGCCGACGAGAATCAGTTTGATCTTGCCGCCGCAGAAAATCGCTTTGATCTTGCCGCCGACGAGAATCACTTTGATCTTGGCGCCGCAGAGAATCGCTTTGATCTTGCCTGTGATAAGTGCTTTGCTCTTGCCGCCACTGACTGTCGCTTTGATGTTGCCGCCATTGTTGATTCGACCATTGGTTTTGCCACCATTGATAAGGTCGTTGATCTTGCCAATTTCGATAAGTACCTTGATACTGTCTGTATTGACGATTGCCTTGATCTTGCCACCGCCTATGGTTACCACTTTGATGCTGTTGCCCGTTGCTAGAGCTTTGATCTTGCCGCACCTGTTTGGCACTTTGATTTTGTCGCCCCTGGTTAGCGCTTTGATCTTGCCGCCCCTGGTTGGCACTTTGACCTTGCCGCTCCTGGTTAGAGCTTTGATCTTGCCGCTCCTGGTTGGCACTTTGACTTTGCCGCTCCTGGTTAGAGCTTTGATCTTGCCGCTCCTGGTTAGAGCTTTGATCTTGCCGCTCGTCAGCAACTGGTAACTCTGCTGGTTCAGGGCGAACACCTTGCGCAAGGCCGACAGGCTCAACAGCAGCTGGAGTAGCATTCGCTGAGCAGCCCTTCTTATCTTCATCAGCCACAATGGGTTCGCAGACGAAGTCTCCGCTATCAGAGTCGAATCCCACCCGGCACTGGCGGCAGACCGGGCAGGCAACGACAAGCTGCGGTAGGCTGCGACAGTGCGGGTCGCTGGCCAGAATCTCTCGAACTTGGCGCTGGTGCTCCGACTGGCGATGCCGGACAAAATGGCGCAGACAGTCCGCGTGGAAGTAGTGGTAGCAGTCCGATACCAGCAGGCCAGCCTCGGTGTCGAATGACTCAAGACAGATTGAGCACTGCTCATCTGGCAGATGCTGCTGAGTCAGCGAATCCTTCACCAGCTGAAGCGGTTGGTCATGGGAAGAGGTAGTGAATAGACAGGCAGGGTGACAGATAGACACTGAGACACTATAAGACAGACACTAATAGACACACACACTAAGGACAGGCAGACAAACAGACAGACAGACAGACAGACAGACAGACAGACAGACAGACAGACAGACAGACAGACAGACAGACAGACAGACAGACAGACAGACAGACAGACAGACAGACAGACAGACACCAAGACACTAAAATAGACAGACAGACAGACAGACAGACAGACAGACAGACAGACAGACAGACAGACAGACAGACAGACAGACAGACAGACAGACAGACAGACAGACAGACAGACAGACAGACAGACAGACAGACAGACAGACAGACAGACAGACAGAGACAGACAGACAGACAGACAGACAGACAGACAAACAAACAGACCGATAGGCAGACACACTCACCTCAACCAGATGCATAAGCATGAAGTCGCCCCTCAGCTGCTCCGCCTCGGCCCTCACGGTGGCCAGCAGATGCTCCAGCCGCTCTTCTACCAGGCCTCGAGGGCACCGCAGATCAACATGCGGCGGTTCGTCAGGATAGCCAGGTGGGCAGGTGGCCACCAGGCTGACGCTGATGAACTGCTTGCTCTGTACGTCGGCTGTTGCTGGGCGAATGTCCACCGTGATGATGGTGGTACCATTGGGGTTGCTAGAGGCGAGGGTTGGACAATAGGAATAATGCACGATAGAAGCTGTGATCAATGCATACCTTTTGTCATTATCAATATCAATGGGTGAGTAGATGGGTAGGCAGATAAGTAGGTAAGTAGGTAGGTAGGTAGGTAGGTAGGTAGGTAGGTAGGTAGGTAGGTAGGTAGGTAGGTAGGTAGGTAGGTAGGTAGGTAGGTGGTAGGTAGTAAGTAGGTAGGTAGGTTTTAGGTAGAAAAGCTTGATTAATTTTTAGATAAATAAATATATATTACATGCTCATATTTAGTTGGTTAATACGAGTAGAGTATATTTTAGCTTTAAAAAATAGCAATGCTTGTTTATAAATGAAGGGATCTTAAACTGAGAAACAGGAACCACTTACCTGGCAATGTCTTTTAATTCTTTGCAATAAATTTCTTTAAGAATAATTATTTCTTCCTCCATTTTGCAGCAATTGCATAGGAATAAGGATTCAGCAGCAATGTATACAAAGGAAGTTAATAAAGCACATCTATGTTGCTTGTAACGAACTATTAAAAAAATATTTGCTTACTAAATGTGCTAATGATTTTATATTATTAGAAATCATACCTAAAGTGTCAGCAAAATTTTCATTTTAAATTTCATTTAGAGTTTCAACTTTTAGTATGCAAAATATTTTCTAGATTTTGTAGAAGAATTCAATTGCATTGTTGTATATAATATGCTTGTAATACTTATATTGACTTTTAAAAGTAAAAAAAACATTATAAATGCTACAAGTAATACCTAAAACTTTAGGAGATTGAATCCTAGACCTCATTATCAGCTAAAACTGATGCTCCATTGACAATTTATATGATTGCTCACTAGTTGGACGTAATAAAGTCAAATATCCATTTTGTTTGCAAAAAATAGCTCGTAGATCTTTTCAAACTAAGTTCTTAAAAGGTTCTGATGATTCTTATCTCTAATATTATGATATAGAAAGAAAAGACTTGTCAAAGCAATTTAATGCTAGTTGATCAACAATCAAAATGGAAAGTATAGAAAGTAATATTGCTTTTTTCATAGGCCACTGAAAATTGACTTTTTAGAGCCAAATGCTAATTGTCAATTTTGACTACTACTAGGCCTATTTTGATTTACTAAAGAAACTAAGTAAGAATCTCCCAAACAAGTGAAGAACTCCAATAGAGCCAGCCAATACTCAATACAATACCAGCCAACTAAGACAGAAAGAAGAATTTATATTGAATTGACACAATATTTATATTTATCAATTCCAAAAATTATAATTTTTATTCTTATATTTTGCTTTTTATTTCAAGTAACTAGAATATGTAGGTCAATCCACAATTTATCATTCCACTATGCTGCAGATTCCATATTTTACTATGTATGCTATGGCTTATAGATTCTGCATTCAACTGTATACTGTGCGGTAAGGGAAGCTTCTATACTATCTTTTACAGACTATTCTATGATAGAATTTCTACCAATACCAATGTTGTGAAAGGGCCTATGCTTGACTGATTAAATACCACTATTAAGCTATCAATGTTGTCCAAGGGCTTTCTTCTATCTTATCAAAAAAATCCTAAAGGCAGTCACCTAGTTGTTCTAGGGGAAACATTTTACCTTCTAAAATGATTTTATTGCTAATACCAAAATTGTTACAGGGTTCATTTCTAAATAATATTTTGATGTGCTTTTGATACTATACTTTATATTGGTAGCGTATCATATAAATTTGGTAGTATATTATATATTACTGGCCTAAACAGTCCTATGCCACTTGTATTGTATCCCCCTATTGAAATAAAGATATAAAACCTGTAGATGTTAAGCATAGGGCCTAAAATTGTAGCTCAAAAATGCAATATGACATAGAACATGTTAACTTTTGCATTTAATACAGGCATAGTTCTAATTAGATGATGAGGCATTTAGCCTTAATAAGACAGTTATAGTTACTCTTGCTGTTTACCCAAAACTGCACCAAGCCTCAATATTATCTGCTTTGACTTCAGCCACAACAAGACACTGGAAAATTTCAAAATTGTAACAAATGGTCAGATACCCTTTGTCTACAAATTCCAATTGGGCTTTATCTTATCCTATGGCTCTCTTTTATTAGGGTTTTTTCTCTTAGTCCTGGGCATTCCCAAGATCAGAGGGTCATGGCTTACATTGTAGTAGCTTTTTTGCCCTTAGACATATTCTTAGACCTTGGTCTGGATGTTCTTAGCCTTTAGTAGATATTCTGCCTTTTAAGGCAATTTCTTAAATTCTAAATCTAGAGGTCTCATTCTCTAAGAATGGAGTGAGTTCTAATCTTGGGACTTAAAATGCTCCTAAATAACAAAGATAGAAAGTAGTATTTGTGCAATACTTTTTATACTTAGCAACATTGAAATGTTGCCATCACAAAATATTCTATCTGTGGTTGCCTAGTTAGATAAATCAAAGCCATCTCTCAGTTTTTTAATCTTTTATTTAAGAATAGTCCAAGGGAAATTGCTCCTTAGGGCATAGAGTGGCAATTTTTCAATGTTGCTAAATAAATATATAAACTTAAAAGAAGTAAATAAGTGCACACAGAGTTGATTTTTCTTGCTAATGGTTCTTGTATCTAGTATTGGTTTTTTTAACTGCAAATTAAAGCAAAGGAGATTATAAAGTATTCATAATATTTACAATATTTTCAATTTTATGTATGATTAAACAAATTTAAATGGCAACCACAAGAAAATAATTCATCACACATTTGTACATCAGAATTTTTGGCATATCCCTCTGGAATTTTTTTCTTGGCAAAATATTGCCTCTGGAGATTTTAAATGATGTGTTTCATGAAAAAAATTGTCATTTCATTTTTCTTTGTTTTAAAACTGTTGGCAATTCAGAGGCGATTTGGTGACAAGTAATTACCAGCAAATAATTGCTGGCAAATACCCATCAAGCTGCTAGTCATTTTTTACAAGAAAATATTTGTTTTGCATATTAAATGATTAAAAAATGAAATTACAATTGAGAAAACAGACTAAAACAATGAAAAAATGCTTGTTAGTAGCATTTAGATTTAGTCGCGAATGAGTGGCAAAAATTCACTACCTACCTGTATCATTTTTTAAATTTTATTAAAATGTAAAATCTATATGTACATAATATTGCTATGCGGTTTAAAAAAACATGAGTAAAACTTTTTTGCAAAAAACAGCAAGGGCTTAAAAATATTCCTTTATGTGCACTTTGTTATAGTTGCAAAAAATAAAAATGGCTGACTTTACATTATCTCACACTGGCTCATAGCAAGCCACTACAAATGCGGGCTCTCTATACATAGTTGGAGCATCTAAAGGGGCTAAATTTAGTCATTCTTAATATGCCCACTTTTCTTTGCTGGAGTCAATTGGCATACTTCTGAAAATGGGGCTTTTAATTTGTGCTATACCACTAAAGAGATTTTGCTATCATCAATGTGGATAGGCCTGCCACTTTTCTCTGGCTCAAGTTTTGGTCTATGGCCTATTCTTGTGCTTGTCAATTGTAAGGGACCTTACCCCTTAGGATTTTTCTTATACACAGGAGTTGGAAACCAGATCTTAAAAAACTGACATCACCTGTATTGGATATGATTTTGGACCTTCAAAGAAGAGTTCTTCATTCTGCAGAACTGCAGGTTTCATTTAGACAAAACTGTTTTTTGTGATGCTCCTGCTCAGGTCTTTTTACAGTGCATCAAATCTTATATTGGTTACTATGGATGTGGCTATTGCAAGCAGAAAGGTGAATATATTCTAAACTGGATCTCCTTTGTTGGACCGCAGGGTGCAGACCATTGGTGGTTGAGTTTTCTAACTGTCTGCCTTCAATATTTTTCAGAAAATTGTGCTCATTTTCTGAAATGCAAAACTTTAAGGCTCTTGAATTTTGCACCTTGCTTTTGTGTGCTAGGCCTTGGATTTTTAATTGCGTCCTTCCCAATAAATATTTTATCCATTTTTTGCACTTTCATTTTGCAATTTATTGTATGTTCTCTGAGAATCTGTTGGTGCATTGTGAAGCTGCTAAAGCATGTCTTAGAATTTTTTTGCATGACATTCCTTTGCTCTATGGTATACATACAGTTTCTTATAATGTTCACTGTCTTTTGCATTTGTCAGAGTATGTTAAACAGCTTGGGTGCTTGGATATGTTTTCATTGTTTCTATTTGAGAATTTTCTAGGGGTTCTTCAGAGACAAATAACTGGCAGGCATCATGCATTTAAGCGAGCAATAAACTAGTTGCAAAATATGCAAAGTACTTTAAGTAGCAACTTCACTACATCAAATGTTACTATTTCTTGCCAGTCACATAATGACTGTATTTTATTGACTAACAGTTCTGTTGTTAAAGTGATTGGCTACAACAATAGCATTGTTAAAGGGCATGTTTTTTCTTTCACTTGAAATCTGTATACTCTTCTGTTTGAGTTGAAACCCCTAGCAATAGGATTTTACCAGATGTTGAGAACCATTGTTTCTAGAAGGCCACTACAGCCTTGCATATGCATTTCTTAAAAAGGAGAATATCTTGGCATTCCTGTTATTAGCAATTAGCCAATTGCTTGATTTTGTATGGCGTGTATTAACCTTATTATAATCCTTTGTAAAAAAAATTTTATGCTAAAAAACTGTATACTAGCTAATTATAAACATTACAAGAAGTTGCTATATCTAGTTTTGAGTATCTTATCTAATCATATTTGCTTTTCATATCTAATAAATCCAAAAACTATAGATTTGTCATGCAAAATAAGTTTTAAATGGATAGTTAATGTTGCTAGCAATAAATGATATGTTTTGCAAGATTTTTTGGCTTATACTTTGTATTTGTAAGTTTTGCATTATTGGGGTTTTATGAAATTGGATGTAAAATGGATTGGATGTGATATAAAATGATATATTTGATATAAAATGTTATAAAATGTTATGAAATGTTAAAATGAAATATGCCTTTTAAGTGATCATAATGGGATGCTTTATAGCTTTAAGACCTATAACATGGTTTTTTTAATCTGCATTAATTATAAAATAGTAAAATTTATTTCAAGACATATAGCAAAATGCGGCAAATGGCTGGCAAAATTTTACTTTTGGCATGTTGTGGCGAATCACTAGCAAAAAATGCAATCAAAAGTTGCTGGCAATTTGCTGGCGCACTAGTGACATTTTTTCCAGAGGGTAAAGATATAGTGTAATTTGTAAGATGGTAAGCTAAATTGGATTATAGTCATGTCAGTGACATGATATTTCAGTAACAATTGTTTCAGTGACAAGCAAAAGTCATTTTGGTGACAAGAAAAATACCCCTTGGTAATAGGCATTTTATTTTTAAACAGTAAATTACCTTGCAAATCTTAATAGATATTGAACCTTAACTTTTTTATAATGTTCTGCAACAGTTAAGTATTGCTTTTATTAACTTTGTTTATTTATAATCCCAGAATAGCAATCTTTAAAATTTATGTTTTCTAATCCAATTCTAATTGTCTAGGCCTAGTGAATTCTGTGCTTTTCTTGTAATTGGCATTTCATAAAGATTCTCTATAGGTTTATGGTTTATATCTGAATATTCTAGGATAATTCAAAATGATCTGTACAAAAAAAAGATATAATTAGTTTGATTTCTTTTCTTATAAATACTAGTCTTTTAATGGAAATTTTCAATATGACCAAAACAAAATCTTAATCTAATATATCTAAAGTAGCAACCCCCCCTCCACCGGCCCTGTCTGTCTGTGGGTATGTAACAGGTTATCTCCCAAAAGGCTCAACCGATTTTCTCCGTTTCTTCGCCAAAAGACGTCAAATGTGCCCGGGACGGTACATGTAATTTTATTAAGCTCTAGCTCAATGCTAAGGGGATTAAATATTCGAAAAACTGTTTTAAATGGCCTTTTTAGTGTATTTTTTTATCAGCCTGCGCGCAGCGAGAAACTTCACAGCCAATTTTAATGATTGCGCCAGAGCCAACTGATAAGAAAATTCACTTTGCCCCACTGCCCAGATAATTACTCTATTTAACTTGCGTAACCAATTAAGGGGGGGGTATAATAAAAATTCTGGATGCTTCCATCCAATATACTAAAAATCAAAACTATGTACCTACCTATCTATCTATCTATCTATAGGAACCTTCGTTTAACTTGACTTTGCGTGGTCGGAATTTCGTGGGATTTGCTGCATTCGATGCGTATTGATGGTGCGCTGGTACACAAAATTTTGCTAAGAAATTGCTTCATTTTTTAGGGATTAAATATTCGAAAAAACTTGATTTTTTGGCCCGTTTTTTTAAGTTCAAACAGTTTTTTCCGATTGAGAAGCATTCTGACTGCCGATGGAATTGTATTGCATCATAACTCAGTGCCAACTATAGCATTGGTTCTCTACACTCGCGTGGAGAGCTACAAGCGTTGAAAGGTTGCGCAACACATTTTAGCTATTGAAATTGAGGGGCGGGTGTCGCTATTCAATTTGGCTTGGTTGTTAATTTCAATGCATCAACTTGCAGGCCTCTCACAATAGCTGGCGCTGAATGTACACCTTAAGCAAACAACTCGCTTGCGGGTTGTTCGTTGACTTCGAAGGAGCATTTGACAATGTCCTCTTCCGCTCCTTCAGAAATTCTCTTTCCCGCAGGAATGTAAGACACAGCATTGTTCGCTGGATTTATTTTATGATCCGCAAAAGGTTTGTGACATCCACACTTATGGGCGTTACCCTCACCCGGGCGGTGATGAAAGGCGGCCCGCAAGGTGGCGTGCTAACTCCACTTCTCTGGAATCTCGTCATGGACGAACTTCTAACCGCTGACATTCCCAGCAGTATCACCAGGGCGGGCTACGCCGATGACGTTGCCGCGGTCGTCAGCGGACCCGACCCCGCCACTCTGCGCAACCTGATGCAGCAATTCGCCGACAAGGCGGCCGACTGGGCTACACAGCATGGCCTAAAAATCAGCGTCACTAAGACTGTCGCTGTCGTTTTCACCAAGCGCCGTAAGTGGGAGATGAAAAACCTCACTGTCTATGGCAGAAACATCCCCTTCAAGAAGGAGGTCAAATACCTCGGTGTGACGCTAACGCATGACCTGCGCTGGACGAAGCACCTTGATAACGTCATCGGTCGGGCAAAACGCTGCTTTGCCCAGCTGCGCAGAGCCATCGGGCCGACTTGGGGCCTCTCGCCTAGAACGGTCCGTTGGATTTATACCGGCATCATCCGGCCCAGTATCACATACGCGAGTCTCATCTGGACTAGCGTGCTGGAACAGAAGGCCGCCCGTCAGCGGCTGTACCAGCTTCAGGGCAGCATTTGCCGTGCCATCACAGGTGCGTACCCGTCCACCCCTTACGAGGGGCTGAACACTATCCTTAACCTACCTCCGCTTCACCTATTTATTAGGGCGGAGGCTATGAAGTCTGCCTCCCGGCTTATCAGAGATAAAACGTTAAATAACGCGCCCTCTGGCTTTATGCCAATGAAAACATTAATCCCGCATATGGACTTTGTCCGCCGCGACCTCAACAACATCCACATGGACCTGGGCAATGTGGATAGTCGACCTCCCGCCCTCAACATCAGGAGGGGCTTCAAGACCGCCATCCCTGGCCGAGACAACATTCCGCTGGATGTCGGTGTGAACCGGCGCAGCCAGGGCATTCACTGCTTCACCGACGGCTCGCTGTTCAACGGCCGCGCTGGAGCGGGTATTGCCATTTTCCACGAGGGTAAGATGCTTCTCCAGGAAAGTCTGCACCTCGGTGAGAACACCTCAGTTTTCCAAGCTGAAATTTGCGCCATTGAGCAGTGTGCCCAGCAACTGTTTCAGGCGAACATTAATAATTTTGACATTAATTTCTACACTGATAGCCAAGCTGCTATTAAGGCCTTAACCACTGAGAATATCTCCGCTGCTACAGTATCTCAATGCCACCGCAGTGTGCAATCTCTCTCAGTCCTTAACAGGATTAGAATTATCTGGACACCTGGTCACAGCAACATCCTGGGCAACGAGCTCGCGGACTCTCTCGCCAAGGAGGGCAGCAACCCAGACGGCAACCACCGTCTGATGAGGCTACCCACCCCCAGGTCGCAAGTCACCCGCCATATCAACAGGTGGCTCCATCAGCAGCACCAGCTCCACTGGAACAGCTGCACCGAGTACAGGCAGAGCCGCTCTGCCATGCCTAACCTGAACAGGAAAGTCTCTGATTATCTGATTTCGCTTAACAGAACCGACCTCAGGGAGATGTGCATGGTCCTAACCGGCCACGGATTCTTCCAGAGACATATATCGTTGCAAACCGGTTGCCCTCCCACCTGTCCCTTCTGTGGCATAGGAGAGGAGACCGCGGAGCATCACGTCACCTTCTGCCCTTACTTCAACAAGGCGCGGCACAAATACCTCGGCCACCCCCAGCGGATGGACGAGCTGACCACCGCGGACAATATCCGAGACCTCCGCGCCTTCGTCCGGGACTCCGGCCGGATGAGGGTCGCCGATGCCTCCACTGCGGACCTGCCGACTACTGGCGGGGACTGGGCGCACCCCCAAGGCTAATCCTTGTGCTCTTTTACCTTGGGGTTGCGATAGGGGCCTCGCGGCCTATTCGCGGCGCCTGCGCCCCCCGTCAGTAGTAAGTAGTAAGTAAGAATGTACACCTTATGAAGTTGAATGCTTTAAAGCAGGAATGTTGAATCGTTGTTTGTGCTTCGAGTTTTTCACTTTCAGAAGAGAGCCTTGTATTGCTGAAAAGAGCTAGGAACGCTGAGTTCGGGAATATAATTCATTTGCTGAGATTCGAAAAATGAAAAACACAGCATTAAAAAGAAAATTTCTATACTTTTTACTTTAAATGCTCATTGTACATCTCCAGTATCGCAAACCCCTACTTTATCACAACTCCACAATTCAAGCCAGCGCCATTTGATTTAGATTTAGATTGCGCAACCATATTGTTGACTTTAATAAATGATATTGCCTGCCTGAGAAATTGATTATGTCATAACTTGCTTCGAGTGATTTCTATTCTATGCTTGGAGTTTTCAGTGTTGAATTATATATATAAGTGCTACAATTCATGTTATCAAAACGATGAGTTAGCCTAGAGGTGAACAGACTGAACTGCTAATGCAGCGACGTGGGTTCGAATTTTTAGAGTAAAAGTTTTTTATTAAAAAATTTTAACTTGAAAAAAACGTCCGGTAAATCAGGTAAAAGAGAAGAAGCTACGAGCGTTCATGTAGTATATTCAAATTTTTTATTAAACTTTGAATTTTGAAAAGGATTATTGCACTAGATAAGAAACTACATGGAATTATTGTACTAGCTGAGTAAATTGTTTCACTGTCTTGCTTGGGTTACTTTCTATCAGGGGATGCTTGCTATCAAAAGGACGCTTGCTCTTAGGGCATGCTTGATTGGGTGAGATCGCTAAGATGTCAAGACATACTGGGGAATTATTCAGATATGCAGGCTTACTGGGGAATTACTGAGATGTCAAGCCTTAAAGGGACTTGCTGAGATGCCAAGGAAATTGCTGAGGTTTAAAGGCGTGGGGGAATTTCTGAGAGATGTCAGGCATTTGGACGGGGAGAAATTTCTAAGTTGTGAAGACTTACTGAGAAAATCACTGAGCCTTGACACCTCAGTTAATTCTCTCTTAAGCTTTGACATCTCAGCAATTCGCTCTCAAGGCTGAAGAGGGACTTTCTGAGATGCCAAGGCTTGGTGGGGGGATTGCTGAGATGTTAAGGCTTGGGGGGATTTCTGAGATATAAAGGCTTAATGGGGGAACTGCTGGCGTGGGGGGGATTTCTAAAATGTCAAGGCTTGGGGGAATCGCTGAGATGTTAGGTTTTGGACGGGGAGAAATTGCTAAGATGTCAAGACTTACTGAGAAAATCACTGAGCCTTGACACCTCAGTTAATTCTCTCTTAAGCTTTGACATCTCAGCAATTCGCTCTAAAGGCTGAAGAGGGACTTTCTGAGATGCCAAGGCTTGGTGGGGGGATTGCTGAGATGTTAAGGCTTGGGGGGAATTTCTGAGATATAAAGGCTTAATGGGGGAACTGCTGGCGTGGGGGGGAATATCTAAAATGTCAAGGCTTGGGGGAATCGCTGAGATGTTAGGTTTTGGACGGGGATAAATTGCTAAGATGTCAAGACTTACTGGGGGAATCACTGAGATATAAAGGCTTACTTGGAGGACTGCTGAGATGCCAAGGCTTACTGGGGGAATCACTGAGATATAAAGGCTTACTTGGAGGACTGCTGATATAAAGGCTTACTTGGAGGACTGCTGAGATGTCAAGTCTTGGCGGGGGAATTCCTAAAATTTCAAGTCTTGAGAGCGAATTGCTGAGATGTCAAAGCTCAAGATAGAATTACTGAGGTCTCTAGGCTTGGGGGGAATTGTTGAGATGTCAAGTCTTGGAGGGGAATTCTGTGGATTGGGGATTCCTTCCATGAGGGCTGCTTCTAATGGATATCTTTAGATAGGTGATTCATTGGGAAATTACATCGATGGGGGGTTCTTTCGATGGAGGTTTCTTTGAATGGGGGATTCTATAGATGAAAGATTATTTCGATAAAGGGATCCTTTGAATATGATGGGATTGTTTGGACGGGGATTCTTTAGATGAGGGGATTCTTTAGCCCAGGATTTTATTGATGGGGGATTATTTGGATGGGGGATTCTTTGGATTCTTTGGATGGAGATTATTTGGAGTATGATTCTTTGGATTATTTGGACGGGGTTCTTTAGATGAGGGGACCCTTTGGCCAATGATTTTTTTGATGGAGGTTTATTGAGATGAGTGTATCTTTGCATTATTTTGATCGGGATTCTGTGGATGGGGATTATTTGGATTGGGATTCTTTGGAGGGGGATTTTTTGGATATGGATGGAGGTCGGGGATTCTTTGGATATGAATCGATGGGGTGATTCTTTGTATAGGGATGGATGTGGGGATAGGGATAGATCGGGGGGATAGGGATGGATCGGGGGGATAGGGATGGATGTGGGGATAGGGATGGATGGGGGGATAGGGATGGATCGGGGGGTTCTTTGGATATGGATGGATGGGGGGATAGGGATGGATCGGGGGATTCTTTGGATAGGGATGGATGGGGGGATTCTCTGGATAGGGATGGATGGGGGGATTCTTTGGATAGGGATGGATGGGGGATATGGATGGATCGGGGGAATTCTTTGGATAGGGATGGATGGGGGATTCTTTGGATAGGGATGGATGGGGGATTCTTTGGATAGGGATGGATGGGGGATTCTTTGGATATGGATGGATGGGGGATTCTTTGGATATGGATGGATGGGGGGTTCTTTGGATATGGATGGATGGGGGATATGGATGGATGGGGGATTCTTTGGATATGGATGGATGGGGGATTCTTTGGATATGGATGGATGGGGGATTCTTTGGATATGGATGGATGGGGGGATTCTTTGGATATGGATGGATGGGGGGATTCTTTGGATATGGATGGATGGGGGATTCTTTGGATATGGATGGATGGGGGATTCTTTGGATATGGATGGATGGGGGATTCTTTGGATATGGATGGATGGGGGGGATTCTTTGGATAGGGGATTCTGTCGATGGGGGATTCATTGGAAGGGGAATTCTTCGGATCGGGGATTCTATCAATGGGGGTTCTTTGGATGGGGATTCTCTGCATGTAATATTCTATGGATGGGCAATTTTTCAGATAGGAGGAAGGAGGATTCATTTAATGGGGAATTCTTCGGATCGGGGATTCTATCGATGGGAGGTTTTTTGGATGGGGGCTTTTTGCATGTGAGATTCTTTGTATCGTGGATTCTATGGGTGGTGGATTCTTTGAATGGGGGATTCTTTAAATTTGAGATTCAGTTGGGTGAAATTTTATTGCGTGGGAAAACTGTGGTTGGAGTTTGGACGGAAAGCCCCCACGGGGGTTGGAATTGGCTAGCTGAAGAAATTGTTTCACTAATCTTGGTGGGGGTACTTTCTATCAGGGGATGCTTGCTTGGAAGAGAATTCTAAGATTTCAAGATTTACAGGGGGATTTATTGAAATGCACGTATAAAATATTACCTACTGGAATTAATGAGATGTGAAGGCTTAAGAGGGACTTGCTGAGATGCAAGGCTTAAGAGGGACTTGCTGAGATGCAAGGCTTAAGAGGGACTTGCTGAGATGCAAGGCTTGTGGGGGAGAATCGCTGAGATTTCAAGGCTTCGGAGGGGGAGAAATTGGTAAGATGTCAAGGCTTGGGGGAATTTTCTGAGGTGTCGAGGCTTGGGGGAATTGCTGAGATGTTAATTTTGGGGGGAATTCTATGGATTGATGATTCTTTGGATGAGGGATGCTTCTAATGGATATCTTTGGATAGGTGATTCATTAGGTAATTCCTTTGATGGGGCATTGTTTCGATGGAGGGTTTTTCGAACGGTTGATTCTTTAGATGAAGGATTCGTTAGATGGGGGTTATTTGGAGGGGATTCTTTAGATGAGGGGATTCTTTGGCCGAGAATTCTATTAATAGGGGGTTTATTTGGATGGGAGATTCTTTGGATTCGTTGGATGGGGATTATTCGGACGGGATTCTTTAGATGAGGGAATTCTTTGGCCAATTATTTCTTTGATGGCGGATTATTTAGATGGGAGATCTATGGTTTATTTAGATGGGGATTATGATGTGAATTATTTGGATGGGGATTTACTGGGGGGATTCTTTGGATTTGGATGGATGGGGGATTCTTTGGATAGGGATGGATGGAGGATTCTTTATATTTGGATTCTGTGGATGAAGGATTCTTTGGATGGAGATTCTGTGGATGAGGGATTCTTTGGGTGGGGATTCTTTAGATAGGGGGCTTTTGTAGATCGGGGATTTCTTGAGTAGGGGATTCACTGAATGGGGAATTATTCGGATCGGTGATTCTATCGATGGGGGTTCTTTGGATGGGGATTCTTTGCATCGGGGATTTTGGGGATGGAAAAAACTGTGGTTGGAGTTTGGACGGAAAGCCCCAACGGGGGTTGGGATTGGCTAGTAAAATAACTATAAGCTCATATTATAAAGCACCTCTTGTTATTAAAATAACTATACTCATAAAATATTTAATTTTTTATCAAAAATAGTATTTCTATAATAGAAGCAACTTGCTACTTATTTGTCACTAAAATGTTTGTCACCAAACATTTGTCACTAAAAGAATGAGTACCTAGCAAAATTTTATTTTTGTCAAACTAAACTTAAACTTTTATTAAAAATAGTACTTTAAATGAAAATAATATGCAACTTATAAGAGTAATGAAAGTAAAGCAAAAATTTTGAGAAAAAAATCAATACAATAATTTTGAATATTAATTTTAGATATAATAAAACTCTCTTGTTTTTAGAAGAATAAAAAGTAGGCCTAGACATAAGATCTATCTCTACATATAAAAATCAAAACTCTGTCTGTGTGTCTGTGGACAATTTTGATCGCTATGGCGATGCGATGCAATGAAATACAATGGGCTAGGGCCTACTAAATTAGGCACACCATGGAAATTTTAGGTTTCATTTAAAGGTACTGTGTAAATTTTGAATGGCCTTCTAAGAAATGCATATTTCCTTGGTTGTTAGACTGCAGACTGATGCAGACTGCAATGGAGCTGAAGATACACAAATTCCTTTCAGGGCTACAAATTGGCAAGAAGGATGATGTGATCAAAGCATAAGAACAACCATGAGAGTACTACGTCCTACAAACTGGCTTGCTAAGCAGGGATAGGCAGAATTTTACCTCAAAGGCCAGATAAAGAATCCAGCTCATGGCTGAGAGACAGATGAGAGTGGAAAGAAGAAGGAATAGACGATTTGAAGAGAAGAGAAGCGAAAGAGGGGATAAAAGAAAAAATAAAAGATAATAGGAGAGATGAGGGAGTGAGGACGATGAAAGAGAGAGGGGAAGAGGGGAGAGAGGAAAAGTGAGAGGAGAGAGTAGAGATGAGAGAGCATAGAGCTACAGATGAGAAGAGAGAGGAGACAGCAGAGAGGAGAGCAGAGAGGAAAGATGTGAAAGAAGAGATTGAGAGAATAAAGGGAAGAGAGAAGAGATAAAGATACATTTCTACATCTCTAAGGTTGTAGATATGAGAAAGATGGAAGGAGAGATAAGAAGTGAGAGATAAAAGATAAAGGAAAGAAGAGAGGGAGAGAGAGTATAGAAAAGGGAAGAGAAGAGAAAACAAGAAAAGAGAAAGGAAATTGAGAAGTCAAAAGAGGGGAAAAAAGAACAGAAGAAGGAGGTGAGAGAACATATAAGACAGAGATGCCAGATTAAAGAGGGGGATGAGAGAGCAGAGATGAGAATGAACAGATGAAAGATGGGAGGGTACAGAGAACAAAGGAGAGATAAGACTATAAGAGAGAAGAGATTATAGAGATGAGAGGAGACACAAATATAGAGAGAGAGGAGAAGAGAGAGAAAAGAAGAAACAAAAGATGAGATAAGAGAAGAGATTACAAAGATGAGAGGAGAGAGGAGAGACAAATGTAGAGAGGAAAGAGGAGAGAAGAGAGAAAAGAAGAGACAAAAGATGAGTTAAGAGAGATGAAAGAGAAGAGGGATGAGGGAAGATATGAGAGAAGAGAGGAGAGAGGAGAGATGAGAGACGAGAGAGAAGAAAAGAAACAGAAAAGACGATAGAAATTTTAAAGGATCTAAGGGACATAGGGAAAGTCAGGGAGAGGCCAGAGTTTGCCAATACATGTTTTAGAGTCAGACAGACATTGCAGGCCTGACATTCTGCAGAGTACCCCAGCCAACAATGTTTGTCTTAAATCCTAATTTTACATCAATGTGCTCCATTTTATGTCTACCTCTATCCTATTAACTATTAATAAGTTTTTGTTTATGTATGGCCTTAGATTTCAGAATTCATGCAAAAGTAGTTCTTGGGATTGGAATTCCATGGGTTCAAAATCCGTGGGTTTCAACAGCTTGTTTATAAATATAAAAATAAATTCATTTTTGACATTTTCCTTTTATTACATTGGTATAAAAAATTAGGAAATCCTATATAATTTTACTTTCAACCAAGTAAATACCTTGTACCTTACCTACACACTTTCAAATTTCAATGCCAACTAAATTCCAAGCTTAGATTCAAATGCACTCTTATTCTTAATCTTATTTATGTTTTAATGTGTCAATGGCAGTAACACTGGCAGTAACTCCCACCAAGTCCTAGAGGTGTAATTAGTATGCATAACAAAGGGCCTCTCAACTTAAGCTCATAATGTGGAAACCAAGTAACCTATGTACACAAATGATATGTCTGCTCACAGTGACAGTGACACCAGGCACCAGGAAGGTGTCAATGCATTCGGCAACAAAAGTTAGGCATACAAAAATTGGACCTGGGATAGAAGAGAACAAGTAAGGGGATAATAAGGGACACAACGTTATGAGCTTAAGTTAACATAATAGTCCCTAATTATCCTCTTGCTTTTTCTCTCCTATCCCACGTCCAATTTTTGGTAACTTTTGTTGCTAAATGCAGCTTCCTGGTGAGTCGTGGTGACTGGTGACACTGTGAGCAGAATGACGTATTATTTGAGTATATAGGTTATTCGGGCTTCACTTAATGGTAATGAGCTAAAGTTGACAGGCCCTTTATAAAAGTTATATTTTCATCTAAAGATACTACGATAGCGCGTTGCGCCAGATAGAGAAATATTTCACAAAAATCACAATTAAGCTGTAGTAGTGTAGTTGACTTGTATTCATCCCCATTTCCTGGAATTCTCAGTTCGAAAGCAACCTTTTTTAAACCGAAAAAACCACAGACAAGTATAAAGTCCAAACAAGGAAAAATAGTCTGGTTATTAAATATAAACTTAGTGCTTGTCTGGGCTTTTCTCTATAAACAACTTTCATACTTTTGTTTAAACTTTAGTAAAAAGTATTCGCAATAAAGTTTCACAAATCGTAACAAATCCGACAGTTATGAATGATTAAATCTATTGGTCTATATGTGAGTTATTGGTAAGCTATAACATCGACATTTTACCCGCTTTTCGGTGTTCATTTGCATTTTAGAAACATTCCTTGCAGTGGCGCAACCAGGGTGGGGGCGGGGAGGCGGTCGCCCCCCCCCCCTTAGGCGGAGACCCAAAAAAAATCAAAGGGGGGACCAAGCGAAATTTTCGCCAAAAACAGAACCACCCCTCCGCCCCCCTCCCGGGGTTTTACCCTCCAGAATCCCCCCCCTCAAAAAATTTCTGGTTGCGCTACTGATTCCTTGAACTACACGTACTCGAAAAATATAATTACGGCCGCGTGCTCCGTTACTCTTGGTAGTTTTTATTCCGCTTCCGAATCTGATACTCGATGCATAACTGTGGTCATTTTATGTTGCCCAAAAGAAAGTTTCGTGTAATTTAATTGTTGTTTTTTAGTATTTTCTCGTTTCGTGCTTGAATTTCAAAAAACAAAAGTCAAATAAATTTAACAGCATGCTAGTGCAAGCTAAGAAGTTCTTTTACAAGCACTTGAGTTTTTTTTTAGGATGGATATATTTCTACTCGGGACGTGTCTTCATTCCAGGAGTTACGAGTTATAAAGCTACGAAAGTTCGCGTAAAAAAATTAACGATGGATTTTATCCTTTTCACTTTTGAAGATCGTAGCTAGCTAAATCCTATACCCTAGTTTTACTACTAACCTTACTACTACAAGTAGTGCATACACGGCATCTTAGTTTAGCAAAAATATTTTTGTAGGCACGTTAACACACAACAATTAAACATTTATCGCTCTTAATTTTCGGTATATACAGCTTTCAATGTAATTTTATGCTTTATGCTTTATGGTAAAAATATATAGCAAACAATATTGATACATACAAAAATACGCTCGTATATTCAATATATGCCCTATTTGCACGTAAATGTACGTGACGCAATCCGAAAACATTTCTCTGTAAATCTCCTTTAAATCACTGTTTCGAATTATTGAATCAGCTCTCGGCTCAGCTCATACCGTCAATTCGCGGCTAAAAGCAAAGCAAACTCATTGCCTTGCTGATGTGCTTGAACTGCAGAACTGCATGACCTTTTACTACTTTTAAGCTAGCTCGCGAAACCTCAAGCTAGCCGCAGCAGCAGGAAATCAGGCAGACACGCGATTTTGCTTGACTAAATGTGACTCAAATGGCGCAGACACCTTTTGATGCCGCTCATGCCTCACACTATCAAATATACATAGGTATTCTCATCTGAGTACTCACGTCTGTATTGGGGAAAACAATGCGTTGCTAGGTGTCTAAAACGATAGATTTGCTACATTTCTAGATCCTATTGCTGAAGTTAGTAAATATTAGTCTCAAATCTAGGGCCAGGTGCTTAAAGCTTTCTTGTGGAGCACTTATTCGCGCTGCGAGTCTTGTCACTTTTTATCGATTAAGAGTCCAAAAAGTAAGCATTCATCTGGGAACATTGTATTTACATGCCAAAGAAATAGTGCTGTATAGGCTTCGCATGCTATCCAAGCAACATGGATCGAGTTTGTGTGCAGTGAGTGTATTGTGCGTTCTTCGTTATCGTTACTGACGCCGCCGCTGTGTGTGTTCAGTCTAATTTCGTCCTTAAACTATCGCTCATTTATTATTTCTCCCTTCTTCTTGCGGCCGCGACCCTAAGTTAAACTGGCTTCTCGCTTTACACTTTGGAAATAGAGAGAGAGAGACAGAGAGCCTTATATGTGAGTGGGCGCGCTGCCCTGTGTAAGAAACAGGCGGCGCGGCTTTACTATATGGAGTGGGGGGGGGGCAGCCAGCCACAGCCCGCAGTGAGTGGGTAAAGGCAAGGAAGGCCAGCGGCGGCGGTGGCGGCGGCGGCGGCTAAGATCAAAGAGCTTTTGCTTCACCCCTCCCAGCACGCAACCTCAACTCCAGAAAAGGCCCGGCCGTGCCGGGGGGGTGACTTGTGATCTTGGATTGGGACCGCCCCCTGCGCCAGCCACAAGCAACTCGCTGTGTCAGAATTATTCTCTTTCAAGCCTGCCTGCCCCCCGTTCAAACCGGGGTATATAACTCGCTAAAGTGAATGCTTATTACACATCTCGGCCTAGCCAATGGGACTGGCCAATCCAGCCAATCGGTGATGAGCCACCCCTCTACCCCTCCCAAACATGGGGGACAAGCGCACACTCACGTCAAAACCCACCACCCCATTTCCCTCCAGGCGCACGCAATACTCGGGCACACTTGCACGCAAAGCGGAGGGTGGTGGGGAGAGAGAGTGGGGAATGGTGGCCGCCCAAGGGGGTTGGCCCGACCTTAAAGAGCTAAAAAGCCGTATATATAAATTTTTTAACTTCGCGTCGCTACCACAACGATACGAACCGCAAATCAGAGTTGCTATAGGCCTGCGATTTTTATAAAAGCAGACTATTTCTGCGACTTTTTTCTGTTTCTCCAAATATATTTGCCTTTTTGTTTCACCACTTTCAACGCTCCAAAACCAAACCGATTCGAGCGCGACTTTCTGTTTTTTTGCCGGCAAGTGGTGCGCTTCCGTTTTGTTTGGAGAATGGTCGTATTATTGTAGGAGAAGAAAACTCGCCAGCAATTAATTGTAAAGCAATTCTTCTCTTCGACCGTACGCAGTTCGATAAAAAAATTCTGACACTAATTTCGGCATTGACTGCTTAGTGCAGTCCTGTACTCCTGTCCTGAGTCCAGACCAACACCAGAGATACTGTTGTTGCTTGAATCCCAGAGGATCAGACTTTCAAACCATTTCTAGATTGGCGTCTGCATCTGCATTTACTTGAATTCGAGTAGAAAATGGTAAGTTTGTACTTTTATTATTTTTAGTTTATAAATGTCTATAGCACAGTCTTCAATTCATTTTTATTAATTTACGATAACACAACATTATTCTAACTGGACTCATTTTATTAGCTAATCACATAGGTTGACCCTTGACCGTTAGGTGTTGGTAAAGTAATAATTGATATCGCTGGTAGGACTGAAGCTTTCATATTGTATGCAAATGTACATTGTACACTGATCCTTACTAAGGTAGCCCAGCCCAGATGTACATGCTTGGAATGATGACCGTCTCACATCTGCATATCTCAAAGTTGAGTTAGGCTGCAGCCCCATAAACTTCAAAGCTCTTACAATGCACGAGTTTGACCCCTGAGCCGAGGCACACAACTCAGCGCCATCATTCTCTCTAGGCCTAATATGGATATGGACTTGTCATTAATCCCTTAGTCAGTGGGTGGGAAAATTAATAAGAAGCGGCTCTTATTGTGCCCTGTCCGACCTTCTCAGGCCTCCTGTGTATGCCATTACTACTACAAATCTACAATACTAGCTCTTATTATTCTTCTATAGTATAGGCCTAGGCATTGGTTGTGCAGGCAGCTGTGGGGTCTGTGGGCGCGCACGAATGCACAGCACTATAAGCCTGGCTTGATTGACAGCTGATAAGGAAACACTCTGTTTGAAGCGGGTTGGGGGAGAATATAAAGGGCCGACAGAACAGAAGACTGGTCTGCCAGGTCTGGCTGTCCCACCTCCCCTTTTATCTGTTATCTTTTTTCAGAGACTTAATAAGTGCCAGTTTGAGTGGTTTGATTGCTTTGATATAGTAGCATGTGCCTATAGTGCAAATTAAAGCTAAGCTTCAAGCTCTGTTCCTGGGATATTCAAATAGCTTTCTAGACGTTCAGCTGTAGGCTATGCATGCTGCGTAGAAATTGTATGGTAAGGTAAGCAATTCCCAGGAGATGTTAGCGCGTGTATCTATCTGGTCTGGCCTACCTGTTAATGTACCAATCTAAGAAGCAATGGCGCCGCTTTCTCTGAATATCGAATCCCTGCGAATTTCCCCAAAAATAATAATAAATTGTCTATAATAGTCTAGATTCCGGCCTCCATTTCTGCAGCACGAACAGGGAAGTTGCCCGCGATGTGCGCAATTGAAATTTTCGAAACTTCATTCAGCCGGTTGAATTATAAAACTTCGTGCACCGAGCTTAGTAGTAGACAAAGACGTAGATTATAGGAGTTGAAGAGATGGCACTGGTTATAGACGCTGCCGCCGTGGCGCCCGTCTGTCTGCCTGTCCGTGTGCCGGCTGCTTTTACTTCGCATTATTATTCAGCAGAATTGCGAATTAAAGTCTGAAAGTCATTAAACGTGCTTCTAAATTCGAAGGCCTAAAAGTTTTTAAAAGCCGCATGCTGTAGGGGCAGCCACAAGCGTATAGTTGTGAAAACGTTACAGTTACCAGCGCCATTTAAAGCCTGCCGCTGGAAGTAAAAGTCGTAAAACCGAAATCAAATTGTCCCTTCTTTATAAATTGTCTTTAATAGTGTTTTGCACTGACACTAACCTGACCCGCGCCCACTGGTTTAAGACTAAAATGGTTGGAGAGCTTTTCCCCTGTTTTATTGCCCCTCCCTCCAGCCAACCGAAATCGAAGCCAAAGCCATTCCACTCGGTGTTAAAATATTATGCCTACTGTACTCGTGCGATAAGCTTATAAAAGCGCTTAAAATTGTTGGTAAAGTTGAAATGTCTTCCTCACTGAGTTTTAGGACCCAACCCGCCCGCTCACCCCCAACTCTCTCGCCAACCCACCCACTACAACTTTTGGCGCCCTGGCGAAAAGCTGTTAAGACGAGCGAAGGGTCCAAGGCTGTTGTTAAAATCGTGTTGATGGCCCCCCCGACCCTCCGACTTGTTTTAAAGCTTCTCTCGCGGCGCTGCTTGACAAACTTACGCAAGATTGCTTGTGCCAGCCTGATACTTAAACCCAACCAAAACAGTTCCCCTAGGCCGGGGGGGGGGCGCAAAACAGTACAGCCACTTAATGACTTTATAGCCTCCTGCGCGCGCGATGGCTTATAACAGCAGTCAGTAAACTTTTATACGACCCCACCCGGGTCTCGCTCAATTTTATGCCGGCTAAGTTGTCCAACCAAACTGAACCAACCCCCCTTCCTCCACTTTATTGTTATTGTTTTCGCTATTATTGCCTCCTACAGTACTATACCTACCTAACATTAGTCCAAGTCGCAGCGTTTAAATTTTTAAGTATTGGTTTTATTATTGAAAATTCTGCTGCTAATTTTGGCCTGAATTTGGAAACTGCTGTTGTTAAGAAGAGAGATATTGTAAAACTTTATCTAAACTTGGCTGAAATTCTGGCGGGAAGTTGCCTGTCGAGTTTCGAGTAACTAATTCTCTATGATCTTGAATGTTGATTTCTTTGATTTTCTGGCTAACTGTTTTTTCCAGAAAGTGGACATAGCATAGCAAGCCCAGCAGGCTGCCTGGCCCTTATATACGAGCGTACGGGCGAGCTGTTTGCGCATCCCGAATGGAATCAATAAAGGGGCCATAACAATCCAATACAATAATGCCTAATGAAGCCTAAGCGAAGCGGCCTCAGTTATAAGAAAAACCTATAAAACTTATTGCTCCCCGCAGCACTCATCGTATTTTATGACCGCATTATAGCCATATAAGCCAAATAATAGACATACTTGGAATTAAAAGGCCGTGCATGCATACGGAGAGGCAAGGGAAATCTCGCGTTATTATATTTTACAAGATTTATATAGTTTATTGCCCCCCTTCGGCCGATAACTTTTTTTTCCTTTCTCTCTCTCTCTCTCTCTGTCTCTCTCAGTGCGCATGCCGCAGCAGCAATGGTCAAATCTCTCACAGAAACCCCGTTTTCTACCCGTCTCTAATTCTTTTTACTCTAATTTATATATCCGTCTCATTCCCTTAGTTAGCCCGTTGGCCGCCATATTATCAGGGCAGAAGGCGCAAGCTATGCCTTTTTACTAGCTGGCTTGGTTAGCTCTGGCTGTATTAGTCTCTGTTGTTTTTTTGAAGAGTGGAGCTCTATATTACTTACTTATGCTATATATATATACCGTGTAGTCGGGGCAGCACAGAGGGAATTATCAATATCAGCCGCACAGCCACCCACTCTGTCTCTCTCTCTCTCTCTCTCTCTCTTGATTGCGAGTGAAGCCGCCGCCACCCTCACCTCTCACTCTATAGAGCCCTAAGTAGTACCTCACCTCGCTCTCTCCCCTCCCCTCTCTCTCCTCTCTCTCATCTTCAAAGCCACCGCCGGCTGGCGGCGGTTTTGGGGTGGATCATTTCCGCCTGTCTATTTATTTGACCCGCTCGTATATATGCCAGCTTAGAGCTGTTGTGTGTGTGTGTGTGTCTGTGCTCTAGCTGTGCGATCTAGCTTACTACTACCTACCTACTTACTTCTTTAGCGTTAGGCCATATATAATACGTACCCCCCTCCCTCCCTCCTGCTGAGCCCCAACTCAACTTCATCTCCATCACTGCCAGCTTCTCTACTCTACTCTCCTAGACAGGCCTCAAATACGCACTCACACTCGCTTACCTTAACCTCCTTCTTTGCGATTTTGCCGCCGCTGCCGCTGCCGCAGTCTACGCCTTTGTTCTCAGAGAAGATTAAGCATTCAGCGTGTATAGAATGGGGGTTGCCTTAATAGAGAGGTAATATATAACTTATACTTTATAGGTTTGCTCAATTCCAGCTATGGCTTAATAAGTTTCTGAGTAGTTCAGCATCCTCTGTCCCATCAATTATTTATTTAGGCTACCTAATTCTATACTAAACCATAAAGTTGGTCACAGAATCGCAGACAGACAGATGCCGACAAAAGCTGAGCATTGTAGTTTCCTGTTGAATGGTGTTAGCTTTAGCTTAAAGTACATAACAAATGTACTTTAAGCTATGGGTGCATTAGGACTTTAGAGGTTGGGAATCTATTAGTGGGATGGGAGATTCTTGCGGTTGGGAATCAATGGGTGGGATGGGATGGGAGATTCTTGAGGTTGGGAATCTATGGGTGGGATGGGAGTTCCTTGAGGTTAGGAATCTATGGGTGGGATGGGAGATTTTCGAGGTTAGGAATCTATGGGTGGGATGGGAGATTTTCGAGGTTAGGAATCTATGGGTGGGATGGGAGATTTTCGAGGTTAGGAATCTATGGGTGGGATGGGAGATTTTCGAGGTTAGGAATCTATGGGTGGGATGGGAGTTTCTTGAGGTTAGGAATCTATGGGTGGGATGGGAGATTTTCGAGGTTGGGAATCTATGGGTGGGATGGGAGTTTCTTGAGGTTAGGAATCTATGGGTGGGATGGGAGATTTTCGAGGTTAGGAATCTATGGGTGGGATGGGAGATTCTCGACGCTGGGAATCTCTGGGTGGGATAGGATATTCTTGAGGTTGGGAATCTCTGGGTGGGATAGGATATTCTTGAGGTTGGGAATCTATAAAAGGGATGGGAGATTCTAGAAATTAGAAATCTATGGGTGGGATGGTATTCAATAATCCAGCACTCTAAACAATTCCCTTATTCTCTCAATCCTATCCCAGACCGCCACAGAGCTCTGCTGTCAACAGCAGTCTCCGGTGAGTCTCACGACTACAGGTGACTCAACAGCTTCGCCAGCCATCGGCCAGCAGCAGCAGCAGCAACAACAGCAGCAGCAGCTTCAAGATGCCAGTCAGCAACAGTCCTTGAAGTCCCAGCAGAAACATCAGCAGCTGTACATGCTAGCCGCAGCAGCAGCAGCCGCAGCAGCTGCTTCAACTTCTGACATCCCAGAAGAGGACGACAGCGCGTCATTGACAGCAACGGCCGCCGCGGCAACTGCAGGCGCCGACGAGCCCGACTTCGCCTCCAACATTGATGGCGTGTCCTCGGCTCCAGTCGGCGTTGACGTCTGGCCGGAAGGCCTTCGCAACCTGCTGGAGGACGCTGAAGCTGTGCTCACCTTTCGCAACTACCTAGAGGAGGCTTGCGACCCTGCGGCAGCTAGGGCTTTCGATTTCTACTTTGCTGTCAAGGGACTGAAGTCAGGCCAGCTGCAGATGGAGCAGTCAACTGGGGACGCTGGCACTTCCAGGTGAGCATTCGGGGTGTTTTTGGATGGATAGGGTGACTGTAACACCGGGAAACTCTATAGAATCGATGGGAGATTCTACAGAATTGATTGGAGTATATTGCAGAATCGATAGAAGATTCTACAGAATCGATAGGAGATTCTACAGAATCGATGGGAGATTCTACAGAATTGATTGGAGTATATTGCAGAATCGATAGAAGATTCTACAGAATCGATAGGAGATTCTACAAAATCGATAGGAGATTCTACAGAATTGATGGGAGATTCTACAGAATTGATGGGAGATTCTACAGAATCGAAAGGAGATTTTACAGAATCGATGGGAGATTCTACAGAATCGATGGGAGATTCTACAGAATCGATGGGAGATTCTACAGAATCGGTGGGAGATTCTACAGAATTGATGGGAGATTCTACAGAATCGATCGGAGATTCTACAGAATTGATGGGAGATTCTACAGAATCGATAGGAGATTCTACAGAATCGATAGGAGATTCTACAGAATCGATGGGAGATTCTACAGAATCGATGGGAGATTCTACAGAATCGATGGGAGATTCTACAGAATCGATGGGAGATTCTACAGAATCGGTGGGAGATTCTACAGAATTGATGGGAGATTCTACAGAATCGATCGGAGATTCTACAGAATTGATGGGAGATTCTACAGAATCGATGAGAGATTCTACAGAATCGATATGAGATTCTACAGAATCGATGGGAGATTCTACAGAATCGATGGGAGATTCTACAGAATCGATAGGAGATTCTACAGAATCGATGGGAGATTCTACAGAATCGATGGAAGATTCTACAGAATCGATAAGAGATTCTACAGAATCGATGGGAGATTCTACAGAATCGATGGGAGATTCTACAGAATCGATGGGAATCTAGTCATAAATAATCTATTTTCACCAAAAACTCCCTGCCAGACGCTGTCCAAAGCTGATTCGCCTCATCGCCAAGCGGTACATCCTGTCCGAGGACTCCGCAGTCCCTGTCATTAGCAGCGCCACTCGGCAAGCTGTGCAGTCCAGCTTGCGCTCCAGCTCGCCCGCTGACGCCACCATATTCGACTCAGCGCTGGCCGAAGCTGCCAGCTACCTGGCCGACACCGCCTATCCGGCTTTCCTGCGCTCGGACAGGTGGCTCGGCTGCGCTGATCGCCTACCGACTTTGCACGAGGATCGCGAGCTGCTGCTCAAAGCTCACGGCTTGCTGCAACAGCAGCAGCAGCAGCAAGGAGGTCCTGTGCTGGTGGGGCTGACCAGAGACAACCTGCTGGCTACGAGGCATCACCGGGGTCGAGGTGGAGGCTCTGACCGACTGATGCCCGCTGGGTGAGTATTTTTGTCTCTCCTGATACGTTTAGGGGTCTTTAATATGTCTAACTAGCTTTTTACCCTTTTTGCGACTTCTACAACAGCGAGAATTTCTATCTTTGGCTTCTGAAGCAGTTCCGAGTTTAGCAATGGAATGGAAGCATCTATTCTGTTGTCCTTTGCTTGGCTGTGGCTGCTTGCCTCTTTGACCCAAAACCAACCTCGTGGCCACGCATGGTCCAGCCTTCTGGGGCCGCTGCTGGGAGGGCGGAACCCCCCTGCGCACCCAGCTGTGCTTTCTCAACTGCGCATACGGCTGCTGCGGATTCTCTCTCCCACCCCTTCTAGGCCTGCCGAATTTGGCATTCCTCTCTGCTGCCTCTTCTCTTCCCTTCTACCAGTCACTTTTTTCTCCTATGTCTTCCCCTGTTTCTCTATCCTATCCCTATACCCAAAGCCCTGCTGCAAAGTGCGCACACTCGGTGACCCCGGCCGGGCCTCGCACCCAAAATCCGCTGGCTGATCTACTGCTGCTTTATCTCCCTCTTCCCCCAACGCTTAGGCCGCTTGGACTCCGTAATTTGAATTGGGATTCGGGATTCCGCGCTGGGTAGGAGGGGGTGTACTGTTAGGAAGACAGCTCGGTGCAGTTTGCGATCCAACTTTTTATGATTATTATTGTTGTTGTTTGCAACATTCGAACACAGCCATTCCAAATATGCATGACCTCTTCTATAGTTTTTAGTATCACCCGAGAGTCCTAGCTTCCATAAAAGGGGGAACAAATGCACCGAAAACGAAGCAGAAAAAAGAGGAAAGGTTGAACGTGTTTAAGTGTAAACTGTAAGCATAACTGATCACCTTGCTGCTTTCGGTTTCCAAGTCTAAAATGGCCTGTATTGGCTTTTACAGCACAATACTTGAACATCTGGGCAGGGAAACTGTTCGGGCCGATTCTTGGAGCTCCAAACACTGTGATATCAGGATCCAGGATGTAGGGAAACTGTTCGGGCCGAGCCGTGGAGCTCCAGAGACGGTGATATCAGGATCCAGGATGTAGGGAAACTGTTCGGGCCGATTCTTGGAGCTCCAAACACTGTGATATCAGGATCCAGGATGTAGGGAAACTGTTCAGGCCGAGCCGTGGAGCTCCAGACACGGTGATATCAGGATCCAGGATGTAGGGAAACTGTTCAGGCCGAGCCGTGGAGGCTCCAGACACTGTGATATCAGGATCCAGGATGTAGGGAAACTGTTCAGGCCGAGCCGTGGAGCTCCAGACACTGTGATATCAGGATCCAGGATGTAGGGAAACTGTTCAGGCCGAGCCGTGGAGCTCCAGACACTGTGATATCAGGATCCAGGATGTAGGGAAACTGTTCAGGCCGAGCCGTGGAGCTCCAGACACTGTGATGTCAGGGTCCAGGATGAGCCGTGGAGCTCCAGACACTGTGATATCAGGATCCAGGATGTAGGGAAACTGTTCAGGCCGATTCTTGGAGCTCCAGACACTGTGATATCAGGATCCAGGATCTAGGGAAACTGTTCAGGCCGATTCTTGGAGCTCCAGAGACGGTGATATCAGGATTCAGGATGTAGGGAAACTGTTCAGGCCGAGCCGTGGAGCTCCAACCTCCAGACACTGTGATATCAGGATCCAGGATGTAGGGAAACTGTTCAGGCCGATTCTTGAAGCTCCAGAGACGGTGATATCAGGATCCAGGATGTAGGGAAACTGTTCAGGCCGATTCTTGGAGCTCCAGACACTGTGATATCAGGATCCAGGATGTAGGGATATCACGCTACATAATCTAACCGGCAGGCAGGTAAAATAAAGTTAGACCTGCCCAAGCTACCAGTTCCCAATCGAAACCGGGGTTGCAGGCCAACAATACCAGCGTAAAAGCAGCGGAACACGAAAGAAGCATGAGAGAAAGTTACGTAGATGATGCGCGGGTTGGGGATGCTGAATTCCTTTGATGCCAGGCCGGTGCCTCCGGCTGCAGGCTGCTGCATGACCCGCTGCATCCGTTTCGCTACAAACTGTGGATTGGGCTGTTACAAGTGAAACACAGAATTTATATTTTCTCTCCCCGCTGCGCTGCCGTGTGCTGCCTGCCTTCGCTGCCTCTCCATCCGGGATATAGACACAATATCAAAATCATTATTTCATTTCCTTTTTTCATTTCGCTTTGCGCATACGACTGTGGACTCGGGCCCTCTCTCTCTCCTCTCCCTTCCGGGATCTGTTTGCTTTTGCCTTTGCTTGTTGAGCAGCCACCCCCCGCCGGGATCTCCAGGTGAGTGACTTGCCCCGCCCACTCTGGCCTCGATATTCCGCCTCGCTCTCTCTCTCTCTAGTCTGGAGTGTTAGTCGCTCTCAAAAATATCCACTTGAGCTGTGTTGAGCATGCAAAGCGGGGAGAAAGCAACCCTAGGGCGAGTCTCAAGTTTCTCTCTTGCCCTCTTGTCCCACCCGTGTCTTCCAAACCTTTCTCAGTCTGGGCTTGAACTAACTGAGCTCTCAACTCTTCTTCAGGGTGACCCGTTCTCCCTCCGCACCTTTCTCCAACCCCCCAGCCAGCTGTTTGCTCTCGGGCCTTCGCCTCTACAAATAAATGAATAGAAGATTGATAGATATTGGTTGCGATTATACACATTCCCCATCCCTAGCTGCCTTTGTTGACTCTCTAATGGGGGCGACGGAGAATATTGGGCATCGTCACATCCCCAGCGTTCGGAATTTCTCTCCTATTCACCTTGTTTGCTGACAGCTCCGGAGAAAATTCGCTAAATATCCTGTTGCTCCACCTCCCATCTGCCTGTCCTGTGTTCGATGTGTTATCATGCATATGCCTGTCCCAGCAGCTGCTTCCTGTTGAACAGCAATTCCCGACATCTGCCGCCTGGCGGGTTGCGTTTGCGGTTGATTACGTAATCTGAGATAGATTTGGCCCTGAATTTTCTATAGTTTTTGCGTGCATGTCGGTCTGCTTTTTGTGTCTCGTATTTCTGTCTGCTGACGGCTGTGGCAAACTTGTGAATTTGTGACGCCAGATGTGGATCATCATCTGATGCTCATGATGATGGGATCTAGGATCTGGGATCTAGGATCTGGGATCTAGGATCTGGGATCTAGGATCTGGGATCTAGGATCTGGGATCTAGGATCTGGGATCTAGGATCTGGGATCTAGGATCTGGGATCTAGGATCTGGGATCTAGGATCTGGGATCTAGGATCTGGGATCTAGGATCTGGGATCTAGGATCTGGGATCTAGGATCTGGGATCTAGGATCTGGGATCTAGGATCTGGGATCTAGGATCTGGGATCTAGGATCTGGGATCTAGGATCTGGGATCTAGGATCTGGGATCTAGGATCTGGGATCTAGGATCTGGGATCTAGGATCTGGGATCTAGGATCTGGGATCTAGGATCTGGGATCTAGGATCTGGGATCTAGGATCTGGGATCTAGGATCTGGGATCTAGGATCTGGGATCTAGGATCTGGGATCTAGGATCTGGGATCTAGGATCTGGGATCTAGGATCTGGGATCTAGGATCTGGGATCTAGGATCTGGGATCTAGGATCTGGGATCTAGGATCTGGGATCTAGGATCTGGGATCTAGGATCTGGGATCTAGGATCTGGGATCTAGGATCTGGGATCTAGGATCTGGGATCTAGGATCTGGGATCTAGGATCTGGGATCTAGGATCTGGGATCTAGGATCTGGGATCTAGGATCTGGGATCTAGGATCTGGGATCTAGGATCTGGGATCTAGGATCTGGGATCTAGGATCTGGGATCTAGGATCTGGGATCTAGGATCTGGGATCTAGGATCTGGGATCTAGGATCTGGGATCTAGGATCTGGGATCTAGGATCTGGGATCTAGGATCTGGGATCTAGGATCTGGGATCTAGGATCTGGGATCTAGGATCTGGGATCTAGGATCTGGGATCTAGGATCTGGGATCTAGGATCTGGGATCTAGGATCTGGGATCTAGGATCTGGGATCTAGGATCTGGGATCTAGGATCTGGGATCTAGGATCTGGGATCTAGGATCTGGGATCTAGGATCTGGGATCTAGGATCTGGGATCTAGGATCTGGGATCTAGGATCTGGGATCTAGGATCTGGGATCTAGGATCTGGGATCTAGGATCTGGGATCTAGGATCTGGGATCTAGGATCTGGGATCTAGGATCTGGGATCTAGGATCTGGGATCTAGGATCTGGGATCTGGGATCTAGGATCTGGGATCTAGGATCTGGGATCTAGGATCTGGGATCTAGGATCTGGGATCTAGGATCTGGGATCTAGGATCTGGGATCTAGGATCTGGGATCTAGGATCTGGGATCTAGGATCTGGGATCTAGGATCTGGGATCTAGGATCTGGGATCAGGGATCTAGGATCTGGGATCTGGGATCTAGGATCTGGGATCAGGGATCTGGGATCTAGGATCTGGGATCTAGGATCTGGGATCTGGGATCTGGGATCTGGGATCTAGGATCTGGGATCTAGGATCTGGGATCTAGGATCTGGGATCTAGGATCTAGGATCTAGGATCTGGGATTTACTATCTGTAAGCCTGAAGACTACCGATATTCAAAGCTTAGTACTTGAATAGTTTAGTTAAAAAACTTTTTTTTCTGATTAAAATTTCAAAAGATCTTGCGTGCTAGTAAAAAACCGGAAGCATTCAAAGTCGTGCTGTGCTTGCTTTGAGGAGAGCTTCCAAGACTTGGACTTGTCGCTATCAGTTTGTTGGTTATAAATCTCTGCACTACCGCTTCTAATCCAGCCACTACCCCCTCCCTCTCCCCTCTCTTCTTTATCCTTTCTCCTCTCCATCACTGGGTCATAAAATCCCTCTCAGTGTGTTGGCAGTGCAGTCCAGCACTGTGCGTGTGTGTGTGTGTGTGTGTGTGTGTGTGTGTGTGTGTGTCGTTTCAGTTCGAGATTGCATAGCTGCATAGGGTATGAAAGGCTGGGGTTCCCTGTAGGCCTGTTGGCCAGTAAAATCTTCCTTAGGATGCATACTGCCTCCATGCGTAGCAGCCCCTCCAGTGCTGCTACTACTGCTGCTGTGTAAGCATAGCGTACAGTTGGCTCTTAATCTCCTGTTTGCGGAGATATTTTATGTTAGATTTTGTAACATGTCTTTACTATTGCATCTTAAACATAGACTGCTCACTCCCTGATCCATAGACTGCTCACTCCCTGACCCATAGACTGCTCACTCCCTGACCCATAGACTGCTCACTCCCTGACCCATACACTGCTCACTCCCTGACCCATAGACTGCTCACTCCCTGACCCATAGACTGCTCACTCCCTGACCCATACACTGCTCACTCCCTGACCCATACACTGCTCACTCCCTGACCCATAGACTGCTCACTCCCTGACCCATAGACTGCTCACTCCCTGATCCATAGACTGCTCACTCCCTGACCCATACACTGCTCACTCCCTGACCCATAGACTGCTCACTCCCTGACCCATAGACTGCTCACTCCCTGACCCATAGACTGCTCACTCCCTGACCCATAGACTGCTCACTCCCTGATCCATAGACTGCTCACTCCCTGACCCATAGACTGCTCACTCCCTGATCCATAGACTGCTCACTCCCTGATCCATAGACTGCTCACTCCCTGATCTATAGACTGCTCACTCCCTGATCTATAGACTGCTCACTCCCTGATCCATAGACTGCTCACTCCCTGATCCATAGACTGCTCACTCCCTGATCTATAGACTGCTCACTCCCTGATCTATAGACTGCTCACTCCCTGATCTATAGACTGCTCACTCCCTGATCTATAGACTGCTCACTCCCTGATCCATAGACTGCTCACTCCCTGATCCATAGACTGCTCACTCCCTGATCCATAGACTGCTCACTCCCTGATCTATAGACTGCTCACTCCCTGATCCATAGACTGCTCACTCCCTGATCCATAGACTGCTCACTCCCTGATCCATAGACTGCTCACTCCCTGATCCATAGACTGCTCACTCCCTGATCCATAGACTGCTCACTCCCTGATCCATAGACTGCTCACTCCCTGACCTATCTTCTCAATTGACCCATTTCACTGCTACCAAAGCATTCATACAGAACAGACTTATTCTAACTCTTTAGTCCCAAAAGCAGTTCTCCATCCCAAGACAGAACTCTGCTTTCCAGCCAAGAGTTGTAAATAAAAAAGTGGGGAAAAATTAAGCCAGAAGCTTCCTCTTCCCATTTTTTGCAAAATCCCTCAAAACTCGAGTCACGCACGGGAACTTCGAAGGAGTTTCGAAGAACGGATTCTATTATGGCAATAAATTTAAAAGATTATTAATTCTCATTCTCCAAGCAGCCCAACGCGCAAGCATTAATAATAATTTGAGCACCCGCTGTGCTCGAGTGGGACAAAAATGGGTGGAGCAGGAAGAGCTCAAGATTACGTAATCAATTGAAGCCAGCTCTCCAGCTGTGAGCCCGGCCTACCTCTAGCCAAAAAACACTGAGACTGGTTTTTGTAAGATTTAGAAATTCCTTCGTATTCAGTGTCTTTATTGCTATTATTATTTCTATTTCTCAATAATGAAATCGTGCCGTAAATCCGTGACTGTAGGTTCTCAATCTTTTTACGATACGAAACCCCCCCCCGAATTCCCATTTATCTCGGCATCACATCCGTATCGGGTCTGGGCATTGGGGATCAATCCTGCACCAGGGCTGGTCACATTTCACAGTTTGCCCCTGTCAGGCTGGGAAGCTGCGAGCTCCCCAGTAGGGAGGGAGGCTGGTTTACGATGAAATTGTGTAGGGTGGGAAGGGAGATTTTAGTGCAGGGAGGGCCGCACGTACTGGGAACTTACGGCTTAATTCCCCCCACCACCCTTCTCTAAAATTCTTTTTACAACCGAATGAACCTCGGCAGCAGCTCAAAGTTTGAGCAGGGCGATAATAAATTTGTGAACTGCCCTGAGCTTACGAGCGCGTTCACCTTAAAAACCATAGGCAAAATAAAATTTGGGCAATAAGCTGCTCAGGGCTTGCTTTTATTTCATTAATGACGCCTATTACAGTTGTTTATTGGGCTGCTAGCACCACCCGAGCTCAGCCTGTTGGTGAAACTATTATTATTGTTATTATTATTATATCCACCCCCAGCTCTGAAGGGGATTAATGCCCGCGCGTGTTGTGCTGCACAGTTTTATAATGCATCATTTTATAGGCTTGTTAATAGCTCAGGGGGGCAGGGCAGGGCTCCAGAGAGCGCGGTGAGCTCTCTCGCGACTACTGCGGCTTGCAATATTGGGCTTGGGGCACTCCTTTTATGAGCCGCATCCACCTCTCCCTACCCCTCTCTCCCCGGTGCGCTTGTAAGCCAATTTTACAATGCTCATTTGGTCTTTTACTGCTCCTGCTGCTCTGCTGCTGCTGCTGCTGCTGCTGCTGCCACCACCAAGGGAAGACGGGGAGAGGTGGGGGCTATACTGCTGCTGACCAGTTCAATTCTCCCCTTGCTATAACCCTCCTCCTCCTCCTCTTCCACTGGCTGAGCCGCCGGCTTTTGTGTATATATACACACACACACCAGATAGATAAGCATGGCTATGTAAGGCCAGTAGAGAACTTGTGGGGCTTACATATTCTGTAACTCTCTCTAGTGACAGTCTGACAGGCTGACAGGACAAGCCACTAAATTCATCATTTAGCTCTCCACCTTGTCCAACCTCGCAGGCCATCCTGCTGCACCAGCATGAGCCAGGCCCTGCCTTACTACACCTCCTATGCGCCTGGAAGCCGTCGCGACTCCGAGCTTCAGTCGTTGCAGTCCTCCGACGCCCTGACTGACGTCGACAATCTGTCCCTGACTGACACGGCCAGCAGTCTGGACGCGGCCAGCTACCGGCAGCATCATCATCATCACCAGGCTCCGGGCAGTCGCAAAGGCCTCCGCCGGGCGATGCGGTGCGCCGCCTCCGCCAACCGGGACGACCTCGCCAGCAATGGCGGCGGCAGCGGCGCCAGCAGCAGTTGCCGGCAGCAGCTCCTGCTCAGGCACCAGCTGCAGCAGCACGCCGCCAGCTGCCAGTACGACCGCGACCTGCCAGTCACCAATCCGGACAAGTTCGCCCGCCTACTGGCCGACCGTCTGCAGTGCCACCAGCGCGAGCAGACCCTGACATCCCGGCCGCCGAGCAGTCTGTCCTGCGGCAGCGGCGCCGAGCTGCTCAATTCGCCCTGGGCTCAGCGAATCCTTCGAGCCAGCATGAGCAGCCGCGACAGCAACCCGGAGGACATCCTCACCGACCACCTGGACCACCTGGATCGGGGCCACTCGTCTCATCCGCAGCCGCTGGCGCCCCCTCCGCCCCAGCAGCTTCCTTCCAGCCAGCCTCCTCCGCTTCAGCAACAGCTGCATCAAAAGCTTGAAGCATCGGAGCTGGACCAGGAGACTCACGTGCACCATTATCACTATTATCACCACTTCCGCGCCAGCGGCAGCGGCGCAACCAACAGCTTGATCTGCGGCGGCGCCGGAGCGGCCTCCACAGCGGGTGACAGCGGCTTCGGCACCATCTCCTCCTCTAGTCGATACGGTGGCATTCTTCGCTCCTCGTCAGCCACAGCGGCCGCGGCTTCGGTGGCTTCCACTTCAACTGGCGGCTCTGTGCACCGTCAGCAGTTAACGCAGCACGTGTCCAATCAGCTGGCCGCTTCCGCCCGTTTTGACCAGCCCCGTCAGCCCTTCATGATCGACAGCAACATGCCCGTGATGGACAAGCCCAACCCCGACACCACCATTGTGGAGGCCCGACGTCGTTTAGAAGAGGTCAGCCTGCAGCAGCAGCCACCGCCGCAGCAGCAGCCGCTGACCATCGGCTACTTCCTGTGCGGAGACTCTGTGCCGTACAGGCACGCGTGGCCGGGCCAGAGCATCACCCTCGGCCAATTCAAGCAGCTCATGGCCAAGAAGGGCAGCTATCGGTATTTCTTCAAGCGGCGATGCGACGAGTTTGTGGTCGGCGGCGCCGTGCACGAGGAGGTGACGGACGACTCTGAGGTGCTGCCGCTGTGGGAGGGCAAAGTCATCGGCAGGGTGGAGCGAGTTGAGTAGCTCCCCAGTCTGATTGTGACCTCTTGGCAACTTTCCTACAAATTCGATTCTTGTGATCTCTTGTGATCTCTGTCAATCACCTGGCCGCAGCCCCCCCCCCGCACCTGTGCAATATTCGCCAACCCACCCGCTATTTTCGACGATAAATCTGGCTGGGCCGTTCGACCTCATTTCGAAATACAAACCCGGGCAAAGCTGGATTTCGCACTTCTACTTTTTACTCTGCCTCTGTTCTACATCTTAGTTTTAAACTTCCTATTGTAGCTCGGCCTGTATATGTTAATGCCTTTGAAATCTGCTGCTCCAAGCCTCTCTTCTTCCTGAGCAGAAGAAGAGAGGGCGCAAATTTAAAAGCGTTGCAAAGTTCTTAAATATCATTTTGAATAATACATTTTTCGACTCACTCTTGTGACCAATATATGATCGGAACTCTGCCGCCGATGCTATGCCCTCATTGAATGCCGCCGCCTGTATTTTTCCTTTTTATTTTTTAATTGTTTATTTTTCTCATTGGTGACATATCTCTCTTGAAAATATTATCCAATGCCCCCTTGCACTGACACCCTTTATCAGCCCGCCTTTGCTCTTCCCAGCACAATGTTCGAATGTCTACAGAATTGCTCGATCGCTGTTTTATGAAATATATCCTAGCAATCAATATTCAATCTCTGTCGTGTTCACGCTTCCTGTGATGCCATTCCGCTGCGGAGAGTGCTGACTGTGAGACTAGACTGATAGCAGAGAGTCCAGGTGTGACTGTGAGACTAGACTGATAGCAGAAAGTCCAGGTGTGACTGTGAGACTAGACTGATAGCAGAGAGTCCAGGTGTGACTGTGAGACTAGACTGATAGCGGAGAGTCCAGGTGTGATTGTGAGACTAGACTCTGATTGCAGAGAGTCCAGGTGTGACTGTGAGACTAGACTGATAGCAGAGAGTCCAGGTGTGACTGTGAGACTAGACTGATAGCAGAGAGTCCAGGTGTGACTGTGAGACTAGACTGATAGCAGAGAGTCCAGGTGTGACTGTGAGACTAGACTGATAGCGGAGAGTCCAGGTGTGACTGTGAGACTAGACTCTAATTGCAGAGAGTCTAGGTGTGACTGTGAGACTAGACTCTGATTGCAGAGAGTCCAGGTGTGACTGTGAGACTAGACTGATAGCGGAGAGTCCAGGTGTGATTGTGAGACTAGACTCTGATTGCAGAGAGTCCAGGTGTGACTGTGAGACTAGACTGATAGCAGAGAGTCCAGATGTGACTGTGAGACTAGACTCTGATTGCAGAGAGTCCAGGTGTGACTGTGAGACTAGACTGATAGCGGAGAGTCCAGGTGTGACTGTGAGACTAGACTCTAATTGCAGAGAGTCTAGGTGTGACTGTGAGACTAGACTCTGATTGCAGAGAGTCCAGGTGTGACTGTGAGACTAGACTGATAGCGGAGAGTCCAGGTGTGATTGTGAGACTAGACTCTGATTGCAGAGAGTCCAGGTGTGACTGTGAGACTAGACTGATAGCGGAGAGTCCAGGTGTGACTGTGAGACTAGACTGATAGCAGAGAGTCCAGGTGTGACTGTGAGACTAGACTCTGATTGCAGAGAGTCCAGGTGTGACTGTGAGACTAGACTGATAGCGGAGAGTCCAGGTGTGACTGTGAGACTAGACTGATAGCGGAGAGTCCAGGTATGACTGTGAGACTAGACTGATAGCGGAGAGTCCAGGTATGACTGTGAGACTAGACTGATAGCGGAGAGTCCAGGTGTGACTGTGAGACTAGACTCTGATTGCAGAGAGTCCAGGTGTGACTGTGAGACTAGACTCTGATTGCAGAGAGTCCAGGTGTGACTGTGAGACTAGACTCTGATTGCAGAGAGTCCAGGTGTGACTGTGAGACTAGACTGATAGCAGAGAGTCCAGGTGTGACTGTGAGACTAGACTCTGATTGCAGAGAGTCCAGGTGTGACTGTGAGACTAGACTGATAGCGGAGAGTCCAGTATAAACTATACCTGACTTTGATTGAGACTATAGTGTCTGGAGAGATTATACCGGATAATATTGCAATACATTTCATGCAATTTGGCACAAGGCCAACAATTAAAAAGTAATTAATCCAATATATGGCATAAATTTATTAGGCATTTACTGCCCGGAAATGTTTATCAGGAATTATTGCCACAAACTGCTGCAAATAGAAAAAGCAATGAAGCTGTTTTACTGACCTAAACGGTGATAATATCAAAAATGTTTTTATTGCATTTATGCTTGCCTTGATCTTGAGGTTTATACCAGCAATAGCCAAACAGAATTAATTGCCTGGCTTTCTGGGGTTTGGAATTGAAAAGTTAAAGTCCGCCCTCAGTATACGCCAAAGAGAAAAGCGGTTTCTTTTGTTTTAGCCAAGGCCTCTTCTTCCATTTACAAGCGCAATTGTTGCTGTCGCAAGATGCTAAAGGTTTTGAAAAGCAATTGCCACTGCTGCAAGATTTTAGGGCTAGCAATTTTTGCTTTCGCAGCAATTTCGAGTTTCTCTGTATTAGCCTTCACTCAGGTCTCGAGAGGACAGTGGGTTAGTGGTTGGGTGGCTGTAGGTCGGCCCCAACTTACATTAAGAATTCTACAATTTTTACTGCCAAATGGGATAATAAACTAAAGCTTTTTCATTTGGAAGGTTTTAAATGCTTCCAAACCTAAGATTTTAAGCTTTAAACGATGTATTTCATGCTTTAGTAACTAGCATTCAGTTCAAGTAAGCCCCCCATATCCTCTTCTAGTAGCCCCTATTCTCTTCTAGTAGCCCCTATCTTCTTCTAGTAGTCCCTATCCTCTTCTAGTAGCCCCTATCTTCTTCTAGTAGCCCCTATCCTCTTCTAGTAGCCCCTATCCGCTTCTAGTAGCCCCTATCTTCTTCTAGTAGCCCCTATCCTCTTCTAGTAGCCCCTATCTTCTTCTAGTAGCCCCTATCCTCTTCTAGTAGCCCCTATCTTCTTCTAGTAGCCCCTATCCTCTTCTAGTAGCCCCTGTCTTCTTCTAGTAGCCCCCATCTTCTTCCTAGTAGCCCCTGTCTTCTTCTGGTAGCCCCTATCCTCTTCTAGTAGCCCCTATCCTCTTCTAGTAGCCCTCTATCCTCTTCTGTTAGCCCCCTATCCTCTTCTGGGAGCCCCCTATCCTCTTCCGGTAGCCCCTATCCTCTTCTAGTAGCCCCTATCTTCTTCTAGTAGTCCCTATCCTCTTCCGGTAGCCCCTATCCTCTTTTAGTAGCCCCTATCTTCTTCTAGTAGTCCCTATCCTCTTCTAGTAGCCCCTTATTCGCTTCTGGTAGCCCCCTATCCTCTTCCGGTAGCCCCTATCTTCTTCTAGTAGCCCCTATCCTCTTCTAGTAGCCCCCTATCCTCTTCTGGTAGCCCCCTATCCTCTTCCGGTAGCCCGCTATCTTCTTCTAGTAGCCCCTATCCTCTTCTAGTAGCCCCTATCCTCTTCTAGTAGCCCCTATCCTCTTCTAGTAGCCCCCTATCCTCTTCTGGTAGCCCCCTATCCTCTTCCGGTAGCCCGCTATCTTCTTCTAGTAGCCCCTATCCTCTTCTAGTAGCCCCTATCCTCTTCTAGTAGCCCCTATCCTCTTCTAGTAGCCCCTGTCTTCTTCTAGTGGCCCCTATCCTCTATAGTAGCTTTTATCGCCCTCTCGTAGCGTCCCCAGCAAGCAACCACTATAGTTTCGTTTCCCTTTATCAGTTTTGTCACCCTTAACCGCCTTTACCCAACGCCCCGAATCTCTTTGAAGTTGCCGCCGCGTTTGCTAAATTTATGCGCTGCATGGTGAACTATAGTGCAGTCTCCACCGTCCTTTGTCGCGCGCTCTGTCTCCTATCCAATTCCTGTTAGATAGTGTTGCAATACAACCAATAATAAGCTGCTTAAAATGCATTCCTCGGTGAAGGCCTTGAATGACTTCGGCACCGATTCTAAATATGGCTCGTAAATCGAGCAAACTGAACCAAGTGTTACATGTACGTTGTTGCACTTGCTGCGAAAACTGCGCACACAGTCCCAATACCCAAGCTTGGTTGGTAACAAGGAAATCCGGCTTTACTCTTTCCATCAGTTTTTTCTGGCAGTCACGATATTTTGTGTCACAAGTACATGCTGTCCTGTTTTGGACTGCTTAGTAGACAGTGGGAAGAGGGAGATTGGGAGAGAAGCATGGAGATAAAGAAAGAAGTGAGGAGAGGATAGGAGAGAGAAAGAGAGAGGGAGAGAGGTCCAGAAGAGAAGGAGACAGTGAGAAAGCGTGGAGAGAGGGAGACAGTGAGCGATGTGGGGAGAGAGATGGAGAAGAGAGGGAGACAGTGAGAGAGGTGGAGAAGAGAGGGAGACAGTGAGAGAGGTGGAGAAGAGAGGGAGACAGTGACAGAGGTGTAGAAGAGAGGGAGACAGTGAGAGAGGTGGAGAAGAGAGGGAGACAGTGACAGAGGTGGAGAAGAGAGGGAGACAATGACAGAGGTGGAGAAGAGAGGGAGACAGTGACAGAGGTGGAGAAGAGAGGGAGACAGTGACAGAGGTGGAGAAGAGAGGGAGACAGTGAGAGAGGTGGAGAAGAGAGGGAGACAGTGACAGAGGTGGAGAAGAGAGGGAGACAGTGAGAGAGGTGGAGAAGAGAGGGAGACAGTGACAGAGGTGTAGAAGAGAGGGGGACAGTGAGAGAGGTGGAGAAGAGAGGGAGACAGTGACAGAGGTGTAGAAGAGAGGGAGACAGTGAGAGAGGTGGAGAAGAGAGGGAGACAGTGACAGAGGTGGAGAAGAGAGGGAGACAGTGACAGAGGTGGAGAAGAGAGGGAGACAATGACAGAGGTGGAGAAGAGAGGGAGACAGTGACAGAGGTGGAGAAGAGAGGGAGACAGTGACAGAGGTGGAGAAGAGAGGGAGACAGTGACAGAGGTGGAGAAGAGAGGGAGACAGTGAGAGATGTGGGGAGAAAGGAATAGAAGCCTAGAAGAGACAGGGGGGGGGAGGAAAGAGCTGAGAAGTAACCAGCCTAGAAGAGACAGGGGGGGGGGGGAGGAAAGAGCTGAGAAGTAGCCAGCCTGGAAGCCAGGCGAGACTGAGGGGAGAGGGGTGAGCCGCGGAAGAATCCATGAATTCTGAGCCGTTCTGAGCCGGCCTTCTGAAGTGGGTACCCAAGCCGAAGCCCCGCAATGCTAGAAGCAGATCGCTAATTATTCTGCATGCTTGCGGGCCCGCTTTGCTCTCATTTTCAGAGATAGCTCTTCGTAGATCTATTTTCTTCCACTCGTTGGTTTCGGCCTCTCGAATCGGCTTCTCAAAAAAAGGAGCCGTTTTTTTCTCCGTCTCTAGTAGTCCGTCTAGCTTTCCCTATGAAGTTTGCCGCCATGCACGGTATTATGATATAGGTAGACTGCTTTGATTAGTTAGTATATAGGTGTGTATTGTGGTTTTTTGACTAGCATTATAAAATATACCGCCTCTTCCTGAGCGCGTTCGGTGCGAACTTTTGCGACTGTGCTTGAGTTCTTGAGTGAGTTCTCGCTTCTTTTTATTGCTTGTCGTCTCGGTGTGTCATTGTGTTGGGGTTGTCAGGCGTGATGACGGGTGGACCTGGTAAAGAAAGGGGGATAGGAGAGAAAGAGGGAGAGAAGGAGAGAAAGCGGGAGAGAAGGAGAGAAAGAGGGAGAGAAGGAGAGAAAGAGGGAGAGAAGGAGAGAAAGCGGGAGAGAAGGAGAGAAAGAGGGAGAGAAGGAGAGAAAGAGGGAGAGAAGGAGAGAAGGAGGGAAGGAGGGAGAGAAGGAGGGGAGGAGGGAGAGAAGGAGGGAAGGAGGGAGAGAAGGAGGGAAGGAGGGAGAGAAGGAGGGAAGGAGGGAGAGAAGGAGGGAAGGAGGGAGAGAAGGAGGGCCGGAAGGAGGGAGAGAAGGAGGGAAGGAGGGAGAGAAGGAGGGAAGGAGGGAGAGAAGGAGGGAAGGAGGGAGAGAAGGAGGGAAGGAGGGAGAGAAGGAGGGAAGGAGGGAGAGAAGGAGGGAAGGAGGGAGAGAAGGAGGGAAGGAGGGAGAGAAGGAGGGCCGGAAGGAGGGAGAGAAGGAGGGAAGGAGGGAGAGAAGGAGGGAAAGAGGGAGAGAAGGAGGGAAGGAGGGAGAGAAGGAGGGAAGGAGGGAGAGAAGGAGGGAAGGAGGGAGAGAAGGAGGGAAGAAGGGAGAGAAGGAGGGAAGGAGGGAGAGAAGGAGAGAACGAAGGAAACGGTAGGACAGAGCAAGCAAGAACAAGCGAGAAAGCAATTGCCGCCAAATACCCCCAGTGCAGTATTGTTAACGCGCATCAGCGCAAGTGTGTATTTATAGATATGCTATCAAATCGAGAAGCATTCGAGCGAGGAGGTGGCTAGAGGGGTATAGAAAGAGAGAGAAGCAGGGATCCGCTGTTGTTTGATCCTTGCCGCCGCAATCCCCCCTCCCTCCGTATTATGCGGAGGTGTAGAGGCGGTTCAGGAAGGACTGTTTGTTGTAAGCCGCTTGTGTCCCGCTCTCTATCCAATCCGACCTGCCTGCCCCCCTGGTTGCGTCAGTGCATTCGATGAAGGCCGGCCCTTTAAAAGGAAGTGCCGCCCAAGCCACCTCATCCGCCCGGGGCGCAAATCACATCAAAGAGATTCACCGCCGCTGGCCTCGCTATATTTCTCTACATTGAACGGCCAGAACCCGGTTTTCAGACAACTGTAGTCTTGATAATAAGATAAAAGCGAGTTTGAATTCTCCGCGTTTGAGTAAAACTTCTGCACTTTCTTAGCTTGTCGTTGTGAAGTTTCAATTGAATACTCGTAAAAATTGATTACACCTGCCCAATTGGGCCAGATGTGCAACCGACAGCTCAGCCGCAGCTATTGCGCGGCGCATCTGAAGGCTGCGTACGGCTGTTCAGTCCAATGACTGAGGGGGGGGGGGTCGCCACACAGCCTCAATTACCCCAGCTAATGCTGGCACCCATTTTACAGCTGGGTGAACTGAAGCAATGCAGAGTTAAGTGTCTTGCTCAATGGGTCGAGAATCGAACCCACGACCTTTTAGTCGTGATTCCGACGCTCTAACCACTAGGCTATAATTGCAAGCCTAGTATTACAATTTAAATAAATTACATGATGTGAAGTATGCTAACTCCAGATCCTGTTTTTGGGCTATCCTTGGGCCACTCTGCACTACTGCCTCATCCCTCAAAAGTTGTTACAGCATGGCATGGAAAATGAATTATGAATGCAAGTCGCCCTTAGGGCTATATACTCTCTGGTTTTATCTATTCAGATTACTTCGCACCCAAGCAAGGCCCAATTTGTGCAAGTGGGCGAACGGGCCCGTATATTATACTGTTATGCCTCCCCTGCAAGGTAAACAAAGACTCCGGCCAGTGACGTAACTAACACCTGTTATAGAGCATGCAGCAGGGTATGCATTGTGTAAATAACTGCACATGCGGCAATGTGACCCGGTTCGCATTGCGATTTTACAATCTACAAATGGATCAGGAGAAAATGTGTTTTCGAGTTTATGGATGAGCATGGTAAAACAGGTATAATTTATCAACAATTAAAATTATCTTCTGAATGACACTGTCCTTACTATTCTGCCAGACAGTAAGTATAGAATAGTATAGTATAGTATTGTATTGTTTAGTATAGTATAGTATAGTATAGTATAGTATAGTGTATTGTATAGTATAGTATGGTATAGTATAGTATAGTATAGTATAGTATAGTATAGTATAGTATAGTATAGTATAGTATAGTATAGTATAGTATAGTATAGTATAGTATAGTATAGTATATAGTATAGTATAGTATAGCATAGTTAGTATAGTATAGTTAGTATAGTATAGTATAGTATAGTATAGTATAGTATATAGTATAGTATAGTATAGTTAGTATAGTATAGTATAGTATAGTATAGTATAGTATATAGTATAGTATAGTATAGTATAGTATAGTATAGTATAGTATAGTATAGTATAGTATAGTATAGTATAGTATAGTATAGTATAGCATAGTTAGTATAGTATAGTATAGTATAGTATAGTATAGTATAGTATAGTAAGGACAGTGTCATTCAGAAGATAATTTTAATAGTTGATTAATTATCCCTGTTTCACCATGCTCATAGTCACCATGTCCCCTTCTTCTTCCCTGTAATTTCTGCACCGCTTCTCTGCTTTCCGTTGGAACCGCCCACAAAATTTTTATTTGATCGATGAGTTTTCTTTTTTTCGAATTTTACGGACTACTATAACCATACTACTGTGGCTAGTAGGGTTTAAAGGAAAATTAGACTGTAAAAAATAGACAAATTGGGAAAAAAGACCTTATACTGGATTTTTCTTCTAGATAGTCTGTAAAAAGTCTGCTAGTGCATTTAGTATGCTATCAAGAAATCGAGATTTTTCTTCTGACTCTATAGAGTTGACTCAAACAATTTAACAACATTACCAAATTCTAGCAGTTTCTTTATCTCCTTTATTATATAATGAGTGATGAGTATAGTTCTCATGAATAAATTTATTCATGAGGGCTTGTTCAGACAGAGTAGTAAATTATACTGTAACTCGTAACAGCTATTAGCAAAAATTGGTCGGATTTTACAGAAGTTCAGTACATCCTGGTGTGGCGATCAGATTATGATTTACTCTCTCTTCTCTTTTCCCCTAGTCTCCTCGATCTCCTCTCCTCTCCTCTCCTCTCCTCTCCTCTCCTCTCCTCTCCTCTCTTTTCCTTTCCTTTCCTTTCCTCTCCTCTCTTCTCTCCTCTCCTATCTCCTATCTCCTATTTTGTTTCTGTCCTATCTCCTTTCCTTTGGCCCCGCAGTCATGCTTTAGGTCCTCTCTCTAGTCTTTGAAGTAAAAAGGTTTGCCGGGTCCCGCACTAGGGTGTGCAGTGATTTTGTCTGCCATGCGATAATACCATGGACACGATATTTTATTGACTAATTGATAAGGCCCACTCTCGACGTCTGTGACGATCGTGCACTGCCATCAGACGTGTGGCAATACATGTCCATTATATTAACATTTTGAGCGTCCCTAATCGAACCATAGACATCAATTCCATCAGAAACCTGTACTTCGAGTACAATGCATCGATGAAGAAATAACACAAGGTAACCTGGATTGCTCTTCGGCGAAATTTTTGTGGCCCTGACCCAGCCCGAATGAAGCTCCCGACGCGAGTGTTATGGACCGATGGCCGATGACCGATGGCAAGCGTATTATCGGTGGCTATACAGTCAGCCGTTTTGCGAGTAGTCAGGTACAGATTGAAGTACAACCGTACATGTATTATGTAAAAAGTCATTTTTACACACAAACATCAGTTTCTGGTAGCTGTATTATAAATATCAGTTATTTATTGAATATATTGTTTGAAATCGACAGAGTCTGTAACGGAATCTGTAAAATATTTTACGTGTAATAAAAAATATCATAAAAGCGAAAAAATCACGGATAAACAGGAGCTCATAAAAGGCGAGCATTCGATACAAAATGTAGATGTAACCATGGAAAATATTTTCTTATAACACTGGTGACACGGAACGGGATATATACTGCACATAGTTTTTTTCAAATGTACGAGTTGTAATATTCTGTTTTTCTGTTAAAATATTATAAATCGCGTAGTGCACTGTAAACGCCGAAGTGAATCTACATGTAACTAAAAGCGACTACAGTGAATAAAATAAATTGTGCAGAATACACTTAAATAAGCATTGTTTGATTCGGAAGATGCAGTAGAAAATATAAGGACAAAAAATTAATGCGTTGAAAAAAAATAAATGTAGAGCTAAACATGTTTTTGTGCGTGCTATATTGCGATTCAACAGTGTTGGATAGAACGTTTTAATATAACAGTTTTAATAGAAGAGAAAAAGAAAAACTATGCAGAGAAGTAAAAAAATGATGGTGAAGATTCAGGAGATTGCTAGTCTACAAGGGCAAAAATATTTTGCTCTGCATTCTACTTGGCCAGCATCAGTGGCGAGCTGGGCCCGCTGGACTCCGCGCTGTTTCCAGTGCTGCTCGCAGTCGGCGTTGTGGTCGCCGCCGGACTCGGGATGGCCACTGACAGATCGTCGCAGCTCCAGATGCTGTTGTAGTCCGTTTTGAATTGCCACGACAGTTGCGGCTCCGGTTGCTGAAGCTGCTGTTGGTGCCGAGCACCCCAGGGCATTACCCAGTACATCATCTGATGCTGCAACTGCTGGTGCTGCTGCCTGAGCATCTGGTGATGCGAATGTGGCCTGCTGTGCGATCTGGGTGGCTGACGGAGCTTCTTGCTGCCAAATTTGGTCTGGGCGAATGCGGCGGCCGTGTAGCATTCCTGCTGCTGCTGGCGCTGCTGGAACATCCACAGAGGGTCGGGCACGAGTGGCTGAATAGCGCACGGATGCTGCTGCTGCTGCTGCTGCTGTTCTTGTTGTTGCTGTTCGAGAGACTCTGCCGAATCTGCTGCCGCCGTTTCCGACGAATAGAGCTGGGTCACTGATCCTGTTGGTTTGAGCAATACAGTGGAAAAGTTGACGTCTTATCAATAAAGTGCATCATTGACTGTCAAGATCTTTCTGTATCTACACACGTAGCCTGTCACTACCGATCCTATGAATTAATCAGGCGTTTTAGACTCTTAAATTACGTAATACTAAATATGAAGATAATATTACCGACCTTTCCCGCCAACCCTGCAGGACACTTCGCCAGGATCAATCCACAGAGTCAGATTCTGCGGCAGGTGCTTCATCAGCTCGCCGACGTCTAGCCCAGTCTCCTTGGCCGCCTCCAGTAAGATCGGATCAGACTGTTCGCCAGAAATTTTCAAACAACGAAAAGCGGTGCCCTTCAGCGGCTGGTCTGGGTACCAGTGACCCTGAAACTTGGCCGTCAGGTTGCAGTCTAGCTGCTCGCCGAACAAGTTCACCCGACGTCTCGGCAGCCGGTTGTACAGGAATGACAGGACGAAATTCACCGCGATCGACACTTCGGCGCGCATGTTAAAACTTTGCTACCACCGGTCCGATGAGTTAAAACAGTTTTTTTGCCAAACTGCGTGGTCTGAATTGAGAGTTTCATTCAAAACTGTACCCCATCTTCGCTCCCATATATATATATATATATAGACTGGCCAGTGTTCGGGAAGGATTTTCACTCTCGCCAGGTTTGGGAGATGAGAATAATCTCTGGGCCAATGAGCATCCGGGGGTGAGAAATTCAGCATTCGGGTGAACGAACTCTTGGAGGGGACGGAATGAGGAGTAGGCGGGGAAAAGGTTGATGTTAGCCTATTTTTAGCCCGGCCAATGCACGGGACTTCCTGTTCCACTCCTCATCGCATTCAGTTGGGGATGCTAATTAGTCTGAAGAGGCGCGTGGGCAGCGGCGCACCACCGCCTGAATTGGATGCCGGATGTGCGACCGCCCGAAGCGGCTGCACTGGCACTGAGGGGGTGAGGGGGCAGAGCTGAAAATAGTTGCTTGTTTTTTGTTATTTTTTTCATCCATTTCAAATTTGCAGACGATACAAAAATCGGCTTGCTTAGGGCTGAACCTGCTAGCAATACACATGCATGTACACAGTTAGTAAGCCAGTGGCACAACCCACCTTCAGTGCATCAGAGCCTACTGTTAATGGATTGAAGACATATGATACACGAGTCTGTGTAAGAGACCCTATCATGCGTGTAATGCTGTAGGAGGAGAAGGTGGGAATCGGACTGATTGGCTGCCCTGAATTAAGGAAAATAAAAAAGGATTAAATTTCAGAGGGTATTCAGATCGCGGGGGAGGGAGAGAGGACAGAAAGACAGATACAGCCTCAGGGATTTTGAGAATGCGAGAAATTGCAATCGGGGAAGTGTCAGGTGTTAAGAATGAAATAGAACCATACCGCTGAATAGTCAACAGTGGATGAGATCGATGGATGAGAGATCAGAGGGAGATTGAAGAGAGATCAGAAGGAGATTGAAGAGAGATCAAAGATGGAAGAGAGATTAGAGATGGAAGAGAGATCAGAGATGGAGGAAAGATTAAAGATGGAAGAGAGATCAGAGATTGAAGAGAGATCAAAGATGGAGGACAGATCGAGATGGAAGAGAGATCAGAGATGGAAGAGAGATTAGAGATGGAAGAGAGATCAGAGATGGAAGAGAGATTAGAGATGGAAGAGAGATCAGAGATGGAAGAGAGACCAGAGATGGAAGAGAGATCAGAGATGGAAGAGAGACCAGAGATGGAAGAGAGATCAGAGATGGAAGAGAGATCAGAGATGGAAGAGAGATCAGAGATGGAAGAGAGATCAGAGATGGAAGAGAGATCAGAGATGGAAGAGAGATCAGAGATGGAAGAGAGATCAGAGATGGAAGAGAGATCAGAGATGGAAGAGAGATTAGAGAGATTCCGCAGTAATTTCTTAGCAGCCCAAGAAGTGCACGCTATTGAAGCGATCAAAATACCAAAAAAATGATAACTTTCTAAAAGCAAGTCAATAAACAAATGATACAAACAAAGTTGACTTGGGTTTGATAGTCACATAATACTGACGCCAATATTGGAATGAAATTGAAGTACTTCTAGCATCTCTGAGAGGCTTCGGGCCGATGGAAAGAGTCCTGAAACTGGGTATTGGGAGAGGAAAAATCGATCGAGCGGCAGTGCTGACGGAGACCGGGGGCTGTTTGAGAAGCAGTCTGAGCTGCCTGCGTCGGCAGTGAGTCTAAAAATATCCCAGTCTGTCCTGTTCCTCACGGCACTGCCTGCTCGCGATTTCATACCCCCCACCCGACCAACCCTTCCCACCCGCAGGCCACCAGGGAAGGAATCTGAGCAGGGAGTCGGCTGCCCGCCCACACACCAAGCCAGCCCGGGGGGGAAGAGAGGCGTGAGAACTCTCTACTCGCTCTCTCTCTGGGGGCGGGGGGTTCTGTGCGTAGGCTGCTGGAAGCTGGGACTAATCCAGACATCCTTATCCCTCTTTCATTTCAGCAATGTCGCCCGGCCTATTCTGGGTCCGAATCTATTTTTATCTCAAGTCTAAATTTAGACAGTCGCTATTTATAATCTTGCCCTAGTTGTGCCCTTTTATTAGAGAGAGAATTGCTTGCAGACTGATTGATTGGGGTTTGGCAGGCCTTGCGGGACAGAAATAGCAGACCGGCCATGGGCCTGCACTGGGCCTGATAACGGAAAATGCAGTCTGCAGCCCAGACAATTCAATGTCATCCACTCGCCGACGTTAGTTACTTGTTTAGTGTGTAAATAAGAATTGACAATCTTGCCCCATCCGCGAATATATTTACCATTCAGCGAAGATAATTAATGGCTGGCTTAAACGGGATGTCTGGCTTAAACGGGGCGTTTTTTACTGATTCAAAAGGGTCGTTTCTTACTGATTCAAAAGGGACGTTTCTTACTGATTCAAAAGCGACGCTTCTTACTGATTCAAAAGCGACGTTTCTTACTGATTCAAAAGCGACGCTTCTTACTGATTCAAAAGGGACGTTTCTTACTGATTCAAAAGAGACGTTTCTTACTGATTCAAAAGGGACGTTTCTTACTGATTCAATAGGGACGTTTCTTACTGATTCAAAAGGGGCGTTTCTTACTGATTCAAAAGCGACTCTTCTTACTGATTCAAAAGCGACGCTTCTTACTGATTCAAAAGGGGCGTTTCTTACTGATTCAAAAGCGACGCTTCTTACTGATTCAAGAGGGACGTTTCTTACTGATTCAAGAGGGACGTTTCTTACTGATTCAAAAGGGTCGTTTCTTACTGATTCAAAAGGGTCGTTTCTTACTGATTCAAAAGAGACGTTTCTTACTGATTCAAAAGGGTCGTTTCTTACTGATTCAAAAGGGTCGTTTCTTACTGATTCAAAAAGGACGTTTCTTACTGATTCAAAAGGGTCGTTTCTTACTGATTCAAAAGGACGTTTCTTACTGATTCAAAAAGGACGTTTCTTACTGATTCAAAAGCGACGCTTCTTACTGATTCAAAAGGGGCGTTTCTTACTGATTCAAAAGCGACGCTTCTTACTGATTCAAAAGGGACGTTTCTTACTGATTCAAAAAGGACGTTTCTTACTGATTCAAAAGGGTTGTTTCTTACTGATTCAAAAGAGACGCTTCTTACTGATTCAAAAGGGGCGTTTCTTACTGATTCAAAAGCGACGTTTCTTACTGATTCAAAAAGGACGTTTCTTACTGATGATTCTTAAAGGACGCTTCTTACTGATTCAAAAAGGACGTTTCTTACTGATTCAAAAGCGACTCTTCTTACTGATTCAAAAGCGACGCTTCTTACTGATTCAAAAAGGACGTTTCTTACTGATTCAAAAGCGACTCTTCTTACTGATTCAAAAGGGAATTTTCTTACTGATTCAATAGGGACATGTCTTACTTAAATTTAAGTTTTAAATTAAAATTTTATTAATGACGGACAGAATATTCAGATATCATGATATCAAGAATAGGTCAGCTCCGGCTTGAGGCTTAAATTCTACACTGCGGTTGTCGACTAAGCTTCTACAGCAATATATTTTTATTCCCAACCCTGAGGGATTTGGGATCAAACAATAGTCGCTCTTCTTGTTTGCTGTGCTCTTGTTCGGCTTTACAGCCTACACTGAGTCAATAATCTTGCACGTCGGACAAATCAATAAAAACAGATTTCCAAACCCTGTTTATGCTACTGAACACTAATATGCGAGTAGTGCAGCTGGGATCTAGGCGCCGCAATTTAATCATCGGTGTTTACTATAGACCTCTCGTGATGTTGAACAATAGTGGATTGGGAAGAGAAACCGACCCTTGTAACTTCCGGGTCGCAAGTCTCCAAGCTGAGCAGGGCTGAGTAGGCTGAGCAGACTCAGGGCGGATGCTGAACTTCCGGCAACTAGAAAGCCAAGAAAGCCAGCTGAAAGCAAAGTCCGATTCCCGGATATCTTGCGCTGGCTTCCTCACAAGGCTTGTGCCTCTGTTCGGCGCCGCACGGCTATTGGACCTATTGGTCCGTTCTCCAAGTATGCCTTGACAAGCGGACTGGCTTATTGACTGATCGCGGACCGAGGATATCTCTATATAGGGCACTGTTGGATTAGCTCAATGGTTTGGCTTTCATTACACGCGCGGGACAGAGCACTCAGGCTACTGTTGGGCATATTCAAGGTAAGTTTGAGAATGTAAACTGCCGATTTTTTGTGTTCAGACAAACCAAAACTTTTTTACTGTCACTGATTCCCTCTCTGATCATTCAGTGAGCTGTCACTGATTCCCTCTCTGATCATTCAGTGAACTGTCACTGATTCCCTCTCTGATCATTCAGTGAACTGTTACTGATTCCCTCTCTGATCATTCAGTGAGCTGTCACTGATTCCCTCTCTGATCATTCAGTGAACTGTCACTGATTCCCTCTCTGATCATTCAGTGAACTGTCACTGATTCCCTCTCTGATCATTCAGTGAACTGTCACTGATTCCTTCCCTGGTGCTGCAGTATATTAGATGAATCGCAAAGTACCAGTAATTAATATTTAGTCGATAAAGTTAAATGCGAGGGTCAGTTGACGCAAGTGAGTAGCGATGTACTGTAGCAGTGCAGGTAGCAAAGCTGGACTGGTCTAGGCCTGCACCGTGAAGATACTAGTGTGTACTGCAAGCAATTACTATAAGCTAATCAGTTGAAAGAGTGACATTCCGAAAGCCTGTTGGACCTCAATGAGAGACAATTTCTGTATCAGTCGGAACAACTTCATGCTGGCTGTTGCAGCTGCGGTAGATAACTTATCACCTCTGCTTTTCTCTAACCCCTCTTTCTTGGCCTTTGCCGATCGTGTATGTCAGGCTTTATAGCCGCTTTGGAAACGTTAATGTACCGTAAATGCACGTCCATTCCCTGAACATGTGTCTGGATGTCAATTAAAGCAAGACTATAGCGAGAAAATCTCCGAAGCGTATATAAGAAAAGATTTTTCTGTAACTCTTTTGCTTTAACTAAAACTGCTTTTCTTCGCGGGTGACACTAAAGGTTCGTTCTGTTGATTTTCAATCTTCTTTTTGCAAAGGTTATTTCAAGTCATTGTCCCATGTTGTTGCTGACTTGAGTCATTTAATTCTAAACAAATAAAGATATCTTTTTGAAAAGCATAGAATGACTTAATAATAGTTATAATAATTGATTACACCTGCCGAAGTGGGCAGATGTGCAACCGACGGCTCAGCCGCAGCTATTACGCTGCGCATCTGAAGTCTGCGGACGGCTGTTCAGTCCATGAACTGGGGGGTCGCCACACACTCTCTCAATTATCCCAGCCAATGCTGGAACCCATTTTACAGCTGGGTGAACTGAAGCACTGCAGAGTTAAGTGTCTTGCTCAAGGACGAAAATTGTTCCTAGTGAGTCAAGAATCGAACCCCGACCTTCAAGTCGTGAGTCCGACGCTCTGACCACTAGGACACAACCCCTAGACTTTATGACTTTATGCGTGAATAATATTTTGTTACTGTTCTTAGTAGCATGGCTGATAAGTTGATATTTCTCTGAGACAAGACTCAAGCAAAGTCGACCAGAGAAAAATAGCCCCTGTAACTCGAAATGACTTTGCAGAGACTAAGGCTCAATCAAATCCAATCGAAATGGACGGTGAAGAGTTTCGTCAGCGCGGGCGTCAGATGGTTGATCTCATCGTGGACTATGTCAACAGCTTTCGCGACCGTCCCGTAGTGCCCAACGTGCAGCCCGGCTACCTGAGGCCGCTGATTCCGCCTGAGGCACCGCAGGAGGGCGAAAGCTTCGATAAAATCCTGGCCGACATTGAGCCCGTGGTGCTGGCTGGGGTAAGCTTCAAAAACTAGACTCAAATTTCTTCATCATTACGTAAGAGTGACTGAAGGGGAAGAAGGGCCTTTAGCGAGCCAGTCTCTCGCACCACGACCCTTGGCTTGATTCAGCGCGCGGTCGCCTCCATTTTGAGTTTGTGCACGAAAATTGTCCATGGCGTTGTCGTGCGATTTACAGCCATGTGGGACGAACCCCCAAGGCACTGAGAGTGTACATGACTGACGATTAGAAAACCAGGGCAGCTGTACACCGCGTGTGAGCGTGTGTATGTCCCCAGGAGTCAGTGAAATGGGTAGAATTGCCGTCAATGCTGGTTGTGGGACGATGGCGCCGAAGTTGTTACGTCAGGGGGGGGGGCAATAGCCCTGCTAAGATTAGTTAGTAATACTATTATTACAACGGATCAATCTCGAGCAACAAGTTGACGCGGCGCACGCTGGCCTGCTGCGCGCCGCCTTCAAGATCGGCTAAGAGCGAGTGACCAACGCGGCTTTGTATCACCGCGCTGGACTGGTCGGTCCAAGCGACCTGTTGCGCCGTCGGCGACTCCAGCTGTCAGACCACATCATCCGCGCCGAGTCGTACTGCCCAGAGCCGGTGCAGGAGGTGCTGCTGCTAACGCTGCAGGCACCCTACCGGCGGGGACAGGCGCACACTCGGCGTTTCGTCGACTGCCTGCTGGCTGACGCCGGCGCCCCGGATTCGGCCGGCAGCGTGGCGTTCATTCGCGACCTGGCCTTGAGGCGCGCCTTGTTACGCTAACTGCGTATTCTGTTGTTGTTGTTGTTGTTGTTGGACAAATCTTCTTTAACGTCCTGCAGCTTTTTACTTTTAACTTTATGATAAAATATCGCAAAATCTCTCAAAATCTTCACGCGAACTTTGTCATTCTCAGGTAACAAACCGAAGAAACATACTGTAAGCTGTTGGCTTCAAACTTCTACCCTAAAACCACTTAGCTTTTAGGGTTCGCTTAGCTTTTAGGGTCAATTCAGTGTGTTTGCTTTGAGTCTTTTAGTCTTAGTTTGAGCTATATTGCTTAAGTCGGGGCTCAGTTGAGGCGCTCAACTTGACATTTGCCTTTCAAAAGCTTTCACAAAGAAAAGAAAGTGAGGACTTCGTTCCTTAGTGTTTGTTTTGTATATATAATTATAGTCTTAGGAGAGAGGGTCATTTTCATTGCAATATGCATCTTTGGTGGCCGCCAGTCGGCTATAGTCTAGATCGATTCAAACGGCTGTCAAGTTCTGAAGTTTATTTGAAAATGTTGAAGAACAAAAAAGCAAATAAAGAGCAAACTCTGGGATCAGTTAAACAAACTATATCTATTTAAATCTACATATGATGAATGTGATTTGTTAATAAGGCTTCGTTAGTTTCTCAAGGAATCTGTGTCTTGATAGAGGTAGGTAAAATCCTCAGTCTCGTGACATAAGATACGGTTAAAGCTTCTACTAGCTTCTTAATATGCTACTCTTAGTAGGAAGATAGTAGGAAGAACTTTTTTCTTTGAAATTTTCATTTCATTCTGGGTTTAAACACCTCCCTGTGGCGGGCAAGTGCAAGCGCACCTGAAGACGGCCGTTTAGGTGCTCTCGCGCCCACCTGCTCATCACGCCGCGTCTATGCGCCACCCAACCCCGGAGATTAGGAGTGGGGGGGGGGGTTCGCCCACCCAGTCTGAGCTACGTGGGGGTTGGGGTTGACTGACTAACTAGCGCGTTGGCCTACTTAACCTGATTGTGCGCACATGCTTGTAAGAACTTTTTGCTCTCCGCAAATACAATTTCAAGTCTGCACGCAGTAGCTACTGCCCGCTTCATCCCTCCTTAAATTCCTGCTCAAGGTGACCAACTGGCATCACCCGAATTTCCACGCCTATTACCCGACCGCCAGCTCGTACCCGGCCATCCTGGGCGACATGCTGAGCGACGCCATCGCTTGTATCGGATTCTCCTGGGTGAGCAGAGCAGATGAGGGAGAGGCTGAGTTGTCAACGTGAATATTTTTTAGATAGAGTTAATTCCCGGAATCGCGATCCGCTCAGATCGCCAGTCCCGCGTGCACAGAGCTGGAGACTGTCATGATGGACTGGTTGGCCAAGGCTCTGGGCCTGCCGGACCACTTTCTGTTCAGTTCTGGCGGCCGCGGCGGCGGCGTCATCCAGGGCACAGCTAGCGAGGCCTCGCTGATGGTCTTCCTGGGTGCAAGGAACGACGCCATCGCCAAGCTGCAGGCAGCTGAGCCTCAGGGCGAGCCCTGCGAACTGCTCGCCAGGCTGGTGGCTTACACCTCCGAAGAGGTGAGTGCGGCTTGTTGACACTTTCTAGGAGTTTCATTGGATCTAGATTGACTGCTAGGGGAGGGGGGTAGGATGGGTGGGCAGAGTGTATGTAATAACGCGATAATAACCCCAAAAATACCTAAGTTTGTGCTCGGCTTTTCATGCGTGTACCTACCTATCTATACGTGAAGTATGAATGTTCATAACTACTTGCTGGATGCGGGGTCAACTGTTGCCTTGATTTCTGTCTGCCACCTGCGAAGTAAGTAAGTACATGTAAGATATTGAGTTGACTTTGCTTCCAGGCTCACAGCTCCGTGGAACGCGCCGCCAAGCTGGCCTTCGTTCGCATTCGATCGCTTAAAACTGACGAGAAGCACTCGCTCCGTGGCGACGCTCTCAAACAGGCAATCGCTGAGGACAGAGCCAAAGGTCTCGTTCCGATACTGGTAGGTGTTTTCCAGCTAAACACTGGTTTCTGTGAGAATGAGCTCAACAGAATTCCAATGTCAATGTTGCCTCTCTCGTCCATAGTGCATCGCCACGTTGGGCACTACGAGTTCCTGCGCATTCGACAACGTTAGAGAACTGGGACAAATCTGTGAGACCTACTTCTCAGTTAACTTGGTGGGAAGTGGCTTTTATACATGATCCAATTTTCACTTTTATAGGTAATCGGGAGGGACTATGGTGTCACGTTGACGCCGCATATGCTGGATCGGCCCTGCTGTGCCCTGAGCTGAGGAACTTTGCCGATGGAATCGAGGTAAACAATAACGCTCGGATATTGAAATTCCGTACACAGATTATCTTGTATCTTCGCAATGAACACATTTGACCCATTTGATTCACAGCTAGCAGATTCGTTCAACTTCAATCCGCACAAGTGGATGCTGGTCACATTCGACTGTTCGGCTCTGTTTCTGCGAGATGCCAGCAAAATTGTGGAAATTTTCTCTGCAGATCCAATCTACCTTAAGCACGAGTTCACTGGTCAGCCTGACTACAGGGTAAAGTGGTTTCTATACAATTTTGAGCAACAGAAATCTTTAATAAATCTGTACCTCATACATATTTTGGCCTAGGAATCATCCAAGTGCTTCATAGTCACCTCTATAGTGTCCACTAATGTAACACCATTGCACACTCATCTACAATGTCCACTAATGTATCGCCATTGCATAATTACCTTTACAACATCCGTCACCAGTACACAGTCACCTCTCCAATGTTCATCAGTGTATCGCGATAATATTACTTACCTGGCAAAAAACGGCCAACATATGAAACTTACGTGACGCGAGACAACAGGTAATAAAGTAATCCAAATACGAGGGGTAATATTTTTTGTTGAAGGACGGTTTCAACGTAGGTCTCAAAAAATATATTCATTCGTCAGTGAAGCATAATTTTAATTAGCCAGATGAATTTTCAAATTCATTTTTACCGGTCTGTACGACACCACTGAGCCACTTATGATGCAGGCTTCTTCGTTGATGATATGATGAAATCTCAATGAAACAATGGATAAGCATGCATTTCATAAATCCCATTGTCGAGCCGAGCTTACGACATCAAATTCAATTCAATTGTTTGCTTTAACTTACTAATTCAGATTAATCGGAATTGCAGCAAAACCACCTGGGACTGTCAGTTTGCAAGTCGTGACAAAATTAAATACGAATTTTTTTTTATATTCAGCACTGGCAAATTCCGTTGGGGCGTCGATTCCGCTCCCTGAAGATCTGGTTCGTCATGAGGTGCTTCGGCATCAGCGGGCTTCAGGCCTACATAAGAAAGGTGAGTTTGAAGATCAACAGTCCGGCAAAACTGGTTCAAAAGTGTTAGAATTTCTAATATTCGCTAATTCCAGCACGTCTCTCTGGCCAAGGAGTTTGAAGCTCTGATTCTGGCCGATGGTCGCTTTGAAGTTGTCGAAGAGGTTACGCTTGGTCTCGTGTGCTTCCGGCTAAAGGTATGCACACTGTTTGCATACACGTTGGTATGCGTATTGTTAGAGTCCGATTGGATGAATAAAATTTAAATGAGATGGGTTCAGAGAGAGCTGTTTGACTTCTCTGAGTTCTGACACTGCATAAAAGCAAGTCAGCGTTATCACCAAATCACAGGGCACCAACGAAGCCACGGAGGCGCTGTACCGAACTCTACGCGAGGACCAACGAATTCACCTGGTGGCGTCCAAGTTTCACTCCAGTGGCGTGTACTTTCTTCGCTTTGTAGTGTGCTCCAGCCAGTGCGAGTCAAAGGACATCCGCTTTGCCCACAGCGTCATCATGGAGGCTGCCAATAAGCTGGGCAAATAGACGATCAGATCGGAGAGCTGATTGCAGATGTGAAAATTGACTGCAGAAGCGGAGGGTGACGTTTGATTCTGGGTGTGGAGGGTGATTGTAGATGCTGTCCTAAAGTCATCCGTCAATATTCGCTATTATATTTGCATATTTAATGATAGTTTATTAACAAAATTTATTACTATTTATTAACAAAACGAAGTTTAACGCCATGTATATTATCATATTCTAGTAAACTGTGGCAAATAGTTTCATTCGCATAAATATTACTAGATTTCTGCATGTAAGTCTTGCGATGCGAGAAAACACGAACATTGGATGCTTTTGTGTGGCAGAAAAGGGCAGGTGGCAGCAGATAGAAGTTCCCGATTTAGCCATCTGTTTGGACTAGAAATTATCTTGATTTTGAATAGACGTTTTCTCCTCGGAAAATTTTCGTGATTAACTATTCTCTTATTCGTTTGTCGCCCCTCTCAAAGCAGAATAGTTAGGGTAATTAAACACATCGGAAAAACACAGAGGCAGTTTGGCTTGATTGTCTAGCTCTCAAACGACGGAGGCAGTTGTTGAAGTCTGCCTTTTTTGCCTATTTGGTTCTTTTTTCCTCGGTGATTTGACGATGAAATCAAGGCTTCGGCGAAAAAGCGAACGGCAATTTAGGATTTGGAGGTGGAAAGATTTTGCATGATAATAAAGCAAAATTTACATCGGAGGCAGGTGCGACAAAGAAGCAAACGGTGAAGACAACATTACAGCATCTGTGTGCGCGCGCGGAAACTGCAGCACGTCAAAGGAACTGAACGATATCAAAATCATCTCAGAAGGAGCAGTGCGCGCACGGGAGGTTGAGTTCAGTTGAAAACAGCTCACCGAATTTCACGTCTAGCTCGTGCGTTCTTCGAACTGATGTTATTCGAACTTGTAAAACAGCTTAATCAATCAATTTGCCGTAATGAAACGACGATTTTAGAATTTTAGAACAACAGATTAAAGGTGCGCACCAACAGAAAAATACATTGTGTAAATTTTTTGCAGTATCAGTCAATATATGCGTGGATTAGGGACAAATCGGTATCTAATGACGTCAGAGGCACTCCATTACGGCACGATTATAACAAAGAAGCGCACAGCAAAGTAAAAATATTTCGTTATAAAACGGAAAAAAAATGCTCACAAAACAACTCCACTCATAGACACAACATGAAGACCAAAGAGGAAATTACGCAAACTTACAATGCGAACAACTGAGGGCGATATACTTTGTACGTTAGAAGTACGTACTAAAATATTGTAGAACAATTTTCGTCACAAAAATACGGTAATCTAGATGCCTAGATTCTGGTTGAACTCCCTTCTTCTAACTGTATCCCATCTGTAATACGCTAATTCACAGAGATTCGTCTGCTGGCTTCAGTTTTTGCTATTTGAAAGGTTTTGTGACGAAATTTGCTCCTGTGGAGTCCAATGAACAGCTGATGCAGAAGGACGCTGCATTCGAAAATCTCAAATTAATCGAGCACGTGCTCCGTTCGGTCAGTGATGCTGCTAAATTTATATAGAGAAAATGTTTTTTTAAACAGATTTTGAGAAGATTTGCTTTTTTGCATGAGCGCTAAATGGGGCTTCCCGATGGGACAAATTAGAAATGAAAAAATCTGTATAGAAAAAAACACACTGAAAGAGACAGGAGCAGCTGAAACTTTGGTTGTTTGCCGGTCTCCGATGGCATTTCAGGAAGAAAAATACCTTGATAAAATTGTGAGGTTTTTGAGCGAGTTTTGAGTGCAGCGTCCTTGAACTTCAGTTGTCCATGTAGCGTTTTTATACCAGAGCAAAAAGTAGGGAGGGGGGACTGTTTTGCAAAAAGATCACAATAAAAACGTGAGCCACTCAGGCGCAGGGCTCTCCAGCATCCTGGTCGGAGGATGAAGCTGGCGACAGCTCAGACAGGCTGTAGTTGGCTACAGCCAACTAGCTGATTTTAGCGCGACGCTTTGGAGACCGCGGGACTGGCAGCAGCAGCTGCAGCCTCCCGGAACTGCCCACCATCATTGCTGATGTCGGGCCTGAGGTGCAACAGCTGGCTGCGTTGCTCGGTCAGGTTCTGCTTGCGCCACTTAATACGGCGATTCTGCGGGGATCAGGTAGAAGAGCTGATGACTCAAATTCCCGAAGTGTTCTGCCAAGTAGCTTAATCTCCTACTTGAAGATTTTGAACAGGTTTTAAACTCGATGGAATTTGTGGAAATTTGAGTGCTCATCCCGCCGACCCCCCGCCGCCTGAGGACGCACAGGCTCTCACAATCGCAGATCTATCTATCCCTAGATGGGCTCCGACCATAGACTGTAGCTTCTGCCGCTCTCAATAATCAGCAGCAGCTGTTGTCTATGGCCCAAACCCAGGGGGGCCGTAGCCCAGCGGTAGCGCAGCTGCTCTGGTGTGCCAGCGACCCAAGCTCGATTCCAAGTGCAGTCAAATTAATTTGGGGCTGAATTGGAATCTCGGCTTGGCTCTGCTCGTGCAATTAACGGCCTTGAGAGCCAACCCCCCAAGGCGCAGTGAAGTGTACATGCCTAACGATAATATAAAGTTAGGGCCGCTGTACACTCCTGTGTGAGTGTGTGCCTGCGTACGTATCCGCGCGCTTGTATGCCTGCTCAGGGGAGTCGGTGGAATGGGCAGTAATGCCTCTCGCCAGTTGTGTGCCAATGTCGCTTAAAGTGCGCCAGGGTGCACACAACCCCCCTGCCTCTAATAAAAAAATGGCCCAAACCCCGTGGTTTTCGGGGCCTCGGAGCCAGCATCTGCCCCCAACATTCATTAATTAGCACTTACCTGGAACCACACCTTCACCTGGGCCTCGGTGAGATCTAGCTCCGCAGCCAGGTAGAACCGCTCCGAGCCAACCATATACTGCTGCCTCTCGAACTCAGCCTCGAGTCGTTCAAGCTGGTCAGGTGTAAAAATGGTGCGGATTCGCTTGCTTCTACCTGTAGGCTGGTGCTGCAGCTGCAAACCTGGTTGTTGATTGGAAAAGCAGGGGTAATGGCAATTCATGTTTTGACGAGCAGGTGTTGAATAAACAAACGACGATTATTATCTTAAAGAGACCAATTTTTTTCTGCTCCTGTGCAATTGGAGCCACAGCTATTGTGTGCCTGAGCGATGGGCCACTGCAATTTCTGTTATTGAATGCAATGACCGAAAAAAATTACAGAAATTATCTAAAAATATACCGCTCAGACACCTATCGTGCAATCATGTAGCTACTCGTATCTAGAGCTATCTAGAGCTGGCGTGCAATCATGTAGCTATCTAGAGAAATGCTAGAGCTGGCGCGACTTCAAGACTGCGGATGGTTTCCTTCGCTGGCACATGGCGATATCCGCGGACAACCAAAGTAGAAGTAGTGGTGTTTGGGGCGGCAATTTACATGCGATTTCCAAAGCCAAGAATTCTACATGTACATTCATTTTAAAGCCGCAGTCACTCATTTTAGCGCCGCAGGCACTCCTTTTAGCGCCGCAGGCACTCATTTTAGCGCCACAGGCACTCATTTTAGCGCCACAGGCACTCAGTTTAGCGCCGCAGGCACTCATTTTAGCGCTGCAGTCACTCCTTTTAGCGCCGCAGGCACTCATTTTAGCGCCACAGGCACTCATTTTAGCGCCGCAGGCACTCAGTTTAGCGCCGCAGGCACTCATTTTAGCGCTGCAGTCACTCATTTTAGCGCCGCAGTCACTCATTTTAGCGCCGCAGGCACTCAATGTAGCGCCGCAGGCACTCAGTTTTAGCGCCGCAGTCACTCATTTTAGCGCCGCAGGCATTCATTTTAGCGCCGCAGGCATTCATTTTAGCGCCGCAGGCATTCATTTTAGCGCCGCAGGCATTCATTTTAGCGCCGCAGGCACTCATTTGCTAATAATGACACCCTACGGGAAATTTAAGAGTCGTAAATGCGATTGTTAGACTCCCCCCGTCACTGATTTCTGGACAAATAGTTAGCCTTCGGTAGTTTCTCTCCTTATCTCACATTGAATAAAAAGTAAATAAAAAATCATGCAGAGCTTTTGACGAGTGAAAATTTTTTGTCCATTCAAGTCATACCTCGGCAGGCAGACAAAAAATAGGCGGCAAATCAACGAATAAACACCTCAAACTTTATTCTGCTTTTCCCCTACATACAGCTTTCCCATTCACTGCGATACACTCATACACATCATACACATCATGCACATCATACACATCATACACATCATACACATCATGCACATCATACACATCATACACATCATACACATCATACACATCATGCACATCATACACATCATACACATCATACACATCATGCACATCATACACATCATACACATCATACACATCATACACATCATGCACATCATACACATCATGCACATCATACACATCATACACATCATACACATCATACACATCATACACATCATGCACATCATACACATCATACACATCATGCACATCATACACATCATGCACATCATACACATCATACACATCATACACATCATGCACATCATACACATCATACACATCATGCACATCATACACATCATGCACATCATACACATCATACACATCATACACATCATGCACATCATACACATCATGCACATCATACACATCATACACATCATACACATCATACACATCATACACATCATGCACATCATACACATCAGGCACATCATACACATCATACACATCATACACATCATGCACATCATACACATCATGCACATCATGCACATCATACACATCATACACATCATGCACATCATACACATCATACACATCATGCACATCATACACATCATGCACATCATACACATCATACACATCATACACATCATGCACATCATACACATCATACACATCATGCACATCATACACATCATGCACATCATACACATCATACACATCATACACATCATACACATCATGCACATCATACACATCATACACATCATACACATCATACACATCATACACATCATACACATCATACACATCATACACATCATACACATCATACACATCAAACACATCATACACATCATACACATCATACACATCATACACATCATACACATCATGCACATCATGCACATCATGCACATCATACACATCATACGCATCATACACATCATAAACATTATACACATCATACACATCATACACATCATACACATCATACACATCATACACATCATACACATCATACACATCATACACATCATGCACATCATACACATCATACACATCATGCACATCATACACATCATACACATCATGCACATCATACACATCATACACATCATGCACATCATACACATCATACACATCATACACATCATACACATCATACACATCATGCACATCATACACATCATACACATCATGCACATCATACACATCATACACATCATGCACATCATACACATCATACACTCAGGAAGCCTGGGGAGAAAAAATATTAATTAATTAAATACTTATTTAACCATGATTAAAGCATCCAGTTAAAACCATGTGGTACTATTTGCTATTTTATTTCTAAGCCGATGTAATATACACCTTAAATATACACTGGTGGACACTGAAAATGATCCACCCTGATCTAGCGAGACATTTCTCTCCGATCGCAACAGCATCCCGCGCGGGGAACGGTGTTATTCACTGCCATTCAACAGTGCATTATTGCGAACTATTCCTATAGTTTACAATTGAATCAGAGAGAAATGGCTCACTAGATCAAGGTGGATCATTTTCAGTGTCTAGAAGTGTATCTGAAGGTCATAGTAAATTGTTAGCAATGTTCATGAAGGGTTGTGGCCTAGTGGTTAGAGCATCAGACTCACGACTTGAAGGTCGAGGGTTCGATTCTTTACCCTCTCGGAACAATTTGTGTCCTTGAGCAAGACACTGAACTCTGCATTGCTTCAGTTCACCCAGCTGTAAAATGGGTGCCAGCATTAGCTGGGGTAATTGAGGGTGTGTGGCAACCCCCCCTCCCCAGTCCTTGGACTGAACAGCCGTACGCAGCCTTCAGATGCGCCGCGCAATAGCTGCGGCTGAGCTGTCGGTTGCACATCTGCTCATTAGGGCAGGTGCAATCAATAATACGAATAATACGAGTATAATAGAGTCAAAACCGGCTTAAAACTAACTTTAAAGTGATAATCGTGAAAAATCCAGAAAACCCCGAAAAACCCGGTGGCCAAATCCGATTATAAGCATTCTCACACTAATCAATTCCTTTCATCTCTAACGTGCGAGGTATTCCGTGTACTGGATCGGCTCATTGTAACAAACTAATGTCTTCAACATCTTGTTGCTTTGGTTAACCCTACTGTACTCTACAGAGTTTCCTGAGAGGTCTGCCCCTGTTTGAGTGCTGGTTTCTATGATGCAAACCGTTAACAAAGCGCGAGACTATATCGAGATTTCTATAATAGTTTCAAATTACAATTCACCAGATGAACCTGCATCTCTTCAGCCCAGCATCCTGCAGCTTTAGCTAAAATTATTAAGTGTGTAAATTTGAATTCATATCAATTCAATTTTGTCTCTGTATCTTGATATCCGCTATTGACTGGCTGGGTGCGTTTACTCAAACAACTGAGCTCCAGTTGTTAATTTGAGTTTAATTTGAGAAAAGCATTTTATGTCACACCGCCACTCAAGGAACAGTGTGTTGCCGTTTTTTAGCTGACTGTCAGGTGCGTCCCAAAATAACCACCGCTGAGCATCCAGTTCGACTCCAGTTTGGGTGTCAGGATTCATATTTGGGTGTTAGAGGTTTTAATTTAGGTATCAGGATTATTATTTGGGTGTCAAGATTCAAATTCTGGTGTCAGATATTCTAATTCTGGTGTCAGATATTCTAATTCTGGTGTCAGGATATTCTAATTCTGGTGTCAGATATTCTAATTCTGGTGTCAGGATATTCTAATTCTGGTGTCAGGATATTCTAATTCTGGTGTCAGATATTCTAATTCTGGTGTCAGATATTCTAATTCTGGTGTCAGGATATTCTAATTCTGGTGTCAGATATTCTAATTCTGGTGTCAGGATATTCTAATTCTGGTGTCAGATATTCTAATTCTGGTGTCAGGATATTCTAATTCTGGTGTCAGGATATTCTAATTCTGGTGTCAGGATATTCTAATTCTGGTGTCAGATATTCTAATTCTGGTGTCAGATATTCTAATTCTGGTGTCAGGATATTCTAATTCTGGTGTCAGGATATTCTAATTCTGGTGTCAGATATTCTAATTCTGGTGTCAGATATTCTAATTCTGGTGTCAGATATTCTAATTCTGGTGTCAGGATATTCTAATTCTGGTGTCAGATATTCTAATTCTGGTGTCAGATATTCTAATTCTGGTGTCAGATATTCTAATTCTGGTGTCAGATATTCTAATTCTGGTGTCAGAGATTCTAATTCTGGTGTCAGATATTCTAATTCTGGTGTCAGATATTCTAATTCTGGTGTCAGGATATTCTAATTCTGGTGTCAGATATTCTAATTTGGGCGTCAGGTCTCGTATTTGGGTGTCAGGGTTCTTATTTTGGTGTCAGAGATTCTAATTCTGGTGTCAGATATTCTAATTCTGGTGTCAGATATTCTAATTCTGGTGTCAGATATTCTAATTCTGGTGTCAGATATTCTAATTCTGGTGTCAGATATTCTAATTCTGGTGTCAGATATTCTAATTCTGGTGTCAGATATTCTAATTCTGGTGTCAGGATATTCTAATTCTGGTGTCAGATATTCTAATTTGGGCGTCAGGTCTCGTATTTGGGTGTCAGGGTTCTTATTTTGGTGTCAGAGTTTCTTATTTGGGTGTCAGAGGTTCTAATTTGGGTGTCAGGATTATTATTTGGGTGTCAAGATTCAAATTCTGGTGTCAGATATTCTAATTCTGGTGTCAGATATTCTAATTCTGGTGTCAGATATTCTAATTCTGGTGTCAGGATATTCTAATTCTGGTGTCAGATATTCTAATTCTGGTGTCAGATATTCTAATTCTGGTGTCAGGATATTCTAATTCTGGTGTCAGATATTCTAATTCTGGTGTCAGATATTCTAATTCTGGTGTCAGATATTCTAATTCTGGTGTCAGATATTCTAATTCTGGTGTCAGATATTCTAATTCTGGTGTCAGAGATTCTAATTCTGGTGTCAGAGATTCTAATTTTGGGCTCTCCTATTCTAATTCTGGTGTCAGATATTCTAATTCTGGTGTCAGAGATTCTAATTCTGGGGTCGGAAATTCTAATTTTGGGCTCTCCTATTCTAATTTTGGTGTTAGTGAAGGTGCCCATTATCGGGTGTCCATCAGGAGCAGCTACTCTAAGAACCGAAATGCTCTAACCTGAGCGATAACCTTCAGATGAAGTGTCTTCTGAGCTGAAAAAGCCCATAGACACTGCCAAGCTCACCTGCATCGCTTGCAGACGCGCCCGAACGCGTCACCTGCTCGGAATTCTTCCTATGCCCGAGAATTTCGTCGATGTTGAAGGTCGAGCAGCCGACACTCTGCTGCGGCTGCAGAGGCGGCGGCGGCGGGAGAGGCAGCGGTGGACACGGTATGGAATGATTGTTCAGCTGCTTCGAGTGTTGCTGCTGCTTCTGTTGCTGCTGCTGCTGCTGCTGCAGATATAACCAAGGAAAGTATCTGGCAGCCGCAATGAACTGCTCCATGTCAGGTAATGGTGATTAGTATAGAATCGGAGATGCTCGAAGGAGTTGTATGAGGCCTGGCAGGGCCAGGCAAAAGCATTTATAGGCCTAATTGAAGGCAAACAGGCCAATGGGAGAGGGGCCCGGGTGGGTTGACAATAAAAAATTCGGGAAAACTGAGGCCTTGAGCAGGGAATTTCTGAGCAGCAAACAGAGCTGCAGATCCACCCCATTGGGTCACAGAGATGAATGAGCCAAGGAGGCGGGTGTGTGTGTGCTTAAGGAGCTCTGTGAGAACCTCCACACATTCGCGTCATCCTTCCTTCATCATCATCAATCCAGCCTCCCCTCCCGAGACGCCGCCGCGCGGATCTCTTCAATTGCTTTTAAAAATTGGTTCCGTGTCATAAAACTCGAACGAAACGTCAGGACTTGCGGCTGCGCAATGTTTCATCCGCTCCAACGCCTCCATTAGGGGGTCCCAGGAGTCTTCATCCCCCCGATTTCGCCAAGTTTGAGAGATGAATATTGCAGTGATGCAACTCGCTTTCACACCGTCTGCGGCATTGTTGGCCAATTTGAACCGCCTCAATTAAATTCGACCGTGCACGTCTAATTTGAGTTAGTCAGTCTAGATGGCCATTTAATGAGATAAGTTTTAAATTAATAGGTTTGCTGAAGTTGAAAAGCAATGTCCATCAATAACAGATTCTTTAGTACACTAAATGACAGACTCACTGACAGACTCGCTGACAGACTCACTGACAGACTCGCTGACAGACTAGACTCACTGACAGACTCGCTGACAGACTGACTGACAGACTCACTGACAGTCTCCCTGACAGAACCACTGACAGACTCACTGACAGACTCGCTGACAGACTCACTGACAGACTCGCTGACAGACTCGCTGACAAACTCACTGACAGACTCCCTGACAGAACCACTGACAGACTCACTGACAGACTCGCTGACAGACTCACTGACAGACTCGCTGACAGACCAGACTCACTGACAGACTCGCTGACAGACTCGCTGACAGACTCACTGACAGACTCGCTGACAGACTCGCTGACAGACTCACTGAAAATTTGCTGACAGGCTGACAGAATATCTAATTTTTATACCTACTTACTTTGTTAAACTTCTCAAGAATTCAAATAAAAAATGTAAAAAGTGTTGGTGGAACCTTCATTCGAACTGCAAATATTAAAATTATAGGATAATAAATATGCTCAGAAAAGGGAGGCACTACAAGTAGCATTTTTTAGTGTAAATATTCTAAATTCACCTAATTATTTTCATCGTAATTTTTCTGCAATTTTCTCATCTATTTTTACTTCTGTTATTCGTTTCAGATCTTCCTCTGCGCACCCATCTGGTCGCGTCGGCTCGGCTGAAGCAGTTGGCCATTTTTGCTTTTTCGACTCGCCTTTGCCAAATCCCAGCACAAATTGCCGTGGCCCTGCCTGCTTGCCTGCCTGCCTGCCTGCCTGCCTGCCTGCCTGCCTGCCTGCCTGTCTCAGTGTCTGTCTTAGTGTCTGTCTTAGTGTCTGTCTCAGTGTCTATCTCAGTGTCTGTCTCAGTGTCTGTCTCAGTGTCTGTCTCAGTGTCTGTCTCAGTGTCTGTCTCAGTGTCTGTCTCAGTGTCTGTCTCAGTGTCTGTCTCAGTGTCTGTCTCAGTGTCTGTCTCAGTGTCTGTCTCAGTGTCTGTCTCAGTGTCTGTCTCAGTGTCTGTCTCAGTGTGTGTCTCAATGTCTGTCTCAGTGTCTGTCTCAGTGTCTGTCTCAGTGTGTGTCTCAGTGTGTGTCTCAGTGTCTGTCTCAGTGTCTGTCTCAGTGTCTGTCTCAGTGTCTGTCTCAGTGTGTGTCTCAATGTCTGTCTCAGTGTCTGTCTCAGTGTCTGTCTCAGTGTGTGTCTCAATGTCTGTCTCAGTGTCTGTTTCAGTGTCTGTCTCAGTGTCTGTCTCAGTGTCTGTCTCAGTGTCTATCTCAGTGTCTGTCTCAGTGTCTGTCTCAGTGTCTGTCTCAGTGTCTGTCTCAGTGTCTGTCTCAGTGTGTGTCTCAATGTCTGTCTCAGTGTCTGTTTCAGTGTCTGTCTCAGTGTCTGTCTCAGTGTCTGTCTCAGTGTCTATCTCAGTGTCTGTCTCAGTGTCTGTCTCAGTGTCTGTCTTAGTGTCTGTCTCAGTGTCTGTCTCAGTGTCTGTCTCAGTGTCTGTCTCAGTGTCTGTCTCAGTGTCTGTCTCAGTGTCTGTCTCAGTGTCTGTCTCAGTGTCTGTCTCAGTGTCTGTCTCAGTGTCTGTCTCAGTGTCTGTCTCAGTGTCTGTCTCAGTGTCTGTCTCAGTGTCTGTCTTAGTGTCTGTCTCAGTGTCTGTCTCAGTGTCTGTCTCAGTGTCTGTCTCAGTGTCTGTCTCAGTGTCTATCTCAGTGTCTGTCTCAGTGTCTGTCTCAGTGTCTGTCTTAGTGTCTGTCTCAGTGTCTGTCTCAGTGTCTGTCTCAGTGTCTGTCTCAGTGTCTGTCTCAGTGTCTGTCTTAGTGTCTGTCTCAGTGTCTGTCTCAGTGTCTGTCTCAGTGTCTGTCTCAGTGTCTGTCTCAGTGTCTATCTCAGTGTCTGTCTCAGTGTCTGTCTTAGTGTCTGTCTCAGTGTCTGTCTCAGTGTCTGTCTCAGTGTCTGTCTCAGTGTCTGTCTCAGTGTCTGTCTCAGTGTCTGTCTCAGTGTCTGTCTCAGTGTCTGTCTCAGTGTCTGTCTCAGTGTCTGTCTCAGTGTGTGTCTCAATGTCTGTCTCAGTGTCTGTCTCAGTGTCTGTCTCAGTGTCTGTCTCAGTGTCTGTCTCACCTCATGCCTGTTCCGCAGTCTTCAGTATTAAAGAATCGTTTATTTCTCACTCAGCCTCTGCAGCCGCTATTTGAACTCATCCGAGCAAACAGCCATTTGACAATTAAAACCTGTCTTATTTTTTTAATTCCAAGAAGACACACCTGGATTGGGGGACATAAGCCAGCTGTAAGAAATTAGCAGTGTTTTATCCCCTTTAAAATTGAAAGCAAATTTGAAGAAACTGCTTCTAGGGGTGGGGAATGAGGGCTTTGGCTTGTTGGCTCAGCGGCTCAAGCAAATGTTGGTTTAATGTGTGGCACCCGGACCTCCGAGCTCTAGTTGATGATGGGGAGAAGCTGGCAGACGAGAGGCCCTTGAACGCCATATTGCTGTCATTATTTCTGCTTTTTAAAAGTAATTTTTGCTCAGTTATTCAAGGCTAAAAATTTCTTCTAATTACAGGGTCTCAGTGGGTAGCCTCAGGTGGGACCCAGGTAGGGGAGAGTGACAAGAGGACAGAGTGACAAGAGGACAGAGTGACAAGGGGACAGAGAAGGTGAGAGGGAGAATGAGAGAGTGAGGAGAGTGAGAAGAGAGTGTGAAAAGAAAAGAGTGAGAAGGAGAGTGAGAAGGAGAGTGAGAAGGAGAGTGAAAAGGAGAGTGAGAAAGAGAGTGAGAAGGAGGGTGAGAAGGAGAGTGAGAAGGAGAGTGAGATGGAGAGTGAGAAGGAGGGTGAGAAAGAGAGTGAGAAAGAGAGTGAGAAGGAGAGTGAGAAGGAGAGTGAGAAGGAGAGTGAGATGGAGAGTGAGAAAGAGAGTGAGATAGAGAGTGAGAAAGAGAGTGAGAAGGAGAGTGAGAAAGAGAGTGAGAAAGAGAGTGAGAAAGAGAGTGAGAAGGAGGGTGAGAAAGAGAGTAAGATGGAGAGTGAGAAAGAGAGTGAGAAGGAGGGTGAGAAAGAGAGTGAGAAAGAGAGTGAGAAAGAGAGTGAGATGGAGAGTGAGAAAGAGAGTGAGAAGGAGAGTGAGATGGAGAGTGAGAAAGAGAGTGAGAAGGAGAGTGAGATGGAGAGTGAGAAAGAGAGTGAGAAGGAGAGTGAGATGGAGAGTGAGAAAGAGAGTGAGAAGGAGAGTGAGTCTGTGAGGGTGGGTGTTTGGCAAAAAATTGCTGCAACCAGTGAAGAAAAGCCTGCAAAAGCAAAACTGGGAATTTTCCTGGCTCAAGTGGAGTTGGGGTTATTAATTTGCCTGGTGGGGGGGGGGCGTAAGGGCGGCCACACCCGAGAAGGCCTAAGAAGGCAGGTTGATTGAAAGGGATCGAATATTCATCTTCTGCTCTATTGAGATTTAATGACCAGATTAAACGGGTCTGAGGGGAAGGCAAACACGTTGGCTCACACACGCCAGTCGCAAGGGTCTTTTGCCCCTTTCATTCTCGTCCCTCTGATGCATTCCCCCCCCCCTGTCTGAAGTCGCCCTGCTCACTTTCGATGGCTCGATTTAATATTGCCTTCCATCTCTCCATCTTTCGCGAGGAACATTGCTTAATTGCCTCCTCCCCATAGCATTCGACAGGACCTTGGTTGTGCTGTAAACCGCCCGTGTGAAGCTCGTGTCTCTTCTTTGCCGCTCACTGGGCCTTAGATCCTCTATCCATCCTTATCTCTATCCATCCTTATCTCTATCCATCCTTATCTCTATTCATTCTTATCTCTATCCATTCTTATCTGTATCCATTCTTATCTCTATCCATTCATATCTCTATCCATCCTTATCTCTATCCATCCTTATCTCTATCCATCCTTATCTCTATCCATCCTTATCTCTATCCATCCTTATCTATATCCATTCTTTTCTCTATCCATCCTTATCTCTATCCATCCTTATCTCTATCCATCCTTATCTCTATCCATCCTTATCTGTATCCATTCTTATCTCTATCCATTCTTATCTCTATCCATCCTTATCTCTATCCATTCTTATCTCTATCCATCCTTATCTCTATCCATCCTTATCTGTATCCATTCTTATCTCTATCCATCCTTATCTCTATCCATCCTTATCTCTATCCATCCTTATCTCTATCCATCCTTATCTCTATCCATCCTTATCTCTATTCATCCTTATCTCTATCCATCCTTATCTCTATCCATTCTTATCTCTATCCATCCTTATCTCTATCCATCCTTATCTGTATCCATTCTTATCTCTATCCATTCTTATCTATATTCATCCTTATCTCTATCCATCCTTATCTCTATCCATTCTTATCTCTATCCATCCTTATCTCTATCCATCCTTATCTGTATCCATTCTTATCTCTATCCATTCTTATCTATATTCATCCTTATCTCTATCCATCCTTATCTCTATCCATTCTTATCTCTATTCATCCTTATCTCTATCCATCCTTATCTCTATCCATCCTTATCTCTGTCTATCCTTATCTCTATCTATCTTTTTTCTCTATCCATTTACATTTGATTCTATTCATCTATCCTCATTATCCTCTATCCATTAATCTATGCAGCTTTAAAAACGCATTTTTTTAATTTCCTTTTTGCCTACTCATATAAGTAGTGCAGAAAGTAAATGATTTTTTATTTTTAAAGAACATACTCGTAGTTCCTTAAACAATAGTATCATTGAGACTTGGCTGGAAAATATGTTGTTTATAAGCATGGGTTTATTGTTCCAATTTCTTGCTTGTTTGAAGATTGCTCCTTTGCAAAAGGATAAAGATCAATTCCGAACTCGATTGCATTGCTCAGCGAAAGCGGTCAGTCAGAGCACAACTGTACAAGCCCAAGGGTTAAACAACGAAAAGCAACACACCTGTTGCGATAGCGCAAATTTACAGAAAGAACATTTAGAAGTCACTGGTTTTACGTTGAGGACAAGCACAAAAAGTTAAGCATATTCTTGTCGAGGTAATCAGTGGTTTAAGCATTTTTAGCAATGCCATACACCATTGGGGGGTAGTGCGCTGAGGTACAAGAAGAAGGTGCAGGAACTTTGTACAGACTTTAACAGACGGGAGTCATAAAAATAAATATATAGATAAATAATTAGACAATATTGTAGTTCCAACCAAGAGTGAAAACTTCGCTCCAGTTGGTTTGGAACAGTCGGATAACCAGTGCAGAAACTCGTGGAGATTAGCTGAACTCTTTAAAAAGTTATGACTTTGTTTGACAGCTAAATAGTGTTTGATTGACAAGTGCTGATTTGACAGAAAGTGGCGAGTGGGCGAGTGGTTTGCATTCGCGAGATTTATAGCCGAATAATCATAAATACGCGAGTAGTTATCGGTTCGTCTTATCAAGCTGAGTTAGTGGACTCGCGAGTCAGGCCTCTATCAAGTGAATTGGTCAAAAATAATGTGCTAAATGATTTGGATGAAGAATTAAAATATTTTTATGCTCTTATAACCTCTAGGATCCGCATTAATAGACCACTGTCAGAGTGTCTGATGAATCTGTCAGGCAGTTCTGTCAGGAGATGAATCTGTCAGACAGTTCTGTCAGGAGATGAATCTGTCAGACAGTTCTGTCAGAAGACGAATCTGTCAGACAGTTCTGTCAGAAGACGAATCTGTCAGACAGTTCTGTCAGAAGACGAATCTGTCAGACAGTTCTGTCAGAAGACGAATCTGTCAGACAGTTCTGTCAGAAGACGAATCTGTCAGACAGTTCTGTCAGGAGACGAATCTGTCAGACAGTTCTGTCAGAAGATGAATCTGTCAGACAATTCTGTCAGAAGATGAATCTGTCAGACATTTCTGTCAGGAGACGAATCTGTCAGACAGTTCTGTCAGGAGATGAATCTGTCAGGCAGTTCTGTCAGAAGATGAATCTGTCAGACAGTTCTGTCAGAAGACGAATCTGTCAGACATGATCGGTCAGTGGCTCTCGGAGCGGCAGAGTCGCTGCCTGCTCAGCTGCTGCACCACCGAGTCCAGCTTCCAGCTGTGCATCTCCAGCAGCCGGCTGCATCGCTGCCTGTCACAGACGCCCCATCTGAAGAGCTGCTCAACTTTGAGGTACCTGGCCGCGCGCTCCGTGTCCCAGTGGTGCAGGCTGAGCGCCAGGTAGCTCTCCTCGTCCGTGACGCCGAACACCTCGGCGGTCACCCGGTGCACCAGCTCGAGCGGGGTGCAGCCCGGACCGCAGAATGACATCGGCTCGCAGCAGGAATGATCCGACGCGCTGGACGACGACAGCCGCTGCTCGTCCAGCTGCTGATGTTTCCGGCGCGGCGGCAGAACCCAGTAGATGTCCTCTGACAGCTGGCGCCCGTTGCGAACGATTGGGAGAATTCGAGGGCGCTGCGTTGAGATCAGCGAGGACTGCTGCTGCTGCTGCTGCTGCTGGTCTCCGGTGCCGGTGGACAGCGACCTCCGGCAGGCGCATCTCGCCATAGCGGAGGTCGGCGCTCGCTGAAAATCGTTCGACTCGTCGTGGTGATGGTTGAGGATGGAGCAGAGGTCGCTGCTGGCTGGCGAGTCGGGTAGCTGCAGAGACGTCCTCGGCGTCAGGTCGACTGAGTCGCCGCCGCCGGCTCTGCTGCCTCCACCGACGAGCGACAGTTGCAGCCTGGGCGGCAGCGGCACCGGGGTTGTCGGCCTGGACCAGTTGCTGGCCGTCGATGCTGACGACGGCTTCTTCTGGTGTCTCTGCAGCTGCTGCTTTCGGTGCAGCGCCTCGTAGCTCACGTAGCTGCTGTCGGTTGAAGAGTCCAGAAAGTCCGCGTCACTGGCCGAGCCGCAGGACATCTGAGACGAAGACTCCCTGTTGCCCATAACCGAGTCTTCGTCCTGCGAGTTGAAATTTTGAGTCGAAGTGTTATTGCTGAGCACTTAGAGCTCTGTGTGTGCGTGTAACCTATATCGGAGAGAACGAGCTGCTATCTGCGGAAACACTGTCTCTGAATCAAGATAAGGCCGCCTTTGAGCAGTGAGAAGGTCTCATACCTAAGAACTTCAGCTTGCACGTGAGAATCTGGTCCAAATCTTGAATAAAAACTGCTCACGTTTCTAGTGGGAGTTGGAGTTGGAGATTTTCGTTCTGTTTTTTTACACTGAGTTCACTTTGGCCATAGAGGTCAGTTTTACAGTAAGATTACAGTTTTACAATCATGAGCAGTTGCTCACTTCATTCGGGCGGCCTTATTGACAAATAAATTCTAATTAGGCAATAAACAACTTTATTAGCCTGTTGTCAAATATGGCTGAGCACTCACCGGATTTGAAGACGCACAGAAAATGGCGCAAATGTTGAGTTGAGCTCTGTCTAGTTCTATTCAACAGAACTGTTTTTCTACTCTCTAGGCGAATCTGGCTCGAAATGAGTGTTATTATTGACCTATTGTGAGGCCTGCCTATGCACTATTGCTATGCTTGCCCTATCACCCAATGCGCCATTCATTGGCTTTATATGGGAGGCAGTGGAAAGCATGGCTTGACAATATCGCTAGAAGGAGAGAGTCTGGGCCAATGCGGGCGCTACTCCACCTTGGGGTTGGTTGCTGCTCACGGGGCTCGGGGCTTCCAGTTCGGGCGAAAAGAAGGGCAAGCCGAGCGCAAAAGATAAACGACAGACTGCCAGTAAGGCTTGAATTTGAATTACCAAAGGCAGCAAGTAGAAGGACCAATTGTGTGCGACTCCACTCTTGGCGAGTGTGTGTGCGTTTTTCTTGTCATTTTCTTGCTTCTCTCCACGTCTTCTTTGCTTTCCTGTTCCTGTGTGTCTCATTCAGCCTTTCTTTCTATGCTAGGTGTAAGAGACTCCATTGTTACCGAACTGGTTCAGTGCTCAAGTCGCGTGATCTCAACTCAGTAAGAAGCTGAGCATGATTATCATTCTCTTGATTGCATTCACTACTTATTATAATAACTGTCTGATCCCATATCTACTCATTCTAGTGTCTGATCTGATCTCTACTCATTCTAGTGACTGTCTGATCTGATCTCTACCCATTCTAGTGACTGTCTGATCTCATCTCTACTCATTCTAGTGACTGTCTGATCTCATCTCTACTCATTCTAGTGACTGTCTGATCTCATCTCTACTCATTCTAGTGACTGTCTGATCTCATCTCTACTCATTCTAGTGACTGTCTGATCTGATCTCTACCCATTCTAGTGACTGTCTGATCTCATCTCTACTCATTCTAGTGACTGTCTGATCTGATCTCTACTCATTCTAGTGTCTGATCTGATCTCTACTCATTCTAGTGACTGTCTGATCTGATCTCTACCCATTCTAGTGACTGTCTGATCTCATCTCTACTCATTCTAGTGACTGTCTGATCTGATCTCTACTCATTCTAGTGACTGTCTGATCTCATCTCTACTCATTCTAGTGACTGTCTGATCTCATCTCTACTCATTCTAGTGACTGTCTGATCTCATCTCTACTCATTCTAGTGACTGTCTGATCTCATCTCTACTCATTCTAGTGACTGTCTGATCTCATCTCTACTCATTCTAGTGACTGTCTGATCTCATCTCTACTCATTCTAGTGACTGTCTGATCTCATCTCTACCCATTCTAGTGACTGTCTGATCTCATCTCTACCCATTCTAGTGACTGTCTGATCTCATCTCTACCCATTCTAGTGACTGTCTGATCTCATCTCTACCCATTCTAGTGACTGTCTGATCTCATCTCTACTCATTCTAGTGACTGTCTGATCTGATCTCTACTCATTCTAGTGACTGTCTGATCTCATCTCTACTCATTCTAGTGACTGTCTGATCTGATCTCTACTCATTCTAGTGACTGTCTGATCTCATCTCTACCCATTCTAGTGACTGTCTGATCTCATCTCTACTCATTCTAGTGACTGTCTGATCTGATCTCTACCCATTCTAGTGACTGTCTGATCTGATCTCTACCCATTCTAGTGACTGTCTGATCTCATCTCTACTCATTCTAGTGACTGTCTGATCTCATCTCTACCCATTCTAGTGACTGTCTGATCTGATCTCTACTCATTCTAGTGACTGTCTGATCTCATCTCTACTCATTCTAGTGTCTGATCTGATCTCTACTCATTCTAGTGTCTGATCTGATCTCTACTCATTCTAGTGTCTGATCTGATCTCTACTCATTCTAGTGTCTGATCTGATCTCTACTCATTCTAGTGTCTGATCTGATCTCTACTCATTCTAGTGTCTGATCTGATCTCATCTCTACTCATTCTAGTGACTGTCTGATCTGATCTCTACCCATTCTAGTGACTGTCTGATCTCATCTCTACTCATTCTAGTGACTGTCTGATCTGATCTCTACTCATTCTAGTGTCTGATCTGATCTCATCTCTACTCATTCTAGTGACTGTCTGATCTGATCTCTACCCATTCTAGTGACTGTCTGATCTCATCTCTACTCATTCTAGTGACTGTCTGATCTGATCTCTACTCATTCTAGTGACTGTCTGATCTCATCTCTACCCATTCTAGTGACTGTCTGATCTGATCTCTACTCATTCTAGTGACTGTCTGATCTGATCTCTACTCATTCTAGTGACTGTCTGATCTGATCTCTACTCATTCTAGTGACTGTCTGATCTCATCTCTACTCATTCTAGTGTCTGATCTCATCTCTACTCATTCTAGTGTCTGATCTGATCTCTACTCATTCTAGTGTCTGATCTGATCTCTACTCATTCTAGTGTCTGATCTGATCTCTACTCATTCTAGTGACTGTCTGATCTCTACTCATTCTAGTGTCTGATCTGATCTCTACTCATTCTAGTGTCTGATCTCATCTCTACTCATTCTAGTGTCTGATCTGATCTCTACTCATTCTAGTGACTGTCTGATCTCATCTCTACTCATTCTAGTGACTGTCTGATCTCATCTCTACTCATTCTAGTGACTGTCTGATCTCATCTCTACTCATTCTAGTGACTGTCTGATCTCATCTCTACCCATTCTAGTGACTGTCTGATCTCATCTCTACTCATTCTAGTGTCTGATCTGATCTCTACTCATTCTAGTGACTGTCTGATCTCATCTCTACTCATTCTAGTGACTGTCTGATCTCATCTCTACTCATTCTAGTGACTGTCTGATCTCATCTCTACTCATTCTAGTGACTGTCTGATCTCATCTCTACCCATTCTAGTGACTGTCTGATCTGATCTCTACTCATTCTAGTGACTGTCTGATCTGATCTCTACTCATTCTAGTGACTGTCTGATCTGATCTCTACTCATTCTAGTGACTGTCTAATCTCATCTCTACTCATTCTAGTGACTGTCTGATCTCATCTCTACCCATTCTAGTGACTGTCTGATCTGATCTCTACTCATTCTAGTGACTGTCTGATCTGATCTCTACTCATTCTAGTGACTGTCTGATCTGATCTCTACTCATTCTAGTGACTGTCTGATCTCATTTCTACTCATTCTAGTGACTGTCTGATCTCATCTCTACTCATTCTAGTCACTGTCTGATCTCATCTCTACTCATTCTAGTGACTGATCTGATCTCATCTCTACTCATTCTAGTGACTGTCTGATCTCATCTCTACTCATTCTAGTGACTGTCTAATCTCATCTCTACTCATTCTAGTGACTGTCTGATCTCATCTCTACTCATTCTAGTGACTGATCTCATCTCTACTCATTCTAGTTGTCTGATGTATTCTCTACTCATTCTAGTGTAGTCTTACTAATTTTGAGAACTTGAGCAGACAGAACTGCAGTGCAGATGCCCAGTCTCTCGCCATCACTTCTCTCCCAGACTCACTTTCATCACCCTGGTCTCTAATGGGCGCTCTAGCCCACCCACTGCATCATGAGTTTACCCGCCTTTCACTTTGCAAGCATGTTGTTTTGCTTGAATTCAAACATTCAAAACTCCAATGCCAACGCACTCAGTCCGAACCCTGTATTATTGCCCTTCTCCTATCTTCTGCTTTTTGTTCTCTGCTCAAATTTCCTGCTCAGCGGGGCAGCAGCAGCTCCTTTGCCTTGCAATCAGCTCTGCAAGCTCGACTAGTTATCTGTCTTTATCTCTCTCGCGCCCCCTGTGCCGTGTGCATAATTAAGCAAGAAAGAAAATTGAATTTTCGGCTGGGCAAAAAAAGTGGCCATGCGAGTTGCTGCTCTGCGCTACTCTGCTCTGCTCTAGTCTCAGAGTAGATTTTGTCACGAACCTTGAGCTGTAAATTTGAGATGAACAGCTGGAGTGAGAGATCGGGTTGGCGGGTTTACCAGTAAACGAGTACGTGGGGCCACTGCAGTGAGCACAAGGGCTGCAGAGACACTTTTATGGCTGGCTTTTGCTTGGAGAATTGCCAATTCAATGGGTATAATAGCTCACAGGCAAAGGGAATGTAATTAGTTAAATATTGCAGGTCATTTCTTCACACTGTGCAAAGCTGTTTGTTGGGGGTAATTCCCTGTTTAATGTGAAATGGAACCTGTTAAAATGAAGATCACTATCTTGTTAAACAGGTCACTCTTTAGATTTGTGAATGCTCACTCCCTGTTTCACGTTACTTTCTTGGTTTGAAGGTCACTATCGAAGTGTGAAGGTCACTATAGAAATGTGAAGGCCAATCTGTAAGTGTGAAAGTCACTATAGAAATGTGAAGGCCAATCTGTAAGTGTGAAAGTCACTATAGAAATGTGAAGGCCAATCTGTAAGTGTGAAAGTCACTATAGAAATGTGAAGGCCAATCTGTAAGTGTGAAAGTCACTATAGAAATGTGAAGGCCAATCTGTAAGTGTGAAAGTCACTATAGAAATGTGAAGGCCACTCTGTAAGTGTGAAAGTCACTATAGAAATGTGAAAGTCAGTCTATAGTGTGAAGGTCAGTCTATAGTGTGAAGGTCAGTCTATAGTGTGAAGGTCAGTCTATAGTGTGAAGGTCAGTCTATAGTGTGAAGGTCAGTCTATAGTGTGAAGGTCAGTCTATAGTGTGAAGGTCAGTCTATAGTGTGAAGGTCAGTCTATAGTGTGAAGGTCAGTCTATAGTGTGAAGGTCAGTCTATAGTGTGAAGGTCAGTCTATAGTGTGAAGGTCAGTCTATAGTGTGAAGGTCAGTCTATAGTGTGAAGGTCAGTCTATAGTGTGAAGGTCAGTCTATAGTGTGAAGGTCAGTCTATAGTGTGAAGGTCAGTCTATAGTGTGAAGGTCAGTCTATAGTGTGAAGGTCAGTCTATAGTGTGAAGGTCAGTCTATAGCGTGAAGGTCAGTCTATAGTGTGAAGGTCAGTCTATAGTGTGAAGGTCAGTCTATAGTGTGAAGGTCAGTCTATAGTGTGAAGGTCAGTCTATAGTGTGAAGGTCAGTCTATAGTGTGAAGGTCAGTCTATAGTGTGAAGGTCAGTCTATAGTGTGAAGGTCAGTCTATAGTGTGAAGGTCAGTCTATAGTGTGAAGGTCAGTCTATAGTGTGAAGGTCAGTCTATAGTGTGAAGGTCAGTCTATAGTGTGAAGGTCAGTCTATAGCGTGAAGGTCAGTCTATAGTGTGAAAGTCAGTCTATAGTGTGAAGGTCAGTCTATAGTGTGAAGGTCAGTCTATAGTGTGAAGGTCAGTCTATAGTGTGAAGGCCACTCTGTAAGTGTGAAAGTCACTATAAAAGTGACTATCTATCTGGCAGCCCCTTATCAGTTATTACTGCTCAACTACTAAGAGTTCAGACCTTCAAAGCAACTACGAGCTAAAAAACCAGGCACTTCTATCCAACTGGCAAATTTCCAGGAAGTCTCCCATCTTTTTGACTTTCTCAGCATCATCTGATGCTAAAAATATCTCAAGTGCCCCCGTACTCCAGCCCACGCGTTTCTAACGGAACTCTTCATTTGTTATCTGCAGCAAAAAACTCCCTCTGCTGGCATCCTTTCAGCAGCTGGGTTATTCCTCCTCCTGTGAGTCTGTATTTACATCCCAAGCACTCCCGCCCACTCACAGCCCCGCGCTTCCTGACCCGGATGAAGGCGTCCGTACTGAGCCAAGGAGACCGATTAGATAAGGATCTGGACTTGATCCAGCTCTGGCCCAAACACTGATTCTCCATAGCTGTACTCACTCTTAGAGGGGGTGATTCTTAGAGGGGCGATTCTTAGAAATATAATTCTTAGAGGGACGATTCTTAGAAATACGATTCTTAGAGGGACGATTCTCAAAGGGGTGATTATTAAAGGAGCGATTCTGAGAGGGCGATTCTTAGAAAGGTAATTCTCAGAGGGGCGATTCTTAGAGGGGCGATTCTTAGTGGGGAGATTCTTAGAGGGCGATTCTCAGAGGGAGATTCTTAGAGGGGCGATTCTTGGAGGGAAGATTCTTAGAGGGGAGATTCTTAGAGGGGCGATTCTTAGGGGGCAATTCTTAGAGGGCGATTCTTAGAGGGGAGATTCTTAGAAGGGAGATTCTTAGAGGGGAGATTCTTAGAGGGGCGGTTCTGAGAGGGCGATTCTTAGAGGGGAGATTCTTAGAAGGGAGATTCTTAGAGGGGAGATTCTTAGAGGGGCGATTCTTGGAGGGGCGATTCTTAGAGGGCGATTCTTAGAGGGGAGATTCTTAGAAGGGAGATTCTTAGAGGGGAGATTCTTAGAGGGGAGATTCTTAGAGGGGAGATTCTTAGAGGGGAGATTCTTAGAGGGGCAGTTCTGAGAGGGCGATTCTTAGAGGGGAGATTCTTAGAAGGGAGATTCTTAGAGGGGAGATTCTTAGAGGGGCGATTCTTGGAGGGGCGATTCTTAGAGGGCGATTCTTAGAGGGGCGGTTCTGAGAGGGACGATTCTTGGAGGGGCGATTCTTAGAGGGGCGATTCTGAGAGGGGCGATTCTTAGAGGGGCGATTCTTAGAGGGCGATTCTTAGAAAGAGGACGTTCCTTAGAAAGGCGATTAACAATAGGGCGATTCTCAGAGGGGTTTAAGCTTCAAAACTTTTCAGTGGTGAAAATTTCAATGGCCCCAATCCAGCCATCCATAGCACTCCCTGGCCTCATTATAGCTGTTTTGATTGCAGTTGATTTCCCATATGGGAAACACAGGTTGTAAATATTTTCATCTGAAATGGCAACAACAGCTCTTGGATAAATGTGTCTCTGTTTGGGTGATTAGGGGGCTTGCACTTCATCATTTTACTTCCTGTGATAAGCTAAACAAGTTTTTTGCAAGACTGGAGAAGCGAAAAATTTGCGATACTGCATTAATTCTGATGCAGCATTCCTTTAAAATTACAGTTTTCTAACTGAGAATCGCCCCTCTAAGAATCATTTTTCTAAGAATTGACTCTCTAAGAATCGCCTTTGTAAGAATCGCCCCTCTCAGAATCGCCCCTCTCAGAATCGCTCCTCTAAGAATCTCCCCTTTAAGAATCTCCCCTCTAAGAATCTCCCCTCTAAGAATCTCTCCTCTAAGATTCTCCCCTCTAAGAATCGCCCCTCTAAGAATTGTCCCTCCCAATAATCGCCCCTCTGAGAATCGCACCTTTAAGAATCGCCGTCTAAGAATCGCCCTTCCAAGAATCGCCCCTCTAAGAATCGCCCTCTAAGAATCGCTCCTCTAAGAATCGCCCTCTAAGAATCGCCCCCTAAGAATCGCCCTCTAAGAATCGCCCCTCTAAGAATCGCCCCCTAAGAATCGCCCTCTAAGAATCGCCCTCTAAGAATCGCCCTCTAAGAATCGCCCCTCTAAGAATCGCCCCCTAAGAATCGCCGTCTAAGAATCGCCCCTCTGAGAATCGCCCCTCTAAGAATCGTCCTTTAAGAATCGCCCCTCTAAGAATCGCCCCCTAAGAATCGCCCTCTAAAAATCGCACCCCTAAGAATCGCCGTCTAAGAATCGCCCCTCTAAGAATCGCCCTTTAAGAATCGCCCCTCTAAGAATCGCCCCCTTAGAATCGCCCTCTAAGAATCGCACCCCTAAGAATCGCCGTCTAAGAATCGCCCCTCTAAGAATCGCCCCTCTAAGAATCGCCCCCTAAGAATCGCCCTCTAAGAATCGCCCCCCTAAGAATCACCTCTCTAAGAATCACCCCTCTAAGAAACACCCTCTAAGAATCACCCTCTAAAAATCGCCCCTCTAAGATTCTCCCTGACGAAAGCGCAACCTGAATGGAAGCCAGTCCGAACACAAAAGTTCATAGATGCGAACACGAGGCAACTCGAAACTGGCACCCTGCAGAGTTGGCCTGCATTTCCTAAAAGCAGATCGCAACTGATTTGCAAACAGCTGCACAGAATCTGCAGCACACAGAGACCCAGTTGTCAGCCATTTCCACAAGTCAGTGCAGGCATTTCCATACAGCAGTTCCCACGCTTTTGTGCTTAGCGAAGGTTGCAGAGAAATGCAGTGTAGTACAAAATTGGAGATTAGCAATTACATACTGAGCAAGTGGCTGTAGCAAATGTACTTTTAAATCTTGTTTAGATTATGCTTACAAGTCTTGTGAAGAAATAGTTCAATTTCAATGTTGAAACATGATTTTGATGTAGAGTCAAAGTAAGACGGGCGATTCTTAGAGGTGTTTCGTTGAAGGGAGATTCTTAGAGGCGATTCTTAGAGGGCCATTCTCAGAGGGGCGATTCTTAGACGGCGATTCTTAGGGGTGCGATTCTTAGAGGGGCGATTCTTAGGGGTGCGATTCTTAGAGGGGTGATTCTTAGGGGGCGATTCTTAGAGGGGTGATTCTTAGGGGGCGATTCTTAGAGGGGAGATTCTTAAAGGGCAATATTTAAAGGGGCGATTCTTAGAGGGCGATATTTAATGGCCTTAGAGGGGCGATTCTTAGAGGGGTGATTCTTAGAGGGGCGATTCTTAGAGGGTGATTCTTAGAGGGCGATATTTAAAGAGGCGATTCTCAGAGGGGCGATTCCTAGAGTGGTGTTTCGTTGAAGAGAGATTCTTAGAGGGGCGATTCTTAGAGGGTGATTCTTAGGGGGCGATTCTTAGAGGGGAGATTCTTAAAGGGCAATATTTAAAGGGGCGATTCTTAGAGGAGCGACTCTCAGAGGGGCGATTCTTAGAGGGCGATATTTAATGGCCTTAGAGGGGCGATTCTTAGAGGGGTGATTCTTAGAGGGGCGATTCTTAGAGGGTGATTCTTAGAGGGCGATATTTAAAGAGGCGATTCTCAGAGGGGCGATTCCTAGAGTGGTGTTTCGTTGAAGAGAGATTCTTAGAGGGGCGATTCTTAGAGGGTGATTCTTAGAGGGGCGATTCTTAGAGGGGTGATTCTTAGTCGGGCGATATTTAAAGGGGCGATACTTAGAGGGGCGATTCTTAGAGGGCGATTCTCAGAGGGGCGATTTTTAGAGGGGCAATTCTTAAAGGGGCGATTCTTAGAGGGGCGATTCTTAGAGGGGCGATTCTTAGAGGGGCGATTCTCCGATGGGGATTCCAAGAAATGAATTTTGATTCATAAATAAATACTTAAATATTTTCCGAGATGAGAAAACATTGCGCAAGTGATTACATACTTATTACCAACCAGCCCATAGCTCGCACGCAGCTGATAGCATACTGTATCGAAGGCTTTCCCACGCTCTGATAGAAGAACCAAAATTATATTTTTTACTTATTTGTTGCCTTTGATGCCATGCAAGCTCAATAATAGTTTGAAAAACATCCATGCAAGGAAAAAGTGCTTTTTCTATTTCGTCATTCGGTACTCTTATTTGCTGATTTTAGTATAATTTTATTGAAAATGTGCACTGCACTACTTATTTCAGTAGAGAATTATGAATGCAAAAGACAGGATATAAAAAACCGAGATTAAGCATGTTCCCTTTTTAAACGGATTCAAGCCTACATTTTGAGGATGTTATATGCTTTAGATGCTACTCTTAGTGAAAGCAAGTACCCTAGAGTGATTTTTGCTCTTAAAATTACTTTAAAAATTATAAAAAACTTGACACATTTTTTGTACTTGATTAGAAGAGAAGTAGACTGCGGTACACAGAAATATAAGAGAGGTAGACTGGATAGACAGCCAAATGGAGAGGTAGACAGGAACTGAGACAAAAATGTGGACAGGGACTGAGAAGTAGACAGGAACTGAGAAGTAGACAGGAACTGAGAAGTAGACAGGAACTGAGAAGTAGACAGGGACTGAGAAGTAGACAGGAACTGAGAAGTAGACAGGGACTGAGAAGTAGACAGGAACTGAGAAGTAGACAGGAACTGAGAAGTAGACAGGGACTGAGAAGTTGACAGGGACTGAGAAGTAGACAGGAACTGAAAAGTAGACAGGAACTGAGAAGTAGACAGGGACTGAGAAGTAGACAAGGACTGAAAAGTAGACTGGAACTGAGAAGTAGACAGGGACTGGGAAGTAGACAGGGACTGAGAAGTAGACAGGAACTGAGAAGTAGACAGGGACTGAGAAGTAGGCAGGGACTGAGACAAAAATGTGGACAGGGACTGAGAAGTAGACAGGGACTGAGAAGTAGACAGGAACAGAAAAGTAGACAGGAACAGAGAATTAGTCAGAGGCTGAGAAGTGGAAAGGGACTGAGAAGTAGACAGGGACTGAGAAGTAGACAGGGGCTGAAAAGTAGACAGGAACTGAGAAGTAGACAGGGACTGAGAAGTAGACAGGAACTGAGAAGTAGACAGGGACTGAGAAGTAGACAGGGACTGAGAAGTAGACAGGGACTGAGAAGTAGACAGGAACTGAGAAGTAGACAGGAACTGAGAAGTAGACAAGGACTGAAAAGTAGACAGGAACTGAGAAGTAGACAGGAACTGAGAAGTAGACAGGGGCTGAGAAGTAGACAGAGACTGAGAAGTAGACAGGGACTGAGAAGTAGACAGGAACTGAGAAGTAGACAGGAACTGAGAAGTAGACAGGAACTGAGAAGTAGACAGGAACTGAGAAGTAGACAGGAACTGAGAAGTAGACAGGGACTGAGAAGTAGACAGAGACTGAAGAGTAGACAAGAGAGAGAATGGCAAAGTGAGATTCAAGGCAGGTATTAAGCAGAATCGAGGCCCACACAGAATGAGCAGAGGGGCAGGGGGCAGATGAGCAGTCAGTGAACCGAATGGGACTCAGGCAGGATCTGAAGCTCTCGGAGCAATCTATCTGGATGGCTGGCAGTTGCAGCGGGGGGGGGTTTGGAACTCGTCAAAAATTGGCTAGTCATCAGGGAGGCAGTCAGCAGAGCCACCCCGCTCCCCAACCCCCCTCCTCCGCGGCAGGAGCAGCAAGCTGCTCATCAAAGATCGACTCAGATCGATGCCGAAGATAGTTCCCAGCCTCCGGGCCTTCATCCGTATCCTTACTTAGCTGGCCTTGAGTTCAACAATGCATATGAAAAGAGTCTGATGGTTGCCGGGGGGAGGGGCTTGGAGCTGATGAGAAGTCAGCCAAGAGCTTCGAGTCGACAACTTGAAGGGAGATTAAGGTTTGAGAGAGACTTAGCTGCACCGAATAGTTTAATGATGCCCGGTTGCTAGGGGAGGGGGGGGTTCGGCCCTCAGACAGGTATTAACCTGGGATTTCTTTAACTATCACTGGTCTGATTTGAAGACAGTCGGTCCCCTCTTACTCAAGCTCTCGAATCTACCCCACCAAGCCTGATATCGAAGTTCGAGTCCGTTGCAAAACCCGATTAGCATTTTACAATGCTGCCACAAGGCAGACACCAAGGACTTGATTGCCTAAACACATTAATAATCTTTAGTGCACCGGAGAGCTTTCAGTTTTCGTTTGTTAATTTCGTGCGGTCTGGCTGGCTATCAATAAATCAAAGCACGCTTTTTTCTAGTACCTTTTCGCTGCATAAGGGCTGCAAAAGTGAAAATGCCAATAGAGCTGAGCCCCCGGGTGACCTGGATTCTATTTTAACAAAACAAACTGCAAAAGCAAACTACGCAGCAAAGCGAAACAAAAAAGCAGAAGAAGAAGCATGATGAAGATGCACAGGTAGGAACTCACCTTGATGCGGTTGCAGCCTTGGCATGGTCAGGACTCCTTTGACTCGAGAAGCTCACCCGCTTCCACCGAGCCACTGCAGAGACTGGACGCTCGTTGAGCTCGCTGGCTTTATTTATATACGGTAGGTGGCGCCTCGGACTGCGGAGCCTCATATGAATTTGAAATGAGCGAAGGACACACACACACAGACACACGCTCGCACTGAGAGCTGAGCTGAGCGCATCAGGAGGGGCGCCAGCAGCTGAAGGCTTTTGAATATTCACCAATATTCCCTGGGCCGTCATGAATATGGAAGAGGCATTAGAATAATAATGAGAGAGAAAGGAGAGCAGAGCGGACAGTGAGGGGTCTGCGAAAGTCCTCCTCTGCTGCAGAGCAGAGTGGCTCCAGCAGGCGAGTGGCGCATTGCGTGTCAGCCTGTCTTGTCTGCCGCTTCTGGTGGGTGGCCGTCGGGAAAGTTCTTTGCATGACGGCAAATCTTCACGGCTATATGATGAGCTGGACTATTTGCATACAGACTAACGGGAGCTGCATGCTCACAGGGACTCCTCTAGCAGCATTGATCTCCCCAGTCTCTTGAGTTTGTTTGACTATGCCCTGTTGACTCTGCTAGCTAAGTCTTGTAGGAGCAACACAGAGGCCTGCAAATTGCTTCGATTCGAATTCTCAGCTGCCAAGTTATTGATTTCCTCGGATGTGAAGTTGTTAGGCCGGACATTGCTCAGCGCTATTGAGGGGGCAGTGTGACTCATCTGAGTTATTGGAATCTGACTTGGGGGTGGTGGCATCTGACTCAGGGGTGTTGGAATTTGACTCAGGGGTGTTGGAATCTGACTTAGGGGTGTTCGAATCTGACTCAGGGGTATTGGAATTTGACTCAGGGGTGTTGGAATTTGACTCAGGGGTGTTGGAATTTGACTCAGGGGTATTGGAATTTGACTCAGGGGTGTTGGAATTTGACTCAGGGGTATTGGAATCTGACTCAGGGGTGTTGGAATCTGACTCAGGGGTGTTGGAATCTGACTCAGGGGTGTTGGAATCTGACTCAGGGGTAATGGAATCTGACTCAGGGGTGTTGGAATCTGACTCAGGGGTGGTGGAATCTGACTCAAGGGTGTTGTAATCTGACACAGGCGGATAACTGACACAGGCGGATAACTGACACAGGCGGATAACTGACACAGGTGGATAACTGACACAGGTGGATAACTGACACAGGCGGATAACTGACACAGGTGGATAACTGACACAGGCGGATAACTGACACAGGTGGATAACTGACACAGGCGGATAACTGACACAGGTGGATAACTGACACAGGCGGATAACTGACACAGGCGGATAACTGACACAGGTGGATAACTGACACAGGTGGATAACTGACACAGGCGGATAACTGACACAGGTGGATAACTGACACAGGTGGATAACTGACACAGGTGGATAACTGACACAGGCGGATAACTGACACAGGTGGATAACTGACACAGGCGGATAACTGACACAGGTGGATAACTGACACAGGTGGATTACTGACACAGGTGGATAACTGACACAGGTAGATAGCTGACACAGGTGAAGAATTACTGCAGAAAAGCTTATTCACTCAACTCTCATTTCAAATCCCAACTTCAGCTTTCTCAGAAAGTCAACTCAAGAGGAAGCAGCGGCGGCTCAACAGTGGAGCGGAACGTGATAGAGCATTAATAATTGGGGAAGAGACTCCGGATCCTCCTGGGAGATTAGGGATTAGCGGAACAGGAAAGGCAAGAGCGGATTACGGGGACTGGAGCGGGCAGGAAGCAGATCCACCAGTCAAATTTGATAAGAAATCTTTGTACGGAAAGAGAACCGCGCCTTTTGAAAATGTTGAAGTCATTCAAAGCATGACAAGGGTCCGGTGTTTGCCCGAGACAATCAGCTGAGGATCAGACAAGACCTCAGGCATTCGTGCACTGTAGGGGTAAAAATCTCATAATGGAATCTTCTTCGTGACATCTGTGTAGCCCAACTCGAAATCTGGAAAGTGGCACGCCATCATTGACACCCGAAAAGTGGCACGCCATTATTGACACCCGAAAAGTGGCACGCCATTATTGACACCCGAAAAGTGGCATGCCATTATTGACACCCGAAAAGTGGCATGCCATTATTGACAACTGAAAAGTGGCTCGCCATTATTGACAACCGAAAAGTGGCACGACATTAATGACAACCGAAAAGTGGCACGACATTAATGACGCTCGAGAAGTGGCACGACATTAATGACGCTCGAAAAGTGGCACGACATTAATGACGCTCGAAAAGTGGCACGACATTAATGACGCTCGAAAAGTGGCACGACATTAATGACACCCGAAAAGTGGCACGACATTAATGACGCTCGAAAAGTGGCACGACATTAATGACGCTCGAAAAGTGGCACGACATTAATGACGCTCGAAAAGTGGCACGACATTAATGACACCCGAAAAGTGGCACGACATTAATGACGCTCGAAAAGTGGCACGACATTAATGACGCTCGAAAAGTGGCACGACATTAATGACAACCGAAAAGTGGCACGACATTAATGACGCTCGAAAAGTGGCACGACATTAATGACAACCGAAAAGTGGCACGACATTAATGACACCCGAAAAGTGGCACGACATTATTGACACCCGGATAGTGGCACGCAATTTTTGACCTTGTTGCGACGCAGACTGTGACCACCACTTCTGTACACCAGCAGCAAGCAGTCAGCTAAAAACGATCCCCTGTCAGACCGTCAGCTTCAACCGACGTAGCATGCTTCACCATCGTACGGAAAAGAGTCCTTGGCGCCCCCCGCGAAAGACCACAGAGGATTGGACACTGCACCAAAAGGAGCCCAGGCGTCTGGGCCGACCCTTCGCTCCAGTCCCAGAAAGCTGTTGATATGCAAAGTTTATGCAAATTTTGATAATCCCTGGCTACCCGCGATCTGGGGCCGGTCTAAGAGCGTTCGGGGTTGCGGCCGCTGGCTGGGCGTGCATCTCCATAACTCCATCAAGCAGTGTTTAACATATAAATGAACGGGCCATAATTGAATAGTGACTCTCCGGCTGAGACTGCCGGCTGGGAAGCGAGGGGGGGGGTGGAGGAGGAGGAGGAGATGAGCGGCGAGGAGATTCCGGGAGGCGAACGGATATAAAGAGACGCCGCGCTCCCGTCTTGATGTTGGCAACTCTCGTCGGTCTCTAGGCCGGGCTTCGCAACGCGTGTCCTGCCGCTTGCTTCTTGGCTGCTGGCTCCTGGAAGAAGAAGATTAAAAAAGAAAGAAGACTTAAAGAGACTGGCAACCATGCGGTTGCTCTGAGCTGCGACAGTGTCAGAGGGCAGGTAAGAGAACGACTGTCATTGGCCATCCTAAAACTCCTTCCCCAACCCTTCTCGCACTACAAAGTGATCAACGGGTTTAATTAAAACAAACTGTAGCCGAAATTAAATGCAAATTCCAGTTCCCCCGAAGACAACACGCGGCCGCTCACTGGACAGCGTCTTCCAGGGGGCAGTAAGGCTTTAGAAAATAAACTAACTCAACAGGGAATTAGTAGCGACTTTACTATACCAGCTATAGCCATTTTTACTGCTTTGAGTTGGTGTGAAAATCCAGGAGACAAAAAAACACTACAGAGATGGCTGACTGACTGACTGACTGATGAAGACTGATGAAGACTGAAGACCAATCAAGCGGTCCGCGCCTTGGCACTGAAAATTCGACTCATCCTTCCGAGCCTCAACACCTCGGACTTGTGCGAGTCTGGCGCTACTGTTTAATAAGCTCATTTGAGAGGGGGGACGGCTCTCGCTCGCCGCCTTCATTCATTTGGCTGTAGAAGCAGAAGAAAAATGAGCAGGCTGAGAGAGAGAGAAGTTTTCTAACGGGATTTATCCCACACTCCCACACCGAGCACGCGTCCCGACTCCAAGGGGCCGACGGACCGCGAGCTCTGATGAAACTCCGAGGTCCTAATTCCCAAATCAATCAGACGGACTTGGGACTCGGCCTGTCGGCGAACGCCGGCGGAGAAAATGAGAAAGAGAGAGAGAGAGGGAATAAGATCCCCTACTGTGGATCCGGAGAATCTTCTGGTGTCTCCGCGACTTCGCGCCCCCAACGGACTGGCAGAGAAACTGCAGGGGAGACGAGGAGAGCACATGGGGATAGGAGGGAAAAAGTCCCCCAATCTATTCTGTCTGCCTGAGCTGCCCGCACCGACTCAAGCAGGGTGGGAATTCATCTTTTTAGAGGATTTGGAGGGATATTGGCGTGGGCTGGGGAGTTTTTGGGGCTCGACAGGCGATCCTGAGCGGCTGCCTGCTGGACACGAACTGCATGGGCTCTCGTAGCATAACTTGGGCACGCTTCGCTGAGATGAACTGAGACAGACACTGAGACAGACACTGAGACAGACACTGAGACAGACACTGAGACAGACACTGAGACAGACACTGAGACAGACACTGAGACAGACACTGAGACAGACACTGAGACAGACACTGAGACAGACACTGAGACAGACACTAAGACAGACACTAAGACAGACACTGAGACAGACACTGAGACAGACACTGAGACAGACACTGAGACAGACACTGGGACAGACACTGAGACAGACACTGAGACAGACACTGAGACAGACACTGAGACAGACACTGAGACAGACACTGAGACAGACACTGAGACAGACACTGAGACAGACACTGATACAGACACTGAGACACTGAGACAGAGACACTGAGACAGAAACACTGAGACAGACACTGAGACAGACACTGAGACAGACACTAAGACAGACATTGAGACAAACACTGAGACAGACACCAAGACAGGCCAAATGTAATTCGACAATACTGAATAGGCAAAGCGCCTGCCACAAAAAAGTGTCTCAATTTCCAGCTGGTTTAAGCCTCGGGCCCAATGTTGCACTTCCTGGCCTGGCCGGAGCCACACTTTCCCCGCTGTATCTTATTACGAAATTTTTAATTAAGGAAATTTAATAGCCATAACTTTGCTGTCGAAGCCCAGCAAAACACGCAGCAGGAGTAGCAGCAGCTCAAAACTCCGCCACATGTAGCGAAGGCCGAATTGCATTGAGGATTCTCACTTCGAACGCGTCCCAAGTCGTGTCTGATGAGGCCAAATTGCCCGGAGTTTGGCTGGGCCTTCCGACTAGTCGCTACAAAAGAGGGGCAACAAAAAAACCAACACACACAGACACACACACTGGAATTCATCTCCCAAATGCCTTGCAAAGTGAAAGATATTGTTGAAAAGACGAAATCGCATCCCTAATTCCCGGACACCAGCCAAAGGGCGGGGAAGTTTTCACCCCAGAGTCTGGACTCAGAACTCTGGAGACACCATCGTGAGAGGAGCGAATGTGGGATAATTTTTAATTCCTTTCGCTGTCCAGTTTCCCCCAAACATTCCTGGTGGCTGTTTTTTGCTCGATTTTCTTCGGGCACGTTTCTCGGCTTTGCGCATGAGCGCACGTCGCTTCATGCAGAGGTGCGAAAGTTGAGCAGAGTTCAAGAACCAAATAGTGGAAATTAATTAATTAACTTTCACCTCTTCGATTTTCTATAGGTCTGATTTGAAGAGTGAACTCAAGTGACAGCTTCTGAGACAGCGATTGCGCGGCAGGTGTCAGAAAGGGACAGAATAATCACCTTGAGAAGTGCTCACTATCGTAGGGCATGAGAACAGCTATACAAAATTTCAGGATCGCTATGTGCACCCTGGTGCACTTTAAGCGACATTGTCACACAACTGGCGAGAGGCATTACTGGCCATTCCGCCGACTCCCCTGAGCAGGCACATATTTCCACAGGAGTGTACAGCTGCCCTAACTATATTGTTAGGCATGTACACTTCTTCACTGTACCTTGGGGGTTGCCCTCAAGGGTACTAATTGCACGAGCAGAGCCAAGCCGAGATTTCCAATTTAGCCTCAAATTAATGTGACTGCACTTGGAATCGAGCCTGGGCCACTGGTACATACTCTTAGGAGCAAAGCGCCGCGCCAGACCGCTAGTCTACGA